>VZRV01000202.1:1272924-1639580 GCA_013398115.1 Falcunculus frontatus | reverse complement strand
GGCGGCCGTGGGGCTGCTGCGCCCCCGTCTTGCGCCCGGCGAGGGGGCGGGCGGTGCGCCGAGCCCCGGCAACGCGGCGGGCAGCTACGGCGGTGACATCAGCGCGCCGCTGGGACCCCGCGCTGCCGCCGGCGCTGGGCGGGAGGGGCGGCCCCTGTGGGACCGCGAGTCCCGGCAGTGCCGCTGTCCCTGTCCCTACGTAGGGACCGCGAGTCCCAGCGCTGTCCCTGCCCCCGCGTGGGATGGTGAATCCCGGCGCTGCCGCCGTCCCCATGGAGAAGGGGGGGGACAGCGAGGGGATGTGAGCCGGGGCAGAACTGTGCAAGTGTCGGGAGATGTTTTCTGTTTCACTCCGATAAGTTTTAATTTGACGATCCCTGTCACGGACACCCCGGGCGAAGCGCCTCGGGTGGGAAGAGGCTGTGCGTGTGTTGGTTTAATTAGAAACGAAAGGCTTGACGCCAAACACTCTTTAAGTTCTGGGTCAGCTCCATAAGCTCTTTAAGGGTAAGAGCCTTAAGCACTCCCGGGAGAGCCGAGTCTCCGGCCGCTCCGAGGGGAAAAGCCCGCCCGGCCCGCCAGGGCAGCACAGGTCCTGGGTGTGCTGACACACCTGGCTCGGCAGGAGCGGGGCTCGCTCCGACGGAGCCGCGGTGCCTCCGCCCGGTGCCGTCTGTGCGGAGCTGGAGCGGGCGCGGCGCTCCGGACGGAGGGAGCCACGCCGGCCGCCGGTGTGAGGAGGGGGTGTAGCAGCCGGCAGCCCCCGCAGCCGCGCCCGGGCTCTGCCCGCTCCTGCTCCAGGATCAGGTTTCCCGCGGCTGGGGCGGGCGGCACCGCCTCCCCGTCCCCGCCTGCCGGGCCCGCGGCCGTGGGCAGCGCTGGCGGCGGGAGGGGCGCGTCCTGCACGGCCGGAGCCGCGGCAGAGCGGCGCGCAGCGGGCAGGTGCGGCGGCTGGGGCTGCGGCTGGAGCGGGAGCCGGCAGGTCTGTGCCTCCCGCGCTGCTCTCGCCGTCAGCATGAAGGTCGAGTTTGCCCCCATCAACATCCCCCTAAAGAGGAGGATCCAGACAGTCGCCGTGCTGCAGTGGATCTTCTCCTTCCTCCTGCTGGGTAACAGCCTTCCTCCTTCCTGCCCCTGCCCCAGAGAGAAAAGGGCAAGAAGCGGCTTTTTCCGTGACCAGCGTTACCCGTGGGCATCGCTTGGTGCCAGCCCTTGGCTCCACGTGGGTGCCGAAGCGGCCGGGGGCGAGCAGGTCCCCGGCAATCCCCGAGCGGGCAAGAGCATCGCACTTCTTTCTTCCCTAAAAGCTTCGGATGGCTTTTCCTCTTTTTTCGGGAGTCTGTTTCTTTCTATGGGTTCTTCTTCAAATACGATCCTAAAAAGCTGCTGTCTGTGGTTTCTCATTGAGACGCCCCGTAGGTTTCTGACAGCAACTTTTTTATTGAACATGAGCACAAAGTCTGGGACATGACTGATGATGTTTTCATTCGTAATTTCATAAAATAACTTTATATGCTGTAGTTCAATAAAATCTCATTTAACAAGGTGATGAAAATTAATGGGCATTGTCAGTGAATTGGCTCAAATGAAAACACTTCTGTTAAAATATCCTCACTTACTTTAAGAAAATGTTGCTAATTCTACTTGGTAAATTTTTTCCACTGATTGTTCCTCTGTAATTAATGTTCCTAATATCGTAATAGATGCCTATCACTAAGCACCTTTTTACAGCACCAAATCTTATTCACATGGGTAGGTGTCTTGAACTTGATGAAATGAATCACTTGATAAGGTAAGATAAGCCTTCACTCTGTGACGCTAAATCCATAGATTGTATAACTTGGGAAGTGGATATTGAATAGTCTGTTCTGAGGTACAGAGCCACTGCTTATCTGTGTATTACTGGAAATGCTGGAACACTTCATGATCATCTATGCTCTAGGATTTACAGGGAGAAAAGGAGTGTGCACATCTCTTCCTTGTATGTCTTGCAAATATATTATCCTTCAGATGGTCTGATGTCTTACAGACTTTTTTTTTTTTAGGTTGTTAGCCCACACATGAAAGATTTGGGTGAAATATGGAGGGTATGAAGCATCTTCACAGATTAATCAGTAGATGTTCTGCTACCTCTAAGTTATATATAGTTAAACGATAAACAGTTTATGCTTGTGGCTACATTGTAAATAGTCTGTACTTTTAATTTTCTGTTATTGAATTAGTTCTTGGCATGAGCCATTATTCTAGTCTCAGAAAGCAGTGGAAGTTCAGGGACAGTGGAAGAAAACATTTTTTTTTCCTAATGTAGCAATACTGCTGCAGAAAACCACATCTTTCTGTGCTTACTAGAAGTGATCGGGATGCAGAAAATCTTCTCTCTGTAGTTTAGTGGGAGAAGTAGGCAGCTGTCTTCTGCAGCTGGCACTGCCTGGGAATGCCAAGGAAAATCAACAAGGAAATGGTCTTATGGCTGGTTATGTTGAGTATAGTGAGTTCATGTAATCATGAAAAAATCAATGTGCAAGAATGCTTGTTAACAATTTGATTCTAATAATAATTATCTGCTTGTGCTTCGTGAGGATGTTTATCTTTAGACCTGACCAAGGTGACCTTGTCATTTCGTAGGCGGACCCTTTCAGTCACAGGGGAGCCAGTGATCTGGCCAAAAAGTTTCACTTAGCTGCAGGAAAATTCAGGTGGATGAATCCTAAATGAATTAAAGCAGTGAGAAATTGGCTGGTTTCTGATGTTCTGGACTGCCCCTATGTCTGGATTTTTTAGCTTTTTTTTTTTTCTGAACAGATGTTGTTTGTTTGTAAGCTTTTGAATTCAAAAGTGACACTTCCAAATCAGGGAGGGGATGCCCCAGTACAAGTGAAAGACTGTGTGAGTTCATCACAGAATATGTTGGAGGTTTAGGTGTTCTGTGGGGGTTTGTGTGTGGCTGGAATTAGTTTACAGCCAAGCACGGTCTTACGCTGATTGTCTGTCTTTTGTTATATATCTGCATGTGAAAACTTGAACAGATAATGCCCTATGACAACTAATGATTCATGATATAGATAGAGGGATTCTGTTTAGAGCGATGAATAAATGGGGTACTGGCTTAGCTGCTAAAGTTGTCTGTCTAGGTATGTTGTAAGGTGCCAGAGCTTAGTAAAATGAGCTATAGGTCTAACAGATAAAGTAAGATAACTCTAAAAATTAGTGCCCTGAATGACAAAAGCTATATCGGTTAACGATATGCTTCAAATCTGGGGAGTGACGTGAAAAAGTGATTTGGCACACTGAGTAAGCTGTGAGGGGAATGTGAGCCTATTGCAATTTAGAATTCACAATGTGACTTGGATAGAAGACTCTTGGTTTTATCTTCCTGGCTGAGAAATGTAAAAAGCCCTTGCTCTCCAGGCTTGCTTTGTTGTAATGCTGCATGGTTTTCTGAGACTGTGGAATTGATGTCTGAAAATGCCCTCTTGCTTGTGCGACTCGCAGTCTGGCCTGAAATACCAATATGCAATAGTTGTTGAAGCCTAAATCTCATCCCCACTGTAGAAAGAGCGAATCAGTCAACAGATACTGAGGAAATATCAGCAGCGACCTGGTACAACAAAGTTCTGCTTCTTCATGCAGTGTACCAGCTTGGGCTGGATCTGTGCTACAGATCCATTGCTTCTGCTGTGCAGCGTAGGCAGAGTAAACATGCCTCTGTCTCAAAAAAGCTGTACAGATGTGCACAGAATTTCATTAGAGACAAAAGGAACCTCTTTAAAATTCTGGCTGTAAGTTCCTGTGCTTCCTTGTTCTGTGCTGCAAGCTGCCAAAGTTCACCCTCAAAGGGAAAAGACAAGTTTCCATTGTAAGAGTGATTTGCCTGTTCATTATCCAGGGGCATGACACCAGAAGCAAAAATAAGTTCTGAAATACTGGGATGTATATGTTTCTGGAGTTTCTGGATGAGAGAAATGCCCATTAACAGATTCCCACTGTGTGTTGGCTGAAAATGCCATATGGCTTTATATCTTATGTTCTCCAAGTGCAGCAAACCAGAAAAGTTTGGGTATAAGTTCCGCGAAAGAGGAGAGTGTTTTAATTGGGCTTCTGTCTTTTGAAAGACAAGTGTTATCAGTCTTGAGTCCAGAAAACTAAAGTTGTTAAAACTGAAAATTGGCAAGTGCTAAAATCATGCTATTTCACAAATCCAAAACAGCTTCAGGCTGAAGCATGATGTCGAGCCATTAGTGTTATACCGCTGAAACAGCAAATACACGAAGTTTTGCAATTTTGTAGTACCTACTTTGGATAAAAAGCCAAACCAGACAATTTTTTATAGATGGTAGTTTTATGCCTGTAATTACTGTTACTAGAGATTGACTGGCTTGGTCAGGGACTGACAGTTCTGGGGCAGGTCTGGCCCTGCTCTGAGCTCGTGCAACACCCACACCGTGTCCGCCTATGAGGGTGCATGCTGTCTGCTCTTGATCACTCTGTGCCATTGTCCTACCCGACCCCAGGCAGAAAGTCACCTGGACAAATGAAATCTCCAAGCCTGTAAGTGCTGCTGGACCGACAAAGTAAAGATGTTACATAACCCCAATTTTTGTATCGTAGGTTTCATGGTGCATGTGCACTAAAGAAATTGTCACTGACAATGAGTACAATGGATGTGCTTGGTGTTTGCAGGAAATCTTTGGTTTTAAGCTTGGAAGTATTTTTCTTAAGAACTTTGAATTAAATTTTCTGCATTTACCAGTATGTCTGATATCCTCCTATTGGGAATGGGGGTAAGTTTTCTGTTTCTCACACAGCACACAGCAGTTGAGCATTTATCCTTGGTGTGTGAGCTGCATGCCTCAGTACTGCACATCTGTCAGTGAGATTCAGTTTGTATCAGGAGGTGAGTAGTACCCAGGCAGGAGGTAGATCAAAGGGTTCTTTTAAAGGCAAAACCATTAAAACAAAGAAAAAAATCAGTGAGATTTGGTTGAAGTGCTGCTTTCCCAGTGCTTTAGCCTTTTGTTTTCTTTTCTCTCTAATGTACACAAATCAAATGACAGTATTTTTGAAGAAAATAAAGCTAGAAGGTGAGTTGGTGAGCTATGCTCCTGCTAACTTCTGTGCCCCTTATGTGGAAAGGGACGGTGGAATTTGAGCATGTACAAAATCAAACACAAAACTGAGTAACTTGGGTGGAGTGGTGGTGTCTTGGGCCAGACAATGAGAGAGGGAAATGAGAGTTTAACCCTACAGCAGAGATACCTGAGTTTTTCTCTGAGAAAAGGTGATGGTAGGGGAGAATGGTGCATCTTTTTAAGGCTCATTTTTGGGCCCCAGCAGTGTCCCTGGTCTCCTCACTGGGAGTTTAGGAAGTGACTGTTGTGCAGGCACTCCTGTGCTTATTTGCAAAACCCTTAATAATACAAAATCAGTATACAATATAAGGTATACTTTAATGTGCACAAAGCCACAAAATAATATGCTGAAGACATTGGTATATATTAAACTACATCCTGTTCTCTAGTGATTAAACTTCTGTGCATGTAAGATGAAGCAGTCTGTTAATTGAACTTGCTGGAGACAGTTTTGAGTTGTGGATCTGGCTTCCCCAAAAGAATAGAAATGATGAAACATTTGCCACAGAGTGTGAGATTGCTGCTGGAATAATAAGTGATTTCTGTGTTGAGCAAGCAGGTGTCAGTGTAATGTGCTAAAGCAAATATTAACCTTTCCTGTAAACATGCCATGATGGTTTGTTACCTGGTGCTGATTTAATTCATCAGCTATAGCTGGATAACTAATATGGTTTTGTTCTTCCTCAAAGCCTTTTTAAAAAAACCTCTTTTGATACTTAAGAAAACTCAGCTAAGCTCCATGAGCCTTTCATAGCAAGCTGGCTGGTATTGCTGCTTGGTTTTGTCACTCTGTATTCATCTGTCTGTGAAGTTTATTGGTGGCCTATGGATAGGGACTGAAGTGTGATCACAGAGAATAACAGGGTACTTACTGACTAGTATTTCTAGGAATGCTGCCTCTGTTACCTACATCTTAGGGAGGGAATTTAACCATGTGTCTGTGTATATTTGTTTGTATCTCTCAAAAATAAGAAGAGAAACGGCTCTGCTCTGTCAGGCCAGAGACCCTGTATGTGATCATAAGTGGCAGTGAACGCCTAAGGAGAAAGAAAAGAAGTGGGAAATATGCAGACTAAATCTGGCATTCTGTCTCAGGATTTGGCAATTAGTAACTTGGGGATTTGTGGTACCCAGACCACTCTACCTCCAAGTCAATTGTGTGTGATGCTCTGTATCTCTAGTTTATTGGTATTTGCTAGTGGAAGGTCTTGGGAACTGGAACCAAATTTCGGCGTAAACAGGCCTCCAAAGCTTGGCATTTGAGGGTTTGTGTTTGTTATCCTAGCACTGTTGAGATATGGCTTCCTTGGTAGGAATGCTCAGATATCCTTGTGGCTCCCAGCTGTAAGCAATAACCTGACAAAGGCTCTCACAGGAGACTGATACATATTCAACAAATGCTGGCTGCCCAACCACCTCAGCTTTGGACATGGCTACCAAATTCCTGGGGATGCCAGCAGTTTTCCAGCGCAGTTAGTTTAAATAAACTCCCAGCTTTATCTTTGATGGGGAGTCCTTATCTGCTATGGATAAAAAGTGTCAGCAGGTTCCTGTGTTGCTGCTGGAAAAGTGTATATTGACAGAATTGCACAGAGTAGTAGGCTTTAAACAGGACAGTACTAACATTATGTCTCCATTTTTTTTTTAAGAGGCTTTCTATGTAAAAGCTGCAGAGCAATACTCTGCAGAGGCACGAACTTGCTTACTGTTGATTTGGCAGGCTGCCTGTTCTCAAGTGTTGCCTATTGCCTCAGGTCTTACTTTGGTGGGAATACTGGAGTCCATTTGCTGTAGCTGTTACTTTATTTGAATTTCTGTCATTTTCTTCATGATATATATAAATAATTTAGAGAATATTTTCAGAAGTTAAGGCTGATTAATTTTTTTTTCCTGCATGAAAGTATCCTGTAAGTGGGGAAAATAATTATTTTTCAATGCCAAAATCAACTGATCAGTGGTAGCTTCACTAGGGGTGAAAGCAACACTGGGCAATTGTTCTGTTCTGTTCCCTCCAAAGTTCTGTTCCCAACCCAGCTCAGAGACATTGCTGCTCTGAAAACTAAGGATGAGAAAAGCACTGTTTTGTTGTAGACGCATCAAGATGGTTGTGGAAGAATGTAAATTTTCTTTTTGTTTTTTTTCCCCTGTGTCCACAGATTTAAGAAATGAGCTTTTCACCTTGCTTTGTGTATTGGTATACACATGTACTCATAAAGCCCAGGGAGAGGCAATACTGAGAATCACTTCTGCACCTACGTATTCACTAGGATGCCAGGGGGATAAAGGTGTTTGTTTTTTTTTTACCATGTCCTTGGTGGGGAGAGGTTCAAATTGCTGAACTCTGAACGTCTCCAGCTCATTTAAGACGGAGCAGCACAATGTGTTTAGAGAAAGCTTTGCTAATGGTATGTGGGACATGGCAGGAACTGGCTCGGAGCTGCCCTGAGTTTCTGGGCAGTCCTGAGGTTTTGGAGTGAGCTCCTTTGCATGGTTTTTGGAACACTGCAGAGAGCCTCTAGTGCTGCTTGGGGTGAGACCAGCAGCCTTGGCACCAGGGACACACCTGCACTGCCCAGGCATGCTGTCTATGACTGCTCTGAGCATAATGGGAGCCTTCTCTTCTAGGGACGAGCTTACATTCGGTGGCTTTCACAACAGGTGTTAATCAAACATTTTTGATGCCTTAGTAACTCCAAATGCATTTGAAGCTTCCAATTTCCAGATTTAACCTGTGCTGTTTTCCTGCTTCCTATCTCTGGTATTTAACTATTTTATTAATTTGGTGCCCCCAGCTGCAAACTCAGAGCTTGTTTAATGATTGAAGAATCCAGGTGTACAAACATCATCGGGCAGGATGGCTGCCAGTGCTGGTAGCTAGCACTATACAGAGTGGTTTTATCCATTTGTTGCAAAATATGAGTATCCATGTGTAAACGGGAAATGGAGAAGTGACACACCAACACTGGCTCACAAACCCAGTGTTCAGAGTTCCATGGCAGTGATTTGTCTTTCAATCTATATTTCCTCCTCCCCCCCCCCCCCCCATCCAATATATCACAGAGATACTTGTCAAAGCTCTAATTCAAGTTCAACCAAAAAGTTACGCTTAGAGTGTACACTGGAACTACACCCAAGGACACAATGATGCAGTAGAGTGACAAATGCCAAGTTACTCACCTTTTGCCTGGAATTTGTTTATGAATTTTGTTAAAATGGTTGCTATTTATTTACTCGCTGTCTTGTCTGAAGGAGAAAACATCAGGTTTGTGTTTATAGGCTTATGGGTTTTGAGTCACCACTGTTTAGCTCATCTTGCAGGCTGCTAATTCGTTGAAATAATGAGGAGGTATGGTAAAAGGAATTTGCCTGGCATGTCTCATTGGGAACGCAGTAATCAACTTTGTCCTACAAGATGCTGAGCTCCCCTTAGGAAGTGCTAACAGCGTACTTATCTCCCCATACCTTGCATGCACTCAGGAATGTGTCCCAGTTGAAGCAGATTGTTGATCTTGTATATGTTTGTCTGCATAGGATTAAGTACTGCTATCTGGGCCTTCTCACTGCTGATGTAATTAGCTCTCACAGTAAGGAGGCTTTGCCAGAAAGCACTTTTCAGCTGTTTGCTTGGAAACTGATAGTAAAAAGCCATGTGATTCTGTGTTAAGCCAAAAGTACTTCTGAAAGGAAGGGTAGGAAATATAACTACTTGCAGTGTTTGCATAACAACTTGAGATTAATTGATTTATAACAGCTAAAAAAAACTTCTCGTACTTGTTCAAACTCAAACCAAGAACCTTGGCATCCTGTCCAGATTAGCATTCCTAGAAATTTCTATAGTTTCAAGATCTCTTCTTCAAGGAACAGGTAATGACTTTTTCTCATTAGATTTCTGTGCCCTATTTTGGAGTGATGCTAGTGCGGGATTCCCTGTGAAATTGAGTGCCAAATTTCACCTGTGTTACTTGTCATGCATTAATGATGTTCCTTAGACCTTGTTTCAGTTCTTGTGAGTTTTCCACATTGACTTTGAGGGTCTGTGGGCTTCAGTTAGCTGTGGTGATTTTTAAGACCTCTTACTCAAGTGCTTTTCTGTGCAAGACTGAGGTTGCTTGTATGAGGAGGAAGCAGTGAGAATCTGTACTGAAGAATGGAGTATCCTTGAAAATGGTAGATTTGATCCTGCTCCTGCTTTTGTTTATGGTCATTTCCTCCTCCCTTCCTCAGAGCAAATGCAATTCTTTAATTTCTGCTTGTATTCCTGCTGGAAATGTGGATGTTCATCCCCTTCTTTCCTATTCAATCTAACCAGCAACTTTGCTTGCTCTGTCTGCTTCTGGATTCTGTGGTAGTTCTCAGTTGCCCCATAACAAGATATCCAATTCTATTCTGAAGGCACAGTCAAACTAGACACATGAACAAGCTGGTTGAAGTTCACAAAAAGTAAATATTCAGACTGGAGGAAATGCAAGTCTGCCTGTAGACCAAGTTAAAATCTCAATTTCAGCAGCTCGAAACCTGCTTAGTCTAGGGAATCTGCTGACTTTTCAACACCCAAGTAATATCTCTCTTGAATTAAGGTGATCTGAGCTAGGATGAGTGGGTTTTACTCTTGGTTCATCTGCTTACTCTGAAGTTTTTAGTTGTGGTGATATTTACATTGTGAGAGCCAAATTATTGCCTGAAGTACTTCTGTTGTCTCTTTTTAATTCTGCTCTGTTTAGTGGTGTATTTAGCTCAGTATGTTTCACTAGTGTAACTTCTAGGACTTCACAAGATATTGCCCTCATGAAAGCCAGTCAATTGTGAGATACAAAGTACTACTTCTGCATTGTAAAATATCTCTGAAAAATGCTGGGTTCCTGCAATTCTGCCCATTGAGTCTTCCAGTGAGAACTAAGTCCTGTTTTGCCTTCCCATTGTATAAATTTATGATGCTAAAGCTTCCTTGCAACCTGGACTTCAGCATCTGATCCATGAGTCTGCTGGGGTTTGTTCAGGAGGTGGCAGAGCAAGAAGGCTGCTGCAGGTGCCCCACAGGACAGAGAGCAGCAGGTCCTACTCCTCAGACATCTCTGACCGGGTTGGGCTGCTCAATGTGCTGCAAGACTGTAAAATTCTGCAAGTTCTACAAAGATAACATTTCCATAGGATTTCCCTCAGTAATTATGTCAAGGTTGAGCCCAAAGTAACACGCTGTATTTAACCAAACAACTTTTTCTTGCTGTTTCAACTGTGTATAATACAATTCTTATGTATCGCTATTGTAGCAGGATGTTATGCTTCTTACTAAATTGGGTTTGAAGGTATCAGGACTTACCTGCTGTTGTGTTCCCACAGCAGCACTGAATTTCACCTTTGACTGATGTGTTTAGTGGCTGAAGTGGAACCTCTTCATGTTTTGGTCTTGTCTAGTGCATCTCCTTGGCCATTGACAGCGCTTTTGTCTGGAAGTAGAACTACCACCCCCATATTATAGGTAGAGAAGCTGAGAAACAGAATGGAAAATGATTGCCCAACCCCCCTGTAATTAGAAAAGAGATGTTGCTATGGCTCCCTTTCCCTTCTTTCCTTCCGCAGCTTTCCTTTCTTCTCACTCCCTGAAGCATTACATCCTTGTTAGCTCTTGCTGTCTCCTTTTATTTTGCCTTAGGTAAACCAGATGCTCTCTACCAAACATCCAGTTGTGCAGTAGAGGGAGAAATAACAGACTGAGGTGATACACTCTTGTGATGTTTCACCGTCAGTGTAACAACACCATGTGGAATAAGCTGAGTTCAACTTGTATGCATTTTGAGTAAATCTGTAAAAACGTATCAGAGCTGGGCATTCGGGGTCTTTCAAGGACACAGATGTGATTAATGCTTGCTATGCTTTCCATTTCTGTCTCTTGTAGCAGAGTTTTGCTGTGGATTCTTCGTGATCCTGATCCTGGGCAACTTCTGGTTCCTTGCTGTTCTGTACCTGCTGTGGCTCTACCTTGACTGGGAAACACCATGTGCTGGGGGCAGACGGTCCCAGTGGGTCAGAAGCTGGACTGTCTGGAAGTACTTCAGGGAATACTTTCCCATTCATGTGAGTAAAAGGTTTCTCACAAACAGCTTGAATAGTCATAAGCATGGGCAAACATCTAAAACTCATCTTTGGTAAAATTCTAATACTTACTCCAGGGTGAACTTAACTTATTTTTAAAACACAGGAAATCTGAGATTTAGTGACAAAAGAGGACAGGGCCTGGTTTTCTGCTTGGACTGTTGGGTCACAAGATAGTGCTTCAGCACAGTAAATGCTAGACATGGTATCCTGGCTTACCTATTTAAGTTGTTCATCTGTAAAGCAGGACAGTAGTTTTAAGTGCTCAGAAGGAAATGCATTGTCGTTGCTTTTATGTCCTGCCAATGTGCAATCTCCATAGCTGTTGTTTTTGAGGTAAATATTATAATGCCCACCACTGACTCTATTTTTCAGCTTATAAAAACTTCAGAACTGAACCCAAATCACAACTACTTACTTGGCTTTCACCCTCATGGGGTCCTGGTAGCTGGAGCCTTCGGAAACTTTTGCACCGATCCTCCTTTCAAAAATTTATTTCCTGGGCTTACTCCATATCTTCATATCATGCCCATCTGGTTTGGCTGTCCCTTCTTCAGAGAATACATAATGAGTGCTGGTAGGTAAAAGCAGAATGCCTCAGCTGTTGCTCCATATTTTAGCTTCTGTTACAAATGTGGAGTCTATTCCTCTACTTATATACGGTAAGTAATTTCAGAAGGGTCAGTGTTGGTGCTAAATTTAACCTCTATTTTATGATGAACTGTTGTGGCAAAACAATTTGGAAGGTTTTATTAATAGTTTTGTAAAGTATATCATTGAGTTGTTTTTCTCTTTCTGAAAAAAAATTGCTGGTTTTCCTTTGAACTGTGAGACAGCAGTCCAGAGTACCCATTATATACAAGAAGAGAAGGGCATAATAATTTGTAATGTTATTTAGTCATTGGGCAGGCACTTGTAAAACAAATTCAGGCTAATCTCTTATCTGAAGGGCTCAGTCTTACACATTACAAATATCTTTCTACTCAGAATTTAATTACCTGCTTCTGATTGAAGTCCCATGTTGCAAATTTGTGTGATTTTAATTGAGATGTAAACTCTAAAGAGAGGAACCTTTTTTCTCTGTTCTCAGAAGCATTTGTCATAAAGGGGTGATATTCATGACTGGTGCTGCAGTAATAAAAGATAAAAATAACAAGCAATCATGTTGGGAGAACAGAAGGATGAGAAGAATGAAATAAGGACTAGTGTTCCCCCCCAGTGGTTTAATCCAGGAGTTATTTTACTTAAATTCACTCAACTACAGCATTTAAGTATGTTCTGATGCACAAGACTAACTTTGGGAGACAGAGATCTAACTTTATTCCTGACTGCAACACAGACACTGCGATCTCAGAGAAGCTGTTCCACTGCTCCATTCACAGAACCACGCCTAGAATGTTGCCCAGATTAATATCAGAATTACTTATCTATGTATACTTCAACATACCAGAGAATGCCTTTCCATGCAAATGTAATTTCTGAGGGCATGCTTTGAGACCTGCCAAGGGAGGGATTGGCAGTGGTAGAACATTGCAATTTTAAACACTATCTTTTAATCATTGTCTGGAAGTCAGATTTACCTGGTTTTGGCATCTTGACCCATGGGAACAAATATTTACCTGCAGGATGAGAAACAACTGCAGTAAAAAGCACACTAAAGAATAGCCAGCACTGGAGCTTGGCTTTCACAGGTATGCAGTTGATAAATGAGAGGGGACCTTTGGTCTAATACAGGTCATCAGTCAAATCATAAAATACTTGCAAAATCTTCCATGTCCTGAAAGCCATGCTCCTGGCACAGTGTTTCATTTCCCAGTCTTTTTCTCCCTGTCTCTAAAACCTGCAGTTGCTGCCTCAGGGAGCACAGTTGTGGCACTCCTGGGCTGCGGTGTGAGCACGGAGCAGTGCCCTGTGTGCAGGCTGACAGCTCAGCTTCAGCAGGAGACACATTGTCCTGGGGAAAGGCAGCGGGTCCTGCTTTCCTTTCCAGGGAAAATGCATGCTGACATGAACCAACATCCCTTGAATTATTTGTGAGTCTCAGGTCGGCTGCATTTTCAGAGTAACAGTGACTGTGAAGGCATATGTGGCAAATGAATGTAGCTTTTTACTGAGGTCTGATCCTGCTCCAGTAGCAAGCTATTCCTCTTGATGGCCAGCTCTCAGAAGTAGATCACAGTCATCTTCCCTCTCTTACGAAATTTTTATAATCCACATTGTAGTGTCCCTATTAGAAAAAAGACCAAGCAGGTAAATAGGATATCCAAAAGAGTGTTTTGATACCTCTGTAAAACCAACAACAATGTAAACTAGACTTGGTCTCTGAATTGTCACTTAGATTATATGAATTCAACACATGGCTTCTGGTAAATGGGAGCACTATAAGCCTTTGAAATAAAACTTAGGGCAGGAAGGAACCTTTGAAAGATTAGGTACATATCTGTTAGAAAACGGATTTTTCAAAGCACCAAGTCCAGAGCAAGATCTAAGGAGATGATAAAGTCTTATACAGCAGTGTGCCTCTGATGAAGTATCTAGATCAGCAGGAGTACCAGAAAAGCTTCATATAATCTGCTATTTTAGCCTAAATATTGATGAGTGCTGGGGCCTGGTTACTAGAGAATGAGCTGATGCAATCATTGGGAATGGTACAAGTGAGTCTTTTCTTCTTCTTCTTCTAATGCTGTCATGCCATTGCCTTAGATGGAGCTGCTGCTTTAAAGCTTTGAAAAGAATGGAGGGCTCTGCTTAGCACTGTAGCTCCGTGTTTGAGTTAACAAATCCTCTGTTCGTTCTGTTAACCCCTCTGTGCCTGTGTTTATATGCACCTGCTGCATGGCTTTAGCTGCTGCCTCCCAGCAGTACCTGCTGCCATTCACCTCCTGTTCTTGGACAGAGTCTCTCTGAGGGGGAGTTAAATTGGTAGAAGAGCACACCCTGAAGAACTCAAAACTCTTGCAACAGGCAACAGCATTTAACTCATCAGTGTGAAATCAAAGCATGTGCCCACCAAAACCAAATCTGTTGCAGATTGAGGAGGTTGAACCCAAATCTTTGAAGTCTGTTCTGTGCTGTTATAATTTTGAAACATCATTTATATATTTAAAAGTGTTCTTAAATTCCACTGTACTTGTACATGAAGATCCAGTGGTCACTCTAAAATGTTTCCTCCTGAAGGAATGGTTTCTGCATCCAAGGAAAGTGTCTCATATGTGCTGAACAATGAAAGAGGTGGCCATGCATCTGTCATTGTGATTGGAGGAGCAGAGGAATCTCTGAATGCACATCCTGGAAGTCTAACCTTGAACATCCTCAAGAGGAAGGGCTTTATTAAAATGGCCCTGAAACATGGGTAGGTCTTCCATGAAGCTTGCTTTGAATGCAGATTGATTCTTAAATATAGTTCATATTATAGTAAATTAGAGAATTTGAAAGAGTTAATTGTCTAAGAACATGCAGATATCTGGCACAGGAGCCAGTCTGTCTACCTAGATCCAATGTGGGAGTGTTGAAAACTCCTTTGACTTTCATAATTTGTAAGCAGTATTAGCATATCTTGTTTAATTTCTGTTGTTTCTTGCACTAGCAAAGAGTAAGAGTTATGAAACAATATTAGTAAACCTTGGCTGGTTTTGCTGAGTAGAGCAAATATTCTGCTTTCTGCTCTGTAAATTGAAGATACATTAAGTTAGAATTTTCTTATCATTTTAAGGAAACAAACAAACAAATTGGAAAGCAAGGCCCTGTTTTATTAAATCACTGAAAATTATGGTCTAGGAAGATTTGTTTTCACTGTTATTCTAAGGACTTTCTCTTGAAGATTGCCATTTTCAAAAGTAAATTCCTGGGAATTTTTGGTGAAAATATCAAGAAAAACTAGATAACTTTTTACTATCAAGCAGCCATCAGTGTGTAATTAAATATCAAGCAGCCATCAGTGTGTAATTAAACAGAGAGGGTATCAAGACCTTTGGGGTGGTTTACATAGCATAAGCTGTTGTGTTTGTTCTGGACTAGTCCAGGTGGTTTGTATATTAGAAATATTGGAACCAATTATTTGTTCCTGCTACATTTTCTGAATAGCTCCCAGGATTATGCATTGACATGTGAAGCAATGAGAAAAAAATACTAGTTTTGAGAAATCTGTAACAGCTTTTTAAGCTATTAACTGGAGAAAAGGTGGTCTCTGAGAAGAGGAGCTTTCTGCTTTTTCACAGCGTGCAGAAACTAGAAACTGGTCTAGAAACTGTTCTGTGCCAAAATTCCAAGGGCACAGAATTCCAAGGGTACATATGTTTCTTATACCTATCACTAGGATTCTCATGAATAATTTCTTTGCTAATAGAATGTAACATTTTTGTATAATTTGTACCCAGACACAACTCTTGTGTATTTGAATTAGGACTTTAGTGCCTAAATGAGTCTTTATTCAATTTTTACTCAACTGCTGATTAATTCAGTGGGATCCTCAACACTTTCACTAGCTTTTATTTGTTTTAACCATAGTGATTAGAAGAATATTTAGGTACTTTTTTCTTTCTGAGCATGTTGATAGATGTCTGGTCTGTCATATCACAAAGGTTGGTGGTGGTTATCTCTCATCTAAATTGATTTGGATTGAGAAATCAGATACACCTGTGCCTCCTATGACCTTGATTTCAAAAGTATCTCCAACACAAAACAACAAGAGGGGAACACTTACAAAACAAAGGAATGACCCTTTTACTTACTCACCTACTTTGATTCCAGTGATAGTTGTCCTCTTTCTAAAAGAGTCGTGGCTTTCTAGAGCCCTCCTCTGGGTGACAATGCCTCTCTCTGCCTGAGTGGCTGAGGGCTACACCTCACATGGTCACTGTAACCATCAGGCTACAAGTCATTCATACAAACACCAGCACAAAAATCTGCTTCTACACGAAGCATGGGAATTCTGACATCACATCTCTCCAGCAGGGACAGGGCGAGTCTGACAGAGCTCTTGCCCAAAGACTCGGCATCCAGTAATTGCTTCTTCTTTTAATGTTTTCTTTTTAACAATTAAAAAATGGGAACGAAATTTCCAACTAAAGTGGAAATGAAAGGGCAATGGAGGCTTGTGGGATGCAGATGAGAAGACCCACCTGCCATCAGTGCCTGCACACATTCCTGGTGCTCGTGGTCTGCAGCAGCAAATACCAACGCAGGAAGGAAAGGGCAATGCAGGGAGTTGTGCTCTGGCCCTGCCAGCACAGAGAAGCTGTGTTCCTCAGCTAAGAGCTTGTCAAATGTGGCCTGAATATGTCAGCAAAAGTCCTCGGCACTTCTGCAAAAGACATTTTGGTCCAAGGTAGTACAAATATCTGATATGAAATGAAGAAATCCTAAAGACACAAAACAAATGATGAATCAGCTGACTTATCTTTAGTTTCACAATCATAAGTTACTTATTTCTCTGTCTCAGCCTCCTACATAGCATCTTGCAAAACCTTCACTAGATTAAAACAAATCCCACAATGTCAGGATTGCACTGCAAGATGTTCCTGTTTGTCTTAGTGTTGTAGTAAAAAGTGGAGTATTTACACAGCCACAGTAAGTACCAGGCTTTATGATATTTCCTTTACAGGTGGCTGGGTGATAAATCCACTGGAGAAAGAAACTTTGAGCAGACACTAGTCAGAATAGTATGTGGGAATGATAGCCTGTGTGAGTCCTCAGGCTAAAGAAGCTGTTGAAGCAGTTGATTTTTTCTGTACAGGTGGATTTTGACTGTCCACAGTGCTTTCCTGCCAGCTCTGTCCTCAGTGCATCCTCCTCAGGCATTCACAGCTCTGCAGAAATTCATTCTGACAATGTTCTAGCTATACTGCTATTTTAAAGTTCGGTTTTTCTCAAAGATCGTGGGGGCTGAATAGAGCTAAAATACAGAAACTAAGGTTTAAGTAAATCAAATAAAACATCCCTGAATCCTTCAGAGACTGCTTAGGATAACCTTGCTTTTTTTTTCTCTAAACTCTTTAGAACATTTAATGAAACTAAGCATTAATCAGAAACCATACTGCAGCCAAGTTTTTAAATACAGTGGTGGGTTTACCTGCTGGAGACAACTTCAGCAATTCCATCCACTCAAGTAGTTTGTCCAGGAGCTAGTCAGTGCCTTTCCTCCCAAGCCAATTCATGAACTGAACGAGAACTGAATGAGAATTCATTAGGCTGTACAAGAGCCAAAGTGAGTTCACATAATTTCTGTGGGTAGGATTTGACCTCTGGTAGTAATGGATTAAGGCTACTGTTTTCAAAGAAGTCCAGAGGAAGCAGAGTTTCACTGGGAATTGGACAGCAGAGTCCAATTTGGCATTGCACTCGTGTCCATGAGGGTGTCTGGTTTTTATCATGTTTTTTGTGTTGAAATCAAGGGCACACATTACTCCAGTAAAAAGACAAGGCAAAGCCAAGATCTGGTTTTGATGCCACCCAGCTGGGAGCATTATAAGGTTAGCAACGAGGCTTCTTTGCTTGCCAAGGGAAAAAATGGAGTGGAACAAGGGCAGACTTGCTGAAATAGTGGTGGATAAAGTCACACTTCTGATATATGCAATTCTTCATTTTCATAATTCTGAACAGTCACAAATTGCAATAGGTTACCAACTAATCAAATAGATTATCAAATAACCAACCAACTAAATACTGCCAAAAGCAAGTTGCTAGTTGTGTGCCACTCGCTTTTTTTTTTTTTAAACACAAACCAGCCAAGGCATCCAAAAAGCAGCTGCACATGAGAAGAGTTGAATGCCTGTTGCTGATGAAATCTAAAGCTGCTGAAACTTTCTGTGCTGGCTATTGTGAAACTGTTTCCATGCTGCTGATGTGAATTGCAGTGCAAGTGCAGGCTGATGTAGAATTCTCAGTGTCTTCTTTGTTTTACAGGGCTCATCTGGTCCCGGTGTTTTCCTTTGGTGAAAATGAACTATTCAAGCAAGTTGCAAACCCCAAAGGTTCATGGCTCAGAAATGTACAGGAGAAGTTGCAAAAGATAATGGGCTTTGCTTTACCACTATTTCATGCTAGAGGAATATTCCAGTACAGTTTTGGCTTAATACCTTACAGGCAACCTATTCATACTGTTGGTAAGTTCCCTGCACCTTTTCTAATGTGTTTGCAAATGTTTAGAAATTCATCAGTGTGCTGCTAATATCTGTAAATTTATAAATCTGTTCTAACAGAAGGAATTGGTTGCTGTGCATCTAAAACAAGTATGTGAGGTTGAAACTTTTTTTTTTTTAATTGCTGTCCTTCCCTGTTAAAAGGTGCAGTTCTTTTCTCTCTTTCCCCTTTCTGTCCTAGGCCAAATCTTACTCTTCATTCTCAGTTATCCATAGGCTTCTATCCCAGGCAAGCCATAAAGAAATCTAAGTGTTGTCCAGTTCTTACCAGAGGGCTGCCACAGCTCTGCAGCTGCTGCTGTGGGTTCTGGATGCTGCAGCTGTTTTGTGAGAAGCCCAGAACCATAGTTTCTTAACTCTGCAGAGAAGTAGCAGCTGGATGCTCCAGCTGACACACAGCCACCCCAGCAGAGCTCTGGAGCAGGGCTACTGGAAGGATTTTGTGTGTTTCTGACCTGGTGCTCATCAGGACAGGGAGAGATGCAGGAGGAAAGGGAGAGGACACAGTGTGGTACCTCTCCCACAGCCCTTGGGCAGGCTGCCACTTAGATGGCTTTGCAGGTCTTTAGGGTGTTTCCTTCCCTCTTGGTTTTTTTCCCTTGGAAAGATCCAGTCATGTTTAATTGTAAGCCTGCATGCCATGTCAACAGGCAGTTTGGGAGAGTTTTTTTCCCCAAAGCTTTCATTACTGCTCATCTACTCTCACTGGAGTGTGGAACTGAATATATTTTTAATGGTTTTACTACTGCAATTGACAATCACACCTTTACAAAACAGGTGATGCTGGGAGTCATGCAAAGGCAATAGCTGTCTGTCTGTGTATTTTTTGATAAATCATTTTTAGCCAGATTCTGACCTGATTGAACTAAAGAAAATGGAGCTGTTCTGGTGTTCCAAAAGGGACATTGAAGGTGGTCCTCCCTTTAGTGGGGGGATGATTTGATTATAGTATGAAACAAATAAAAATGTTTAAGACAAAAGTGTATCTCTTTTTATGTTAAATTTTATGCAAATCTGTGTTTTATCAGTTCCTGCAGTTAAATATTTTGAAAATATTTCATTTTTAAAGCCCGCATTGTATACAGGCGGGCTAAAAACGTAACTTATTTTAAAGCCAAAAAGTTATCAAAGCTGTGGAATGAGATGTATTGGATGAGATGTATATGCTGCATTTTTTCTTTGGGCTGATGACACCAGGACTGTTCTGAAGCTTAAAATGTCAGATTCTTTGAGGCATTTCTTCATCATGACAAGAGCTCAGGAGTGCTACAAATCAGCAAGACCAGAGTCTTGCAACAGAACTTGTAAGAACTCATTAAATCCTTTGCCTTTTGTGTCTCTTTCCCCATGTCTGAGAACTATCACAATGGCCCTGTGTCCTTGGAAGTGTGTGGGGTGTTCTTGGTATGGCTCAACATGGCTTTGAAAGCATTGGCTCAGCTCCTGAGAGCTGCAGAAGCACAGTGAGCTCACCCGAGGTGATGAGCTGTGCTGACAACATGGCCAAGTATGGGTGATTTCACTCCTGGTTCAGAAGCCATGGATCCAAGAGCCATTCAGCTAAGCCAAGATCTGTGAAGTTTGAGCAGTTTGGGCTTGGTGAATGAAGTATTTTCGGTTTTCCTTTACTTTTTTTTTTTTTATTACTGCTTTTCAGAAACAGAAACAACTCTAAAATATCAAATTAAGCAGGTCCCTTAAAGCAGCACATAAAATTAGAGAGATGGGTGTAGTTTTCAATTCCACAAGAAATCTTTACTCTTGGGAGAAGAGACTGTTGCAGAAGGGCTTGAGGGCTGTTTGCTGTTCCCAGTCCTGCCTCTGGAAATCCTGTATTGTATGTATATTGATTTCACACCCCTCTAAGGTATTGCCCAATCCAAGGCTGGGTTCCCTGGTTCACCCCAGCCGTGTAAAGTTTGAGTTTCAGCACCACACTAGACCCAACAGCTGTTGGCTGCTGGAGCTGCAGTAGGAAAATGCAGGCTCAGCTCTTTGTGGTTCTGGCTAGGCTTCCCTTTAGTCATCACCATCCAATCTGAAGTGGGAACATCTGTTGAAAGGGATTTTCAGGTGCTTATGGAAAAGCTCCTGAGGGTGCTTTTAGCTCTCTGTTTTTCTAGACTTCCTCTGTAATCCCAGTCGGGTCTGTTAAGGTCTTGGTGCTTCCAATGAAAGAACAGCTGTCAAAATCTGGTGATGGCACAACACAGGAAAGACTGAGATCATGGGAAGCTTCTCTTAGCAATCCACCTTTTTAGCCATAGCTTTTTGTGGAAGAAAAGGCTGCCCGCTGGATTTCCATGGAGTCACCTCACATGGAGCAGGTAGCAGGCTTTGCACAGTGCCTAGAGAACATTTTGGTTCCAGTGGCATTTGTGGGCAACGGGTGGTTCATAGACATCTCACAGGGTTTAGGGGATTTACATGCTACCCCTCCCTAGGCTGAGGTCATCAACAACATTTCTGGTGCAGTGATATCCACTGTGAATAAATTGGAAGATAAATATTTCCTTCAGTCTTGTTTATGTGACTGTGTCCTCTTAAGCATGTCCCTCACACTGAGTAGTTTTACTATTCAGATCAGAAGACAGTGAGAAAGTACATTTTTAAAATATTGTGTTGAACTTCTAGACAGCACATAAGCCATAGGATTGTATCTTGATGTGTAAACTGCTCCGTCAAATTAGAGCTTATCACTCTTCTCATTTGCTCTCTTGCTGCCAAACTGAAATGTTGGGGGGGGGGGGGGANGGGGGGGGGGGTAATTCATTTCACCTGTACTTGAGTGAAAGGAAGTGGAAAACCAGACCCAGGACTCAGGCTTGTGAAAGGCAGATCAGGCCCCGGGGTAAGAAAATTGTGCTGTGATTCTGCCATCTGGCTGGGAGCTGTGGTGGAGCTGTTACAGAAGGGACAGCAATTCTGCTTAAAAAGAGATGTCAATGAAACTAATGCTGTTGTGTTTGATTTACAGTGGGAAGCCCCATCCCTGTAAAACAGAACTTGAACCCTACCACTGAAGAGATTGATCAGCTACATGCATTGTATCTACAGAAACTGAAGAAATTATTTGAAGAACACAAAAGCAATTATGGCATCCCTGAGCATAAATCTCTCATCTTTGAGTAGCAAATTACAATTTGTAATTCCGAATCTTACACAAAGATACGGTGTTCGCTGAAAGATGTCTTTCTTGCAATCCATATTTTGCAATCTGTAATTATCCTTATGTAAGGAATACTTTTAAGAAGGGATTATTAGATGATTTATTGATTTTTATCTTATTCTTGGGCAGTGGGAGGAGGGATCTTTGGGATGTAAGCCTCGAAGCCAGTGCTGTTTTGAGTGTCCTTTTAGGTTCATGTGTGCCAGAAATGTGAGTGAGAGACTCCACACAGATGTTCTTACCACCATGGTACCTACCCATAGCTTGAGCAGAGGAAATTGCCCCAGCATGACATCACTAGCAGAAGTACAAACCCAAGAAGTCTTTGATTAGAGGTCGAGAGACTTACCAGCATTTATCAGACTTTACATCATGTTGTTCTCTGAAGGTCAGAAACCCCTGCTGCTCTTCCACAGAAATGAAGATGTGTGTTTTAAGCAGATGGCTACTGTAAACCACTTATATGAGAATTCAAGAATAAATAGGAGCTATTCAGCCCTGAATAGGATGTTGGCAAAAATGGTTTGTCCAAGTCACTGAGCAGAGCAAACCTTCTGTTTGGAGAACAATGTGTTGAGTTTTTTGTGTGCATGTGTGTGCTGGGTGGTGGGAAGCACTGAATGATATGACTTTTCCGGACAATCTGTGCTTTGGATCATAACTTTGGAAGATGAAGCAGCTTTGGTAGTTTCAGCCTCAGAAGAGATGTCAGGCACAGGACAGGAGAAGTGAGGGAATTGTGAACTCTTCATCCTGTGCAAATGAAAAATGATCCTATGTCAAGCACTTGTACAGAAGGAAAGGGAGCCCAATTTGTTCAGTCAGTTCTGAAATTTCACCAAGGAAAGTGTACTTGATAATGCCTTTTTTTCCCTACTGACAGCTGTGGGGAAGTATGTGTTAAGCTGGTGCTGCAGGGTGACACAGCTGCAGTGCCAAGGCAGTGTGAGTATAGCTCTAGGGTGCAGCAGGTTAAGAGGATGTATTGTATATAAACTAGGTGCCTGAATTTGAGAAAAGATTGATCCTAAATGTGGATATCCACTTCAGAAAAGAAAAGAAAAAAAATCTTAGCCAAAGGGTTTTTCAGTGAAAATGCCTAGATCTTGGAGATTATTGTGTGTGGAAAGAATTGTAGTATATTACTGAATTTTTATGAGATAAATTCTTGTATTTGTGCATACTTTCTGTCTGCATGCAGACTTTTCAGCTCTGATGTTAGTGAAGAGTTTGCTCTGCTTTAAACAGTTTTGGTGCCTGAATATTACATCAGTTAGGTGCTCTGACAGCTCATGCATGGGTTTGTCAGGCAGCCTGGGCATCTCCAGTTGGCTCAGTTCAGCAGTGAGATGCTCCAGGAATAGCAGCACTTGTCACATTGTGTATTTGATGGGCTGGAGACTCTCAAAAGAAACACAGATGGGGCTTTGGGAACAAGGTAGAACTCTGGAAAGAAAATATCTTAGCAAGATGAAGATGTTTAAAGAAGAGAGTGAAAATTACTTCTACGGAACGAACTCCGACTGAACCAATGCCCCAAAGCCAAACAAATATTTGCCAGACAGAGTGGATGTATGTGCTCCAAAAACCCTCCAGCAACAAGTTGGTTTCCTTAAGAGGGCTCGTCCTTCTAGTGCCTCTTTGTCATCCGGATGTAAACAGCTCTGAGCCAGCGCTGAGTCCTGCTCTCATTTTCTCTACAGTGACACAACCACTCTGGGAACCAGGGCTGGAATTTGCAGGGCCTGAAGAAGCCCCTCTTCCCTGACAGACTGCTGTCAATGTGCCCACAATTCACCTCTACCCGAGCTTTCTTGGTGCCATGTGTGCTTGCCCTCCCTTCCCACACCTTTGCTGATCACTGATGATCACTGTGGCGTTGGTATCTTACTTCCTCACTCTCTGTCCACCTTTCCCTCGGTTGAGATCTCTGGTGTCTATGCATGGAAAATACTGAGTGGTGGCTTATCATTGAGCAGAAATGGGGTTTAGGAGCAAGGTTTGAGAAGAGGAAGCACAGTGGCTGTGCATGTTTGACACCAGCCTAAGATCAGGATTGCTTCAACTCTGGAAAGGACATGTTTCTAGGGAAGTCAGACATGGCAGGTTTGTTACCTTAGAAGAGGTCTCAGGGTCCTGAGGATTGTACAGAGTTATGATCCCGGAGCAGTTGCTTTTTCTTAGTCAGCTATGTAAAATTTCCTTTGGATTTGACTCTTTGCTGCCTGCCCTGATGAGTAGTGCTGATTATTCATAAAAGAAGAATTTGGAGTCTATGTCAGACCGTTCTCTCCCAGATTATCTGCTCTACTGAGATACTTCCTCTCATTCTCTGTTCTTTTTCCATTACCATAATGATACAGAAGATCTGGCTGTAAATTTAAAAATACTAGCATTGGGTTGAGGATGAGAAGTAACAATGTTTTTTTTGTTGATCAAATTAACCAAAACTTTTACGGAATATGTGGATACTGATTTTGGGACACTATCTGGCCCAAAGGGTACCCTACAAACAGGCTTTCCTCTGAATTCCGTGAGAAGATTTTCTGTGGGCTCTGTGTACCATCTGTAACTGGCTGAGGTAGAACAAGTAGGAATTGTGTTACTATGGCTACTGATAATGTCATTGCTAATAAACTAAAAAAAAACCAACAAAAAACAACAAACCAACAAAATCTCCAAACAACTCAAGTATTTATTGTTTCTCAGTTACCACTGCATACTGCTTATGATGGTCCTTCCAAACTACCTTTTGTTAACCAATTGTCCAGTGTACCTAGGACTATTTTAAAATAGAACTTCTGTCTCTAAACGTGATAGACATGGTGTAATCTAAAATATTTACCTCTGTGTTAGTGTGTGGATCTGTAAAGCAGCCCTGCAATCCTGAGCCTAAAGGCCACAGCCCTGGCAGCCATAGACCCGTTTTGGCTACCACAGGCACCAATCCCAGCACTGCTGCAGCCACGAGGAGGCTGCCTGTGTTTGTTGCAGCAAGAGCCTCCAGATGCAGTTCCTGCTGGACAAAGCAAGAGCAAGGAGCTGGTGGGAATGGTGACACACCCTTCCCCAGCTGTGACTGGAAGAACTGGGGAGCGCTCACATTCCTTGTGGGATGCCCACACTGCCTGGGGCCTGCTTCGTGGGGTGTTTCTCTTTGTGCCTTTTAATGCCACAGGTAATCCCAGGGAAGCCAGCCATCCATCAGCAGGAGAAGCTCTGCCTTGAAACCATGCAAACACTGCCTCTCTGACGTGCTCAGGATGAAGTACCTGCCTGTTCCCTCCTGTGTGAACACCTCTGTGCCAAATTCTGTTGACAGAAAGTCAATCCTCGAGTATTTTTACTTTGTGAACTACACAGCATAGTTTACACTTTGTAACTTTTTATGGTACCTGTAAAATATGAATGTCAGTTGTTTCAATGATAGCTGTGGCAAGGAGGTGTGAGATAATAAAGGTTTGTACCAAAGTGGGCTTGTGCTGACTGGCATTCAGGTACTCATCGCTGCTGTTGGGTGAGGATCCTGGCTGAACTCGAGGGGTCACATTAGCCTGGCTGTCAGGTTGTGCTCATATCATGCTGAGAAATCTGGATGGATTGCTTTCTGCAGTCTCCTGAGGAGAACCTGAAGCCAGCTTTCTTCTGGGATTCCCAAGGGTCTGAGGAAGAAGTGACCCACAGCAGGGAAGGGCTGGGCTGCAGCAGCCCACAATCAGTGCCAAGGGGGCACAGCAGGGAAGCTGGAGCATGGGAGGATGGGCAATCCTCTGAGGAACTGGTGTAATAACAGCTTTTGGAGTTGAATTCAATTTCAGTTTAAAGAAAAGTTTGAATTTTAAGTGCAAGTTGCATGAAGGAGTCCAAATCTGAGCAACAGTACCCTAGAGAGAGAAAGCCCTGCAGACATTCTGCTTCTCTGTAGGAACTGGGGAGCTAAACAGCTGCTTGGAGTAAAAAATGTGTTGCATTTGCCAGTTGGGAAGATGAAAACCACCCACCTTTCAACAGTGATGTATTTAATGGGGTTTGGTTGTTTGTTGTTTTTAAAGTATGGCAATATAATGCAGCACACTAACCGCTGTAGTGACAAGTATGAATTCCAAAGCCTGGGAAAGACTAATTGTATTTTGTTACCAGTTTAATAGTTTTTTTTATGGAATGATGCCACCTTGCATCTCAGTATAGTATAAAGAGGAAAAATGGGTTAAAAGTGGCCTTGGATTGTTTTGAAGTAGCCCCATTACGTGTGTGCACGTGTGTAAATTGGAGGTGTGTCATGGTTCATCAATGGATCAACACCACATCCTGGTTTTGCTGAAATACAAAAGAAAGAAGCAAGTTAAACCTGTAAAGCGAGAAATGGAGAAAAACAGGGAATGGAGAAGAACTGGACATTCATGCTTCTCAAGGTGCTGCAGCAACACTCATCCTGATCATGACTGGTTGTGATAGGTAAGTGATGTTACCTCCTTAGCCAGGTAGTGGATACTGAAGGGAGTTGTGTGGCCTGAGGGATGTAGATCGTTTTTCAGCTGGTGTTTCTTAAGGTTGGTATCAATTTCATGTCAGCTGAACTGCTCAAGCAGTGCCTACAGAATTCCCTTGTGTTTTCTGTTCAGTAGATAGAATAGAGCTGCTGAAAAGGATGAGGAGAAGAGGAAAAAAGAAAAGAGGAATTTAATTTACTTCATGTAGTCATTTGCTGGAGAAATATATCCATCTAAAAAAGTAACTAAGAACCATAGGTGAGGAAACATATCCTTTATGGCTGCTTTTCATACCCTAATATTGAGTTTCACACATAGAACAAGCTTGAGAAAAGCCTTTTCCAGTGCACAGAGGAAGAGGCTCCCTTAAAGCATGAAATACTTCTTGCCCAATTTGGTGGACATTTAACTTGGATCCTTTTCCATCTTGGACAGTAGTAACAGTTAAAACTGTGAGCTTTTCTTGGCTAACATGAACCAATAGTGGGCTCAACTTTCTGTTCTGCAGTCAGCAAGCAGTATTTAATGCTAGGGAATAGCTTTGTTAACTGGAAATCTGGTATCTTCCCTATTTGCAGATCAGAGATTGTCCTCTAGAGAGGTAAATTACTGTGTTTTCCAAGGGAATTATGTGTAATTCTTACACATAGTAATAGGGATATGTATGTGCTTTAAAAATCACTGAGGTCCATGTTAAAACAGAAGCCAGGTGACTGATTTATTGCTAAAATTTATGCTATTTCTCGTTTCAGTGGCGTTTCTGGTAAGTGACACATCACTGGCTTTTAAAGTTTCAAAAACGTAGGGAGTGCTGGGCTGCGTGGGGTCCATGGGCAGAGCTGCGCGGTCAGGACAGGTGCGCGGGGTGCACGCGCAGAGCTGCGCGGGGCGGAGCGGGGCGGAGCGGGGCGGAGCGGAGCAGCGCGGAGCAGGGCCGGAGCTGCGCGGAGCAGGGGCGGAGCTGCGCGGCGCGGAGCGGAGCTGCGCGGAGCAGGGCCGGAGCTGCGCGGAGCAGGGGCGGAGCTGCGCGGGGCGGAGCAGAGCTGCGCGGAGCAGGGCCGGAGCTGCGCGGAGCAGGGGCGGANGGGAGGCGCAGTGCGCTCGGTGGCCGCCAGGTGGCGCGGGCGCGCCGCGGCCCCGCTGAGGGGATGGATGGGGCCGGCCGCAGCCGCGCGGAGCCGGGCCCGGGACTCGGGGCCCGGGGTGCTGGGAACGGCCGGTCCTGAGCTCCAAGGGGCTGGAGAGGGTGGGATGCTCCTGAACTTCCGTCCCTGGGTACCGAGATTCAGGCACGTGCTCGCTAACGCGGAGGGACGGAGTCGTGCCCTGCAGTGTGTGGCTCCAGAGTGGTTCCCTGTTCCTCTCCCTTCCCGAGCAGGCAGCGGAGGCCGGTGGGAGGAGAGGGAACAGCGAGGAAAGGAGTTTGTCCTTCTCCTGCCAGGGGGAGCTGTGGCCGTGGTCGTTTGTTGTGGGGACAAGCGCAGGCTCTGCCTCCCGCCTTGGCGTGTTTGTGTTCGGTGCTGAGGAAGGTGCTGCTGCTCCAATGCCTTTATTCACTGCCTGTTTGCCTTCTGGTTCAGTGTCTCACCTGAAAAAAATTCTGTCTACGTATGACTTGGTAGCCTGACATTTTAATTCCTGGGGCTGGGAGGAGGAAGGAAGGCACAGAAAAAGTAACACAACCGTTGCTGCCCTGGAAGCTATTGAAATATAGAACTGCTTTTTTGATCTTCAACAAAAAGAAGAAAAAAAATCTGTGAAAGAAATGTTTAATCTTTTAATCTCTCATCTCTTTTGCTTGCAAAATCCAATTTTTTAGAATACAAACGGCTTAGGTTTCTAATGTAAACAAATGATTGGTGTGATTTATATTTAATTATACTCTTTTTAAAATAATGATTAAATTTTACTGCACCTGTAAGTCGTGGAACAAAAAGAGCTTTTAAAAATATGGACGTTTAGTGTCCTGTGCCCTGACTCTCAGCCAGTGGCAGACCACCTTATCACATATTCTATCAATATTACTTCAATCAGTCGAAGTTTTATCAGCCACGAACCAGAAAAAGTCTGTAATTTGACAATAAAATCTGCTGAGGTGGAAAATATTTGCTTAACTGTCATATAATGCGTGAGTTGAGAAAATGAATGTTATTACTGTAGCTGGGTTACCAGTGGTGTCGTGTGAAATGCTGTACTCCTGGCTACCTCTTACAAATCAAGACAATCCATATTATTTCACTCTTTAGAACAGGAAAACCTGAAATCCTGAAATACAACATGCCATTAATTTCTGGGATGAGCCATCTGAACACACTGTAATTGCACTCTTTCGGGGAATAAGCAGGCCCTATGTAAACACACGTTGCTGCCAAGGGGCATTTTACCTGAGTAATGGCTGTAAATTAATCCTATTAGATGGACTCAAGTTGTGAGAAGTGGAAGTTCCCAGGAAGGCATCCCTCCACCTTTCCACCTTCTCCTGCCCAGAAGGATGATGGGCCTTTCGAACTGGATGGTTTTCTGTGACCTATCAGTGTTCATTTTGAAGGAAACGTGTTAGGATTTTTCATTTGATATGTAAGTAGTGTCTAGTGGCTTGACTTCACTGTGGCTCATGTCTTGATGTGAGGATGTCTTTTGTGGATCTGTCCTCTGGAACTTAAAATTTTTCATCTGAAGGTGCAGAAGTGGGGCACAGGGTCAAAGCTCACAATTTCCTCTTGAAATGAGGGGGGTGATACCCTCTTCAACCCTGCCTGGTTTTCATATCCAGCTTTTGTGCCCAACTGCTCCATCCTGACAGCAATTGGGGAACGGCACACGAGGTTTCTGTTCCCAGCACTGGTCAGTATCTCCTCACCCTTGAGGAGAGTGGTTTTTCTGTGGAAGGGCCAGCCCTGTTACATCAACTGCTCTCCCACCAGTAGCTGACAGCACTAATCTGCATTACTTGGGATTAAACAGGCACAGTAATTAACTTGCATAAGCGCTTTAGCAACTTTTGGCCTTTGAATTGCAGCCTGTCCTGTATATGTGGTACAGGGCCCCTACAGGCTGGGCACAGCATGGGGGGAAGTTGGGGAGAGGCAAACAAAGCTGAAATTTCAGCTGCCAACAGTGAGCAGGAGACAGGAAGCACATGGGGTCATGATGAAATAACTGTTGTCATTTTTTCAGGAGTCAAGGTGTGCTGGATATCATACAGGTGTTGAAAAGGCAGGATGGGCACTGGTATCCACAGCTCTCACTGAATCCACACAACTGTGGAAGAGAAGGCTCCATTTCTAGTCCTATGTTGTGTTATTCCTATGTGAGAAGTGAATCTGTACCTAGGAATTTACTCCCTCAGTTTTATAGATTTTACTCATCAGGAATCATACCTTTAACTAATTCTTATTGCTATGCTTGTGAGATTCAGTTCGAACATGCAACCCTAAGCTGAACCAAAATGTAGGTATGTCCATGATCTCCACTATCCTTGAGTGCTGGATTCTGCTCAGTGACCAAATGTCTGAGGACTTTAAGGCATCCATCCCAAGAAGCGCTACAGAAATAAGTCCAAAGCAATGTGTCTTTTCTCTTCACTCTTAAATATATCTGATGCAGCCAATTCAGATCTGCTTTGAATCAGAGGAACAGCAGGGAAGGCTGAAATGCATTGGCCTGTAGCGATTTCTCTTTCTTTGAAAACAGATGGTACCAGGGGAAAGGTCTCAGAGTCAGCAGGAAAACTTGAGAAGATTTCACTTTCCCACTATACAGTGTGTTATCCCGGGTCTCATGTGTGAAACTTGTTTCACTTTTACATGAGATAAAAGTGAGGAGTCACCACCAGGTCAGCTGAAATTTGTACACCTTGAGGAAAAAGGGTTTTTCCAGTTTGACTCGAAGACCATGTGGGTTTCTTGTTTGTTTGACTTGCAGACTCAGGGTCCTCTTGCAAACCTCTCAGGAATGTGTTCTCAAGACCTTTCTGCCTTTCTGGGTGTGTTGTCTTCAGACATTTCAGAGCAAAGTACTGCAAGTTTTCTCATCAACCAGATAGTCCCCCAGCAGTGCAGATGCCTTAGGAACTATTGAGAAACATGTACTGCTGAAGTAAAAAACCCTTAGGTATGATGGACCTCAGAGCAGTGTCACAAACTCTGTGGGCATGAAGCACTTCAGACGGACATTCAGTCTGGAAAACCTGCAGTAACCTTGGGAGAAGTTACTGTCAATGAATAACCAGCTCAAGAGCTGATCATTCATTATTATTAATCACTACTTAGAGGTGCTGATGGTGCAACAACTTGCCTGAAGCTTGTGAAAGCATATACAAAAGGGAAAATTGTCCTCAATCCTTTTAACCAGGTAACAGTAGGTCTGGCCCAGTAGTCTAAACATGGTCTAGAATTCAGGACAGTGGGTTGGCCAACAGGGAACAGGTTCACAAAGGACTAACCTTTTTGTAATAAACAAATCACACTTCAATAACCGATTGCCTTGGAATTGGGAACAGGCCCTCATCCTTAGTGCCTGGGTTGGATTCTACAGCACAGCATGATTACTGCTTCCCAGGTATCTACTGCTGCAAGCTGCTGGAAGTTCATAGCCAGATCCCAAATCCTGCTGGCACCCACTGGCAGGTCACAGCCTATGTCACAGGCTGCTTCCCCTGGGCACCTGGAACCACTTCTAACAATCAGTCTGTACAAACGCTGGTGTACAAAGTAGAATAGAATAAGGTGTTTTAGTGGCTGATTTTGCTTGTCTCTCAAAATCCAGTGCTGAAACCCTGACCCTCACTGCGGGGCGAGGAGCCCTACCTGGAGTATCTCATGCTCATCTGAAGAAAAGAAGCTCATGCCCATCTGAAGAAAACCACTCATGGGTGTGAAATGCTCTGATTCTTATCTCAGTCTGGCATGCTGTCAGTGGAGGTAAAACTAGTAAGTGATACTGTCATCAACTTGGACCTTCTTTTCTGAGCATTGAAGTCTACTTTCATAGAAGGGAGAGTTCCAAGATTCCTCTTTTAGACAATAATTTTTGTTTTAAAAGCTGGTATAAACTCCATATATGCTCTTTTCTATAAGAGATGGAAAAATTAAATAGACACATTTGTGGTGAATCCATTAGTAAAACACAAAATACAAGAAAATGATCCACACTTGAAACAAAACCAGAAGTATGAAGGTAATAACATGAAATTACTTTGAAGTTCAACTAATTGTTTTAGAACAGGAATCCTAAACCCCATGTCTTGTTTCTACAAGAATCTCTTCACCTGATTTTGTTTGATGATAGCCTGGCACTCTAAACCTTTGGGAAAAACATAACTGGTTTGGATACCTGCATGGAAATTACCAGTTCTAAAACTGTTTATTATACTATTTGTCTTAAGTCGTTCATGGTGGCAGCTGAATAATAATGATGACCTGCTTGATATTTGTATGGCATTATTAAAAATTTTGCTAATCTATGTGATGGATCCTTTTCAGTACTGGAAGGATGTTCTTCTAATACTGCTTGGCTGTATTGCTGTTTGCTGTCTAGGATTTCACAGGGCAGGATGGTAAGAGCTAGAAAATATAGAGAAGAGCATGAAATTGATTCTTTCCCTGTGAAATTGCTAATCACATGCCATTGCAGTTTTTGCACAGTTGCTTAAAAAACATCTGATGCTGCTTCCAATGAAGATTCATATTACAGGAGACCTGTGACACCTTCTGATATAAATACAATTTCTTTGCTTAAGGCAGAGTGGTATTTGTGAAAGGGCATCCTTTCAGCTATGTGCTGAGATTTAAGGTGCTCCTCAAAGGCCATGTTGGGTACAATGTTTTCTGCTTCATTCACAATTCCTGTTCAGCTTGCTCCCTCTCCTGACCCATCTACACAAAAGGAGGGCTGCTCTGCCCTGTGGTGGTTGAGGAGAGGTCAGGCACAGCCTCCCCAGCTTGGCCTGACTACAGAGGCCCCTGGATTGCCCTTGCCATGGTGATGTCCCACTGGAGTCACCTGCTGCCCCCAGTCAGTGGGTGGAGTGAGAATGGGGCTGAGCCAGGCACTGACATCAATGGGAAATGGTCTCAGTGGGCTCTGGAGACTGATTGGCTTTACTTAATCTGGGAGAAGGCAAAAACAGCTGTCATTGGGCAGTGCAGAGGGACAGCTGTGCTTTTAATCGCTTGCATTAAAAATATATATGAAAATTAATTGGAGAATAGTGTACAGCTGTCCCCAGCTGTGGTTCCTGGGCTCCAATGTGGCCACCTGCTGGTTTGTCCCCTGTCCAGCCCTGGCTGCAGAGGAGGATTTGATTCCTTCTCTGTTTTAAGCTATACCCTTGATTGCACATGAAAACTGCACTCTTGGCCACTGTCCAGAGTTGTAACCTTGTTGCCAGAATTTATTAAAAAAGCCCCAGCCAGCCCTTTGTATCATTTAATCATTTCTCTGATCATAACAGTGCAGAGGTACCTTTGTAATGCCCCAGCACTGATGTTTGATGTAATGCCAGTGCTGCCATGGGCTTTCATTATTACTTGGGATAACCTTCAATTAAATTTTCAACAGAAAAAATAGCTTTCTATGATGTGTTTACTGGCAATATATTTGAATTTATGAGGTATTGAAATAAACATTATTGTTAGAAAAAACAGTCTGAGCTTAGGTATAACATGATTTCTCTACAGCACAGTCAGCTAAGGCAGCTGTACCTTAGTTCCATCAGCACTCTCACCATCAGTCTCAGGCTTGTTTCATCTTTTTACATGAAGTGCATATCTGGATTCTCAGAACTGTTGCACTTAGTACAGCAATATTTATGACATTAAGGGGAACATTTCAAAATGTATATATACACAAAATTCACCTGGATTTCTGTTCTGCTCAGATACCTCAAACATTTCCCGATTTATCAGTAATTTCAAACAAATCTTTGCAACAGAAGAAATAGGCACACAGAACTACAGAGGGTCTGACAGAGGTTTTCTAATTTTAAGTTAGAAGAGCACAAATCTAAAATCTGACTTCACAGCTGAAGCCCATATGTAGTTAGGTGACCTAATGCCATGATTTCAGCTGCTTTCAAATTATTCCCCTCCACTAAAAGCAAGTGAAAGAACAAATTAATCCAGTGTGACTGATTTGTAGCTTTAATCACATGTGATGTACGGCAATGACAGTCTTGGGCTGGGACAGCAGGTTGCTGGTATTCTCACTGCTCACCTGCTGCTCGTGCCTCTCCCCCACAGAGGAAACTCCATTCTGTTTATTCCCTGAGCGGAATAATTTCAGAAATCTGGCTGGGAAGGCAGCCATAGCCAGAGGAGCTGGGGGAGCTGAGAGGGCTGACCAGGGCTGAGGGCACAGCAGCTGAGCGGGGTCTCTGGGAACCCCCTCACTGGAGGAGAAGCTTGGTGGAGCTGCAGCCTCAGATGTGGGTCAGGAAGGCTGCAAGGACACTGAGGAGCAATGTCATGGATTTCAGTAAAACACGAGAGCTACCCTTGGATCTGCACCCACCTGAACTCCAGAGGTATTTGGCTATAGAGTGAAGTCTTCATCCAACAGATGGTGTATTGGTTTTGCACGGCCTGGTTTTTGGTAGCAGGGGGGCCACAGAGGTGGCTCCTGTGACAAGCTCCTGGAAGTTTCCACCATGTCCAGCAGAGTCAATCTCTGATGGCTCTGAAAGATGGACATGTTGCTGGCCAAAGCTGGGTCTATGAGAGAGGTTGGTAACACCTGTGATAACATATTTAAGAAGAAAATCAAAACAAAGTCATGCACAGTTCTGGCTTCTAGTCAGAGAAGAGGAGGAGGTGAGAACATGTGAGAGAAAACAACATGGTGACACCAAGGTCAGTGGAGAAGGAGGGGGAGGAGGTGCTCCAGGTGCCGGAGCCGAGGTTCCTCTGCAGGCCGTGGTGAAGACCATGGTGAAGCAGCTGTGCCCCTGCAGCCCATGGGGATCCACAGGGAATGCAGAGATCCACCCACAGCCAGTGGGAGAGGTGCCCACGCCTGGAGGAGGCTGTGATCCAGTGGGAGACCTGGTGGAGAGAGAGGGCCCTGCTTCCAGGCTGGAGCAGCCTGTTGTTGGAGGACTGCACCCCGTGCAAGAGAGACCCACGGCACAGCAGTTTTGGGAGGGCTGTGTGCCCGAGGGAGGGGCTCACGCTGCAGCAGGTGTGGTTTGGCTGCTGCTCGTCAGAGTGGACCCGCATTGGAGAAGTTCACAGAGAACTGTCTCCCATGGGAGGGACCCCACGGCCTCACAGGGGAAGGGCTCCTCTCCCAGAGCAGTGGAAGAGAATCTTGGTGATGGACTGACCAAACCCCCATGCCCTGTCTCCCTGCACTGTCGGTGGCAAGGAGGGAGGGGCTGGGGGGAGAAGGCGTTTTAAGGGCTTATTTTACTTCTCATTATCCTCGTCTGATTCTGTTAGCAATAGATTTGCTTTGTAACTTTAAGTTAAGCCTGTTTTGCCCTTGAAGTGTTTTCTCCCGGTCCTTATCTCAACTAATGAAGCTTTCGTTAATTTTTTTTTTTTTTTGCTTTGAATTAATTTTAATAAAGAAAAGAAAACTCAACAGCAAGTGATAGGAAGGGCACTTGTAGAAGGTTTCTGAAGTGTTCAGCTGCTGTGCACATACTTCATGGAGGAGTCCAGGATGGCTCGGCCACACAGAGCCTGCCCAGGCCAATGGCTGAGTTCTGCTGCACCAAGGTTCTCTGGGCATCATCCCCAGCCTGCCTCAGCAGCAGCAGCGCCGTGTTGGAATCCAGCAGGGACGTTGCTGCCTTGGGAATGAGCAGGCACTGGCTGAAGCAGAAAGCTGCATTCCCCACAATCAGCTCAATCCCTGGGTCCAGCAGCTTCAGCAGCACTTGGAACCTTTTATCCCACTTCACCAGCTCTTCCCAAGCTTGCCTGCTGCTTTTGGTGCAGATGGAAAGGGTCTTTATGGCATAGCTGGATGTGAGCTGCCCGCAGCTTTCAAGAATTTGAGCATTTTCTTCACCGCTCCTCCTTTCACTACTTCCTCCACTGCTGAGGGAGATGCTGGCACCATGGTAGAGGCCACAACTGGCTGGCTGGAAATGTACCCAGTAAACCATGCCACTGCCTGGAACGTGATTTCAGGTCTCGAAAGACACATTTTGTGGCAACATGGAACCCCAGATAGAATTGAGTCAGACAATGGGACTCATATTCGAAATAATCTAATAAACTCTTGGGCAAAGAGGCACGGCATTAAGTGGATTTATCACATTCCCTATCATCCACAGGCCTCTGGGAAGATTGAAAGATATAATGGGCTGCTGAAAAGTATGTTAAGGGCATTAGGTAATGGGACATGGAAGCACTGGGATGCAAACTTGGCAGAAGCCACTTGGCTAGTCAACACTAGGGGATCTGCTAACTGCTCTGGTCCCATCCAAACTAAGCCCTTAGACACTGTGGAAGGAGACAAGGTTCCTGTATTATGCATAGGGAAGTGGCTGGGGAAGTCAGTGTACATTTCTTCCCCCATGGGAAAGGGCAAACCCATTCATGGGATTGTCTTTGCCCAAGGACCTGGGTGTACCTGGTGGGTGATGCGGGAGGATGGGGAGACCCAGTGTGTACCTCAAGGAGATTTAACCTTGGGGTAAGAATAACCTTTAGTGTGAGTTGTATGTTACAGGAGGTAAAGTAGCAGGAGGGACATGACTTGACAAAGAATGAATTTTGGCGAGGAGCAAGAAGAAGGTGACGATCAACAGGGATAGTGTCAGGTGCCCAACCATCAACCATCAAGTGTACTGTTTCTCCTGTCCTGACCCCACATCCTGCTGGAATGAAGACCACCTGGAGGAATATGAAAGGACAGGTGATAGTACTTAATGAAATGTATGTTTGGTATGGAGATGGCTTGAGGATTCTAGTAATGAGAGTATATAGATTATTTGGGATCTGAGCATGACAAAAATGGTATGGAATAAGGTGTGGAGAATGTATTGGGTCTGACCAAGGTGAAGTTCACAGCCTTTACAGTGCTGTGCTTTGCATTGGTAGCTGGAAGGGTGTTGATAACAGAGCAGTGTTTCGGCTACTGCCGAGCAGCACTGTCCCTCTGACATTCCTTCCCCCATCAAAGAGGATGGGAGTGGGCAAGATCCTGGGAGGGGACACAAGCAGGCCAGCTGACCCAAATTAGCCAAAGGGCTATTCCATACCATGTGACTTCAGCTCAGATCTATAAAGCTAAGGGAGAGAGGAGGAAGTGGGGGTGTTTGTGAGTTTTTAATGTTTGCCTTCTGGAGGAACTGTTACGTGTGCCGCAGGCCCTGCTTCCCAGGAGGTGTCCAAACATCACTGCTGATGGGAAGTAGAGACTGACCTTTTTTGCTCTTTAGCTTTTGCACCCACAGATCTCTGCTTATTCCTTTCTTTTACTGTAGTAAAACTGCCTTATCTCACCCTGCTGGTTGTGTCCCAGTGGGAAAGGGAGTGATAGAGTGACTCAGTGGGCACCTGGCACCCAGCCAGGGTCAACCCACTACAGATGGGAACAGAAATGCTCTGACCTGTGGGGGAAGGGGGTTTACCCATGCTAGTTTTAATGCAGCAGTGGGAAAAGGAGGGTCTGGCTTCACTCCAGAGCTGGCCATCACTGCCCGGGTGTATATCTAAGTCTGTCAGGGGCCCTGGCTGATGCTTAGCCCTATAGCCCAACAAGAGGTTTCCTGAGCTAGGTCTGGAAACCTATAAAGGTGTTGGGATTTGGTTGTTAGTAAATACAATATGCCTTTTTGTTTTGGTATGTAAATCTTTTTATTTAATGGTCAATAATATTGCATAGGGACCTAGCAAATTAAAAAAACCCAACCTCATAAAACAGTTTCACAGAAAAAAATCCCGTCGATGGATTAAGAGCTGTTTTGTTTTGTTTTGTTTTCCTTTTTGCAAGGTCTTTGTTTCTAAGACCTTGTCTGCAGTGGCCTTTTAGTCTCTGCTTGGATTGTAGCAGTGATGCAAATTGCTGGTGCAGATGTGCTGCCACTAAATACTCGAGCAGCGAATGCCCACTGCAAATGCAGAGCATGGAGGGAAGAAGGGAAAGGAGCGTGCATGGGGCAGGCTGTGAAGTGTACAGTCCAGTGGTAGTTTCTGATGGTGTGTTTGTTTAATTTTGCTCAGGAGATGAGTAAGAGAGAAGGCAAACAAGCACCACCAGAAAGCGCGGTGGTGCCAGGCAGGCGGTACAAGGAATGGTGCAGTGACCTGCCCTCCCACAGGCAGGGATGTCAGGCACTGGCATGCAGGGGAGTGTCTGAAGCGAGGCTGCTGTGCCCCTGCTGAAGCAAACAGGCACACGGGGCATGTCAGCCTCCCAGGTATTTACCCACATACCTCCATCTAGGCTGTGAATTCTTCAGTTCAGCAGCAGCCAACACCCGCTGAAGCCAACAGCAACCTGGCTCAAGTGAGAGGGATGTGATTTTGCTCTTTAGTTACCAAGTACTGCATCTAACTGAACCTGCTGCAGGGGAGAAAGGCTGATCTTAAGCTGATAATTCCTTGTTTAGATGTGACTTAAAATAACTGGCTTTGGGGAGCAGCAGTACCTCCACTGATCCCAGTGAGAATTGTCATCCTGCCAACACTGGCTGCAGGTCCCAGAATTACCACTGCCAAGGACAGCAAAGGCCCACTGTCCTGTGTTCCTCATCACCCCCTGAAGGACTGACTGAAAATCAAGAGCAAGAGCTGCTCAGGGCCACCAAGGCCTGAAGAAGCTGGCTCAGTTTTAACTCCCCTCCCTGTCTCATTTGAGCCTCCTGGCCAGGCTAAGGGGGCCTGGAATGCATCTGGTGAGGGGTCATCACCAAACCCGTCATGTAGAGAGGCTGTTAGCACAAGTAGTGCTGACGAAACAGGATACACATGCATGAACTTCCCATTTTTTTATATATATCTGGCTTTCTGTGAATAACTTGTCAGTTCAGGACATCCATAACTAGCTCATACTACCACATTTTGAAATTTTAGCTCATGATGGAAAAATAAAAGCATGTAGGGGGAGGTGTCACTAAAAGCAAGTGATGAATCCTGGCACTGTCAGCATTTTGGATGATATGAACACATTTCCATGCACTCAAGAGCCAATGATCTGTATCCTTGTAACTCATTATCACGTATTTAACCATAACTATGTTTTCTGTTACATGGCAGCAGAAGTATGTGTGTTGTTTTTCAAGTATGAAAAGGCCTTTTCCTTGTGGCTGGAGTCCCACATGCTAATTTGCCAGCTGCTAGACTTTGATCCTAGTCTAGCACAACTGCTGTGAGATCAAGGGCTGTGTTCCACTTACCACAACAAGCACTGGGGACGATGGAGAGCAGAGGTTACAGCTGAGCTGTGTGATGTTGTGAGTTACATGCTGGCAACAGCCTGCTCCAGATAAAGTTGTACTTGATGTCTACAGCTCTTGCAGAAAGGGAAAAATCAGAACTTTCAGGGGACCCAAACATTTAATTCAACAGGAAAATTACCTGTGTTTTGGCCTGCCCTTCCTCAGTGCCAGTTTTATTGAGCTCTTGCTGAAATACATCTTCTTGAAATACCAGTGGCAGTTCTCCTGCCTGCATTTCCAGCTGGCCACACCTGGGCTGCCCTGCAGCTGGCACCTCAAACATGACTTTTTTGGGACTTAGGTTAGCCAATCCCCCCAATATATAATATATATATATTTCCTAAACCAAGAACTGGGTTCTGTAGGCCATAAGTGTCCCTTGAAAGCCCCACTGCAAGCCTCAATCTAAAAAAAATAAAAAATAAAAATCTTTACTTGCACTACAGAAAAATTTAAAAAATGTTAATAGCAAATCTAAGATTCATCCTTCTGGATTTGAAGACTATCATGATTTCAGACTTTGTTTATAGAAATAGCAATGTCTTATTTGCTGGGATTTTTTAAGGTGAAGATGAGTTTTACTTTTGTACTTGCCTCTGGCAAACAAAACATAGTAAAACCGTGGGTTTCCCCAAGAGTGACTCTGAGGGCTAGAAGAGCTTTGGGAGTGGTGTTTTCAGGAGATTAGGAGATAATTTGATTCCTTAGAATTGATAGTGGCTGTTTAATATTCCTCTAGGCAAAAGACATGACTAAATATGATATCAAACTATTAAATAAGGGTGGTGGGGTGTATACGTGTTCCTCACTGCATGGTTGTGTTTGCAGAATAGTACCTATGAATTTCTAAAATCAAACTGCAAGCTGGATTTTTTCCTCACTTAAAAAATAACTGTTCCTTTCATGGTGTAATGACCGTGATGTTGATTGTTATCTTCAGTGTTGGGTACTGAGGAGGGGATGGATGGAGTAATAAAAAAGTATTAAAGGCTTCATGAATTAGTGTTGCAAGCTCTTAAGTATAGAAATAAAAATGGTTCAGTTAAACATCTTTTTTCCAGGAGTTTTGTCCTTTCAGATAGTCAGAAGAAACTTAATATTGCTATAAAATCTGAAATCCCTTGCACAAGTCAAATAAAGAAATAGTAAGGAGAGTTGAAAGCATTTAAAAGTAAGTTTCTTAATAAATATTAGTTCTTAATGATTTGTATAATGTTTTGTTTGCCTCAGATGGAACAAAGCAAATAACACCTTCTTGTAGCTGATCCTATCCTGAAGGTATTCAGATTTCACACACTGATTTGTTATTCCACAGTATACTTTCAGTAGCAATATCCATTATTGCTGTTTGCCTTTATATCACAGTAATTACAGTGTCAGCTGAGTAGTCTATTTGTCTATTGCAGACTTAATATCTTTAAAAAGTCGTGCTCTAATGTATTCTAAGAATATTGGACACTAAACCAGCCCTGTACTTTGCAGACATTTCTAACACATCCACATACCTCGAAACTATTGCTTTATTCTTTAACATAAGAGATGAAATAGAACTTTAAGTGTATAATGACTCAATATTTATCAGGCCTGAGATTTTACATCCATGCATCTTTGCAAATAAGTAACAAGACTTTTATCTAAGTCTCCAGAAAACATCTTTCATTTCTGCTTGTTTACATAAGAAGCAATTATTGCCAAACCCTCCCCTGGTGAACAGCAATACTTTGCTTCAAGCAAAAACAATGCTGCTGCTGTGTTAACATCCTATTCTGGAAGAAAAGGGAGCTGACTCAGTGCCTGCAGTCGAGCCCTCAGAGCTTTCTTCCAGGAGCAAAACAGGTTATGTGAGAATGTGACCTTGGTGAGCTGTGCTAACGACCGTGATTTAGAATTCCAGGCTTTTGTCTCAAGCAGAGAATTAGATGAGACAAAATGCCTTTAAAACAACCCAAACAGCACTAAGTGAAGTGCAGATACAATTAAAAAAATTTACAGTGAGTAACTGGGTGATCTCCAGCTCAAGTATGCTCAGTTTTTCCCAAGCTGGCATGTGTGGGAACTGACAGTACTAAACCCACAGAATGTGTGGCATTCGAGGAGGTCCCTGGAATACCTGTGCTGTGGTGGTGCTGGCTGTCAGCACAGGAACACAATGCTCCTTGTCCACTCCCACTATGGAGCATACTGGCCCAGTAACTTAACTTAGCCCCAAATGTATTTTGTGGGTGATTTGTAGTTCGTGAGGATAAATTCATGTTCATTGTCTTCCTGCCAAAGATAACAGCTGTTTAGAGTTGGGTTATAAATTCTTGGTATGGTCTGTCTCCAGAAAGGTCGTGCATCAGTATTCAGGAGCAAATGCAGCTTGTGCTCAAGCTGGACCAACATTCAGAATGTAAGACTTCTTTGAATTGTGGTGTTCTCCTGTGAATGTAGCAGAGTTTTGGTCCCCTATGTGAAAGATTTGGGAGATATCCCTTAAAAAACATTCACAGCACATACAAAGCATTTGTTGTTTCCAACTTTTACACCCATTTGCATATATTCTACTTTCATTTCTTGGAAATGCTCATGTGTTTGAAATATTAGAGGAGTGATGAGGTACAGAATGCAGTGTCTTGAGGAGCACACACAGGTTCCGTTAGCTGAGAAGTGAACATTTTGCAGTGATGCAGATCATGGTCTGTGTGTTGTTAAGCAAGCCTGGTTGTAGTCTTCCTCACACATAAACTGTTTTCCTTAATCTTAATCCTTCTAATCCTTAGACCTTTCCTGTGTCAGGTGAAGATGAATGCTCCCTGTGCTCCCAGCTATCACTGGCCTAGTTTCCCTAAACCCAGACCACCTGAACTCAGAGTTGTATCACTTTAATCATCAAAGAGATAACACCGTCTTCACTTATGCCCTCATAGATTTACTTCAGAATAATGCCAAGGTGTAGGCGGATTATAAAATCGTACATTCATTATTGCACCTTCAGCTCTGAAATCCTGAATGAGACCTTACTCTTAAATCCTCCTGCCTTTATCCTATGCATATTCTCTTTTTATTTTCTGTGTATTTTCAGATTGTACTTGTTACTGCAAGTTCTCAGTTCTATAGGTTTCTAATGCTTTCTAATATGTTTTTTAATATGTTTTCATGGAATAGAATGGAATGTTAGTGCATGTAAGTATATTAATATTTAATTCAGAATTTTTTTTAAATCAGTGATCTCCTTCTCTAGTATTGCAGTGGGATAGCCTTAAAATATATTGAATTTTGCAAGTACTATTATTGAATTATTGAATTTACTTCATTTAATATACAACTATTTTCTTAGGCATATAAAACCTACCTGCTAGAGAAGTTCTGTTTCATAGTCTATTGTTCCTGATACCAGATTTTGAATCACTAAGGAATTGCTGTGAAGCAAAGGAGTATGTCCATCAGTCAAAACTGAAATGAGCCTACTCTTATCATTGCTGAGGAGTGATTTGGAGAGTGAGGATTCCCTTAAGCAGTAGGTTGTGTGGACTGTCTGGTGCAATCATGAGGAACACAGTAAATGTAAAATTGAGCAGATCTGACATTCAGCTCAGCATTTCCCAGAAGAACCCATGGACATGTAAGCCCCCGAACAATCCCTGTTTTTACACACATACAAATGTCGTAAGTGAGGCTTTAAGGAAATAGTTCACTTTTTTCTCCACTCTGCTTGGCACATGTCTGCTACTCCACTCCTGCGAAGCTGCAGTGTCTCCAAAGTGCTCTGCAGAAGGGTGATGGGCAAATGGCACTAAACAGAACAAGCCTCAAGGCATTGCCTTGCAGGGACCAAGCAGGAGAGCCTGGCACTGACCAGCTCAGTCTGCCAAATCAGACACCCCTGCTATAGCCCTGATTTTTTGAAGAATTCCCTAACTAAGCTTACTGAAATAGGGATGGCTTCCTTTCCATATCTCTGGCAGAAGAAAGATGTTGTTCCCTCCTTTATAAAACACACTGAAAGCCGTTCTTTTGAAGTTTGACAATTTTATGGAAGCATTGCTGTACTGTACTACGAAGGAAATCCAAGTGTGTTCAATGAACTTAAGTTCTGCAGACTAAATTTCACGTGACTGATTTGTTATGCCAAAGTGAAATGAGATGCAACTATTAGGATGCAAGCAACCCAAAATTCAAAATCAGTTTTATGTATGAATAATAATGCAGTTTGAATAGTCATTCCCTGAGCGTACTGACTAACAGCACCTTGAAGTCTGTGAGTCACAAAACATTAACACTTGGTTTTTACACAACAGACCTGGGAGTTATTGCAAGAGCTTTCTTTTTAAACGTGTATATTCTAATTTTGGTTCTTACACATCCCACCAGTGAGGGGAAGTTCCACCATGAATGTGGTTTGCACAGAAGACAAATGGAGGATGTTTTCCCAGAACATGTGTTGGGTACATTTGGGCACCCACCTAAGCCATGGCATTTCTCAAGCTGCCAAATATGTGGTAGTTTACCTCAATTTTCTCAAATAACCCCAAACATCCCACCTGCACAAGAACCCAGATTGAAGCTTCTGTTTTAGAAATCCTTGGCCACATTTGTTTTTTGGTTGAAGCCTTAGACAGAAAAATGGTTTTGTTTTATGAAAACATTGCACAGTAGTTGACTAAACAAAGCCCATTGAATAAAAGCAAACTATTGGAAGCCTTTGCAGCCTTCACCTGGTAGGGCGGGAAAGAACTCTTGGATTGTTTTAGCCACTCACTGTCATGCTACAGGGTTAATAACTTGCCATCTCTATCTGTAACAGTACTTGTTCACCATGCTTATTTATTCAGCATTGCAGAAGAAAGCAAGTCTGTCCTGAGGAGGGGCTTTTCTCCATCCTTCTCAGATATCAGGTGCACACAGGGTAATCCAGACAAACCTGTTGAGTCTTACTACGGTGGTCTAAAAAGCAAAAGGGCTCTGTGCCAGTGCTGCTTGAATGAAGAAACACTCTTAAACCTGTGCGGCACCAAGGTGGGAGGGGTGTTGGTGGACTGGGCTGCAGCACGTCCAGCGCATCCATGCCCATGGAGCAACACCTGGGCACACAGAAAGCTGTGGGGGAGCCCAGTCTGGGCAGCTGCTGGGGTACAGTGTGGAAGGCTCAAACATGGACTTAGGCCTGGGCTTGGATGTTTTTATGGTCTATTTGATGATTAAATTGTATTGTGAGATTCCCAGGATACCACTGTCTTTGAAGCCCACAGGGATGGAAGTTTTTCTGCAGGTTTGAGACACCATTCATTGTTTGATGATTTGATTCCTCTTGGCTGCCTTTGATACTTCAGCTCCACTGTAACGTTTCACTGGCCTAGAAAATGACAGGCAGCTTTTGAGAAAGAAAGTTCAGGAGCAGAAATAAATTCTATTTTTAATCCTTCCTCTGATTTTCCGTGGGTGACACAGTTTCTCGTGGCATGGCAGTTCCAGGGTGCGGCAGTGTTGCTGAGTGTGCCTTGCAGCTTGTTTTACAGATTTAACCCGTTTATATGCTTTCCCCTAATTAGAAATTTCAGGTTTGGGGGGTTATCCTACTATTAATACCTGAATGACACTCTGATTTATCGCAGTGGGTTGGCCAGAAATCTGTAGGATGAAAAAATACAAGCTAGGAATTTAAAGAAGTACTTTAAGCATTAACAATGCCGAGCCTGTGTCAAGTGGTGATAAATTTTCCACTATACCCTTGATCACCTTATTATTAATGTCATCAATCTCTCTGTGAAAAGTGGCTCTGGGCATGCCCATATGACCAAGTGTTCTACTAAATAATTAATCACTGGGGCATGTTGCCAGAGTTTGCTGCTTTCCAATTTAATCTTAGCAACTTACTCATTTGTTTCTTTATTTGGAAACAGAAAGCTTCACGGATAAAAATGAGTCAAATGTACTGATATGTACATGAGGACTGTTTAGCATTGAAACCTCATGTTGCTTGCTCTAGAAATGTTTTTTCCATCTTTTAAAGCAACACCCCAAAATTAACAGCTGTGAGAATGATCACTTCAGGAACGCAAGCTGTTTCTGCTGCCAGAACCTGCATCCCAGCTGGCTCTCCCTGCCCCTTCAGTAGCAGCTCAGCCCTCTCTATGCTTAAAAGGGCATTCAAAAGGCCACACTAGCAGGATATCTTTAGAAATAAATTATTACAATGTCAGTTTGATTGTTTAATTAAAAATGACCACGGATGTGAATGCCTTTGTTGAACAGGTTATTGTCTGAAGCTAAAACAAAGTAAGTTCAAAGCAAATGGTTTAAAAATGTTATCTTCTCTTTAGTTACAATTAATTTAACTTAGACTAATACTGTATTAACTTGTAACATTCAGTTATTTAATGAGTCATGAAGAAAGTTTTCTAATTATCGAGTCATTAATTTTCACAGATTTGAAGGCATTCACTGAAATATATTCTGTTGAGACCATGAGCTTTGTCCCACTCAAGCCCTTCTTTATTGGTCTCTGTTATTTCACATAAGAAGTCAATTTGATTTTAGTTTAAGCATATGTACTGCCCTGTACTCCTTAATTTTGTGTCCCTCCAAGGATTTTTAGTTGAAAGCTCTCACATCTGTTATATCTGTGACACTGTTGGGTGTCACACCCTCTAGCTTCTTCCCAAGAATCAGTGGGCAGCAGCCTGTTCATGAAAGATTAACGCCAACCTTTCACACATATTTACCCATTCATAGACTCTCCTCTTTCAGTGTGGCTCGTGGTTTTGTTTTTACTAATTCCCCCTGGATATTAGCTAGAATTGGCCAAATATAACACTGGCTTGCCGTTTTCTTTCCTGATGAGTCAGTTGACTGTACTTCCAAATCAGTATTTTCATAAGATCACTTGCAATCTTCCCTGCTATTTGCTGCTTGCTATTCATTCTCTGTTGTTGAACAAAACATATGGCAGTGTTTTTTTTCCCCTTGACTGCATGCCTGAAACTTTTTCAAAGGGAAAGTGAGAATAGTTAATGAGCTTCTCCTTCTGGAAATCGAAAAGAACCAAGCCAAATGAGAATTTGTGAATACATGAATGTGGTTAGGAACAGCCATGAATGTTTTCCCAGATACTCCTTCCCTACCCGAATGCTCTAGGGTGATACAACTACTTCTTTCCTGCCTTTAATTGTGCTGTTGTGCCTTTTTAAAGAAAATATAAATAAGCTACTATTTCAGTTTCCTATCATTATGCATAACTTGTGTAGGAAAGGCCACTGTCCCCTGCAGTCACTAGTGTAGTGTCTTGTGCAGGTTAAATTTCCAATTATAAACATATGTTATCCATCATTTTATGAGTGATTCTTACGTGTACTATCTATCCCCAAATTCTTTGGTTTCCCCATGGGATCCTCAGCATAGACTCGTGCAAGAAAAGTGCTAAAGTCACACATGACACCGGTATCTTCCAAAGCCCTGCTCTGTAAAATCAAAATTTAAGCAAAAGGTGTGGTAATATCCCTGATATCATGAAAAGCATTCCTTCTGCTGTATGTAAACATCAGGAATCTATGAAGAACCTCATGAAAATACTGCATACATGTAGGAATCTTTAAATCAGCATGTTGTTGTCTGTGTATATATGTACACTTTCCTAAGCCTTAGGTGTCTGTAAAGTTGAAGTTGCTTTATCACTGTAGGCTGCAGTTGCTGTTTCATTTCTGATGCTGAGCTGAATTAGGAGCCATCAACTCATTTACTCTGAGGACTGTCAGGGACACAGCCAATAGCTGTGTCTATTTGGAATAAATACAGCCAGTTTCACAGTAATGTTTGGATTTCAAATGACTGAAAAGTTCAGGCAAACTTAAATTGATGCACCCTGTAATAAAGGTGAGGCTGAAATACAAAGTTTACAACAAATCTGTATTTGAAGTTAAAGTTTCTTTGAAATCTCCTTCTCATAAAACTTGATAGTATTCGGATCTATCCATTTAATAAGGATCACATTTAATTTCAAGTTATGGATTCCATGCATTTCTCAAAGTGAGGCTTTGGCCGAGGTGTTTTATGGCTCAGTTGCTGGTGATTACCCAGAAGTAAATAAGAGCAGAGGGTTCAGCATGAGATCTGATGCTAAGCAGATGAGCTCTGTGCTGTACAGTGCTTTATCTTTCATCTTCCTTTACATCAAATCACTTTTGTAGTTTTATCCTGAACCTTCCTTGCCTTGAAAGAAATGTCAAAGACAGTGTAACACAAATCTAGGACTCATTTCCTTGTGCTAATGTTCACAACATATTTATTAACTTTTCTCTGTCTCTACCAACATAAGTAAATCTTTTGGCAGACAACCCCTGAATTCCCTTCTGTTGCACAAATACCTGGATTTTCTATCTGAAAAATGAGTTTCTTCTCCTTCCATGTCTACTTATCCTTTTTCACTTTTTTCCAGTGCATGTGCAACTGTTTTAAATATGTCTCCATACTCCTACCCGTAATTCAGGTAGCACCCCTTTTGCTTGAGCAGCTAATGACCTTTATAGCTCAGGTAACTCCTGTGGATAATGTTTTCCTGCTTTTCAGAACAGTCTCAGCCATCTCCTGTGTTCCAGTTCTAAACACTCGGAAGTGTTTTTTCCAGTAACTGAGGTGACTGACTTAGTTGGTCTTTGGATTAGAAGTATATACCCTGTTAATCTGCTTTTAGCAAGAGTGAGTACATTCTCTGCCATTCGAGTAACTCTGCAGATGACTGGAGATGCAAACAACGCTTCTTCCTCTGAAACCTGGTGTCCGTGAGGGGAGGAGGAAGGGCTGCAGGTGGGGCACAGCCATGGGCAGTGGCAGCCGCACAGTTTATAAATGGCTCAAAGGAACTCACTGCTGATGATCTGCAGGTACATCAGTGTCCAGGCTCCTGCCCTCAGCCCTGCAATCCTGCTCTCCCCTTTCCATGTGCTGTGTCCTCAGGTCTCTGGGCTGTTCAGCCCAAGGGCTGTGCCAGGGGCTTGACCTGCACGAACTGAGTGAAACAAACCTATCCTTGTGGCAATGGTGGCTGTCACCATCGCAGAGGCCGCCGTAACTAAATCTTTCCTCTGGGCTTTGAAACCTTCTTCCCGTTTTTATTTCGCTTATCTTAGGCAGGTGCTCATTTGTTTTGTTTCGGTATTGTATTACACAGGTTAAATAAAAACCTTTAATTGTAAAGGAACATTTGCAGGGCCTGGATGAGTCAATACTGACAGAAGATCCTCAGGAATTGTTAAAGAGGAACCCAGCCTTGAGCAGCACTGACCAAAACCTTTCCATGTGACGCCAGCTCTGGTGAGAATGGATGTGAAATGAGCGCTCTCTGTGAGCCCTGCCCGCAGAGACGCAGGCCAGGAACCCCTGCAGCAGCTGCCACGGGTGACGCGGCCCTTTAACCCTCAGACCCGGCACAGCCCGAACGGCGGCCTCGGGCCCCGCAGCGGCCCCGGCTCTTACAGCGATCCACGCCGGGCGGCTCTGGGGCACGGGCATCCCACTGCCGCGGTCACTCTGACCGGGACACTCGGCAAAAAGCATCCTTAACGCGCCCCGGCGGCACACGGAGCACACGCACCGCCCGCCCGCCTGTGCGGAACGGGGGCCGCGGGAACGCCCGTGGGACCAGGGCGTCAGCTGCCGGCCCGGGGCCATTAAGAGGCTCCGTGACGGAGGTACCGGCACCCGGCCGGCNGGCGCGGGGGCCCCCGCCCCCCGGCGGCCGCCCCGCGGGGGGGGGTGGGGGCGGAGCCGCTCCGCGGGCGCGCAGGCGCGGCGGGGCCGGGGCGCGAAAGGACGCGCTGCTGAGGCGGCCCCGCCCCTCGCCGACGATTGGCCCCGGGCCCTGGCCCCGCCCCTCACCGCGGGTGACCTGTAGTAACCCCGTTCCGCGGGAGCCCGGCCCCGCGCGCCACCCGGCGCGGGCCAACCAGGAGGCGGCGTGGCGCATACGNCGGGGCTGCCATGGGCCCGGCCGCCGGTGGGGCCGGCGGCTGCGCACCGGCTCTGCCCCTGCGGGAGCGGTGCTCCGGGTAATTAGCGAGCTAATAGTCGGTAACAGGCGCGTTTTTCCTTCTGCTTTGCTTTGTGTTTGGGCTCCGGCGTCCGAGGGGGTGGCGGGAAGGCGGCGTGAGGCAGGTGCCCGGTGCCGCGGGGGTGGTGACACGCCGTGTACCGTGTCCCCGCCCTGGGCTCCGGGACCCACCGCGGGCCCGTGCTCTCAGCGTGCGGCTCGTGGTCGGTCAGCGCGGGGGATGCGGGACCGGCAGGGCCGGAGGAGGAGCGGGCCGGGATTTCAGTCTCGTTTCAGGGTTGCCGATCAGTTTACCAGGGGGTTGATGCAGGATTTAGTGCTGAGGTGCGTTCCTTTCCAAGATTCGCCTGGGAAGGATAGCATAGGAACATCCTTCACTCGCAGGGAGAGCAGCAAGCCTTAAAATACTACTACAGATAGTTCCATAAATAGCATGAAGTTCAGTTTTTGAGACTCATACAGAATCCCTGGGAAATAAGAAAACAGTAAACTCCAGAAAAATTAGGGCAGCAACAGAATAGAAATATTTGTAAGGTAGTTTATGACCGCTACATTTTTTTTACCTTACTGAAGAAACAAGCCCCCCCCCCCCCCACGTTTAATTTTTATGTACGGCAGCTGCTATGTAATCTTTTACAATAAGAAATACTGCATTTTGTTTAGGAGTATAAGATTCTATAGAGTATGGCCTTTTTTTGGCCTGTGAAATGGGTTTGATAACACCAGATGTGAATTTTTTGTATTTGAGTAGCCTCAGTTTTTAAGTGCTGTTATCACTACAGAATTAATGAAAAAGAGCAATACCAATGATAAAAGATTCTGGTTACTTTTAAAAGTCTGTTAAGGGCAGTAATTTTTACTCAAAATACAAATATTTGAGTTGACATGAAATTTATTCAGGGTTTTTTTGTCTTGTTATTGTTTAGGTATCATGTAAAGAAAAAGCATAAAATGAAACCAAAAGCCTTAATGGGATTTTTGACTGCTTACATTCTGCTCATGATACAGTCTTTCTCCAGAGTGGATTGTCATCTTACTGTGCAAAAATTCACTGTGGCTTATGACTTTTATTTCCTGAGGCTAAAAAGCAGAAGTGTGAAATAATAGACGTGTTATCAGGTCTTAACTATGTCCTAAGAGGAAGGTAATCACCTGGGTGCATTCATAAGACTCTATATTCATGACCGTCTGCAGCACTTCTCATACTATTTGTTCTGTATGCTTTGAAAAGTTAAGGAAAGACCTTAAGATTGGTAATTCCTTCTTGACCTGTAGATTTATGCCTCAGGAATGGCTGAAACTAAGCATTGTGACTTACAGACCTAATTTTCTTAGTAGTTGTTCAGCATGTTTGTTATTGTTGGTCCCTAGAAGTGGGAGGTAGGTTCCTGTTTAACATTTGTATGTTCAGTGTTGATGGCGGCTGACAAACTTGAGTCAGTCTGATGGAGCTGCTGATCTGTGTGGTGAAAACTTTTGAAACTTGTAATGAAGTCAGCCTGTGGTATGGATCTGATCCCTCTTGGCTGGGCAGGAAAGCAGGCTTCTCACTCATGGATACAGAATCCCTCGGAGGGGAACAGACTTACTGACTTAATTCTACAATAGTCTATTTGACCTGCAATAAGCTGGCACTTGGTTCTGAATGTTTGTGCTATCTTCAAGTGTCCTGTTCCACTCACAGTAAGGATGAAGCCAATAAATTTCAGCCTCAGTTTCGTTCTTTATATTTCACAGAGCTGGGATGTTTTGAGAGAGCTCTGGCTTACAGGTGTGGACGAGAGGTAGACTCTCCATACCTGTGCTCCTGAATGAGTGGGACTTTGACAAAAGCGCTATTAATGGCCTAAAAAGAGGTTTAAGGACTGTGGTGTGTAGAATCTGGTTCCACTTTTCAGAAGTGTTTATGAGTGGTTCCCATCTTCCCTGCTCCATCTGTCTTGCTTGGAAGATCCTTGTTATGTAAGAACATGGAGTAGGGTCTGTTGGGCTGAGTATGCTGGTCTGAGTAACTTCTGTTTATGACACTTACAAAACCATAGTGCCTGTAAGAAATAACTCCTCAAATCAAGAGATGTGGTTTAGCCAGAAACCTAGGAAAATCGAATGGTATTTATTGGAAGACTGTTAATCTCTGAAGAATTAGAGGAAATGTCTTCATGTTTGACTTAAAGCATGGTGTGCTTTTGCTGAACTGGTGAGCATTTAAGCCATTGATTTCCCCAGCCCCCATTCAGTGCTGATTGTCGGGCTTTTATTCTTCCTTTCTGTAGACCAGTGAATGGTTTGAGCCATTGAGTCATACTAAAGACCCAGTTTTTTTCAATGGATTCTCAAGACTTCTGGAACAAACATCACACATGGCTCAGGACAAAATTCAAAAGAACTATGGATAAAACATTCTTGTTAAAGGAGGTCCAGCTATGAAGTAAATTTCCAGAAAGTAGCAGGAAGAACTGAGTCCTGAATTGTTTAGTAATCTACATTTTCTTTTAAAGTATTTGTTTCAGTGGAAGAGTAACTAAACCTGTCTTGACAACCAACTGCTACTTACTGCCATGGTGGCAAATCCAAAGAAATAATTCAGTCTGATGCTGCAGTGTTGCTGGACCTAAACACAGGTTCAGCTGGCCTGAATTCCACTGAAGCCCCTTTTCTCAGTCAATGGAGAATTCTAGGTGGTTTTGAAGAGCAATTCAGAGAATTTACGTAAGACACTGAGTGGGGAGCTGCCTGAAAGCCAGCTAATAAGAAATAGGAGGCAGAAGGATTTATGTGGAATTTAGGCCATCTGAATATGGCCCTAAGATGCGACTTAGTACTACTAAGTAAGGTGTATTAACACTAAGAAGACTTGGCTTCAATTTCTATCCATTTCATCTGCTGCCGATTACTAAGCAAATTTACCATTTAAGGAGCTCCTTAAGGGTGGGGGCTTCCTGGCTCGCTCCCTGTCAGGAGTGACCCCTGCACCAGCACAGCCTGTTCTGGGGGGCAGCACAACTAAGGAGGCTCTGGGGGTTGTGGTGGACAGCGAGCTGAGCATGGGGCAGCCTGTGCCCTGTATTAACAGGAGCACAGCCAGGAGGTGAAGGGAGGCAATTATCCCATTCCATTTGGCACTCGTTAGACCGCATCCAGAATACAGCATCCAGTTGTGCTCCCCTCCCTGGGACAAAGGAAATGTTGATAAACTGGAGTGAGTCCAGTGGACAACTGTCAAGATTGGCTTGAGTTGTGAGCTTTTGCTTTGTGAGGAGAAGTAGAGGAACTGTGCTTGTTGTTGAGCCTGGAGAAGAAAAGGCTTGGGGGGCCCTTCCAGCACCTCTGCGAAGGTTTTCAAGAGAGTGAAGCCAGGTTCTTCACAGAGGTGCACGGTGGGAGGACAAGAGACAGCAGGTGTGGATTGAAGTCACAGAGATCTGTGTTTATAAGGCATTTTTCATCCTGAGATGTGTCAAGTGGTGGGACTTGGTAGCCCAGAGAGCTTGTGCAGACTCCTTCTGTGGAAGTTTTCACAGTCCAGCTGGATAAAGCCCTGAGAAAACAGGTGTGATTCCACAGCTGCTTTGAGCTTGAGGTTCAACCAGCGTCCCCCTGATGTCCTTTTCCACCTGAATTATCCCATGGCTCTATCTAGTTTCTGCCAACAGAGCAGTTGCAGTGGAAGGTTGTGAGCCAGCTTATTTAGGGCTGCATGTGGTCTGGCAGTTCAGGTTTATGTATCAGACTTGGAGCAGTATAGCAAGCACTCAAGCCAATCCTAAGCAGCTCTCAAATGGCAGGACTTTATTTGCTTAATTATGCAGTTAGAGTTGGAAGAACCTGCTCTTCATCCTGAGGGCCTGGTCTACATCAGGGCTTGCCATGTAGCAAAGCCTGAAGGGCTCTTAAAAGATTCAGTACTCAGCTGCAAGATACAGTTTGGGATCTAATGATTTTGAGTCTGTTGAAGGAAATCGTGTGGACAAGGCCGTATCCTAAACACACCTCCTGAACGGTTATTCCGAAATACGGGGCGGGGGAAAAAGTGCAACTCTGGAGGAAACTCAAATCTTATTCTGTATTACCTTCTGAATCAATTAAAGAAAAGTTGTTCAAAATTCAAAATCGTTTGAATCAACTCGATTCAAAACTTCCAAGAGTCTTTTACTGATCTTTGGGAAGGAATTCTCACCCACGTGTTGTCTTGTTCCTTAAGTGAGCCTGCAGCTCATGGGAAGTCAAGGTGATGACTTGAGGTGATGACTTAAGGTGTCTGTAATCCCAGAGGAGGAGGTGGCAATTTGTCACCACCTGTGCATTGGGAAGTCGTCTTTCCCTCAGTGTTCATGAGCCTTGTTAATTACAAAAATGTGCTAGTTAATTATGATACCTGAAATGGGACAAGCTGGCTTTTCAGTCCAATATGTTTCCTGAAAAGCAGGGAAGATAAGATTATTGAAATTACTGACTTAAGGATTTTCACTGTTGATAGTGAAAACAGCAAGAACAAACTGCAAACCTTCTCCCGTTGCACTATAAAATTGGAAATTTAGTGCTTTGTTTTTTAGGAACTGTGTAAATATCTTTACCTTGAATGCTTGTATCCTAGATGAAACTAGTATGAGACCTGGAAGGGGAAAATAGGTCATAAAGATTAGAAGTGACTTCCTGAAGCTGAAGCAGCAGAATGGCACTAGTACAGTACTGCCAGGTTCAGTTCCTCATCTATTTGCTGTGTTACATTCCTGTCTGTAGAACATTCTCTCCTGTGATAAACTCATAAGGTTATGAAATGAAAACTGTGTAAAAACACTTCTTCTGCATCTTTAAAGGCAAGACTTCTGCCTTTCCCTTACTGCTCTCCAGGACAGTGTATGGAACCTCATTTTGTTCAGGTTGGCTGCTCAGACATGTGAGAAACCATGGCCATCCGCAGGAAGGTTTTGCATGGGTGCTTTGCTCTGTGAGCAATTAGTGCAGTGTGAGACATCAGTGTGCAAGGTGACGTAAGGTCTACTGGATCGGACATACAGAAAAATTTCTGCCAAGGTTTTAAGACAGCCTAAGAAGATGGTCTGTAAACCAGTGGAGTGTGGTCTGCAGTTCTTTCACCAAATCATTATTAAAATCAGTGTTTATGAGCTCGTTCTGTGAGAACCTATGAAAAACCGGAAAGTGGAGTATCTGCGGTTAACTTTCAGAATTTAGATGAGTTGGTAATTTGTGTTTGGTAAAGAGGTATCTGTAGTTGGTTTTAAGTATAGGGGTATGGAGAAAGGCAAAAGGGAACAGAAGAAGCAGGAGGTGATGGCTTGCAGGAGGATTTAAGTGATTATGTAGAGAAATATCTGCTTTTTTGTGTCTGCCGATTTTGTCAGGATTTTTGTCTGTGAGTGCTGAAGAGAGGTTGAAGGTAGCAGGCACCCAGGGGAGGCAGGTGTCCTGGGAGTGCTCAGGCAGGGAGCTTAGTGATCTGTGTGGCAAACTGGATTTGGTCTGTTCCAGCAGTAAGTCCATGAATGACTTGTGAAGCCCTGGTAACAGAACTTTCCAGGCATTTACAGCTGCAGTTTAATTGTCCTGATGAAGTATTGCTGCACTGTATTGTTCTAGAGAAACTGTAAATAGAGAAATGCTTTTCCTAATGGATAACTTTGAGATGCATAGAAAACATTTTCCAATTCTGCAGCGCTGAAAACTGTGTAGATTTTATTTTTCCCCCTTTCTTGAGGGGGAAGATTCTTATGGAGACTCTTACCTGCTTCTCTTAAAATCTGCACAAAAGGCTTAACCTGGTAACATCCAGTACTTTCAAGAACAAGGTACAAATCCACTTCCCAGTAGGTGTAGGGCTGTGAGCTCACGTGTGAATGTCCAGGTCACCAAGCCAAGGCTGGTAGCAGGTGTTGGAAGGTGGGGTGAGTGTTTTTGATCAGGAAGGCTAAGTAAAATAGACACTCAAAAATAATTTATATCTGTAATTTACTTATAACATCAATTATAGTTACAAAAAAAAAAAGTTCTGCCCAAATCCTGTGTTACACAGTCACAAATGCAGTTGTGGCCAGGTCCAGGTTGTGAAAGGACTGAGACATCTGCTACCCTGACTTGTTTTTTTATGCATCTGTAAATGTGTATATATCTAAGATTACAGATTCTAAGAGTACGGTGATTGAAACTGCCTGTATTTTAATGACATTATTAGCTTAATATTTCATGATACTTTGGGGGATTTTTTTTTGGAAAGCAAGATGTATTTCTCTTGGTGTTTGAAACGTTAGCAGCTCATGAAACAGCTGAAATATTTATATTCTTCTTCTAGAAATATTTAATAGTCTATTCTGGACTTCCAACTTGTCAAATTATATTAATTTAATGCTGACATCTGTATAAGACAGACAAAATAATTTTGCCTGCGAATATTCACAAAATTCCTACAAATGCTGTTGGTACTATGGAACTTTCTTTTTAAAAAAGGCCAGTGTTCTTGAAACTTAGCAGTGAAGGCTCTACCCAGCCACGTACCTCAATTTTGGTCATGTTTACATAATCAGAGTCTAAGGGTGTGTTTGATTTCCCTGAAGAGAAAAACAGGATTCCTTTCTACCAAAATCTCCATCTACCTACGCGGTATTTGTGGACTGATTCTGAGCTACTGGCTCGAGTGATCTCCAGGGAGGATGTAGTTACTTCCTCACCTTCATCCCATCCAGAACATATCTGTGGGCACTGGATATTGCCCTCTGATTTTCGACACCTGTTTGTAAGTTTTATGTTTAAGGGTGACACATAAGGACTTGGAGCTGAGAACCACACTTCTGTAATGCTTCTTCTGAGAGAATAAACTGGCTTCTAATTTAATGAGGGCTTGTTCCGTGTTTGCTTTGAGTTATGCAATTGTTGAGAATGTTCATGACTGATCCTGCCTTGCTTTGCTTACAAAAGAAGAATACTAAAAAGAGAGAAAAGGATATTTGTTCCAGTGTGATGGAGGAGACAGGTTGTCCTGATATTCTGTTACTTCTAAAGCTAGAAAATAGAATGATGACTCAAATGAGCAAGGAAGACTTCTTTATGCCATGTTTAAATAAATTATAGTGCTGGATTTTGAGCAGAAGAGTCATTTTTTCCCAAGCAGTGTTGATATAAAACCTAGATCAAGTAGCTCTTTAGGAAAACACTGAATCTGAAATATTTTCTTTTTCCTTGGCTGTTTCTTTCTTTTGTAATAGCCTATTCCCCACTGTCCCTAGAATTTTAGAGCAGCCAAGAGAAATAAAAACTCTACAAAGTAGTTTGCAGAGAAACAGCCTACTTGACTTTCTGTAGCTCAGCCTTCCCATCAGTCACCCCCCAACCTGTTGAGTGCAAAGTGTGCTGTCCATAAATACATGGAGGAGTGAGGTTGAAGCATCAACAGCTAAAATCTTCTCTGGTAGTCTTCCCCAGATTTCATCAACTGCTCAACTGGCCAATGGTTTTGCCGTGGTTTCCAGGCTTTCCAGTTCCTTTTGGCAACTTGGTGTTTACGGTGTCATGCTTGTACCCATAGGAAATATTTGCTGAAGTCCTGTTTCTACCGATTATGTGTGCAGCATTCCTGATGTCTTATAAATTCATTTGGTTTAGTTGGAGTTTTTTGAAATCTGGAGTTAAGTAAGTGAAGTAATTTTTTAGCATTAGCTCCTAAAAAATACTTGGAGGAAGGTAGTTTGTGGCCATTGCAGGACAACAGCTGTATTTGGACACATACCCCAAATACTAAGCAAAGTGTTTCTGTTAAACCAGCTTAAGAGTCAAGTGTAGTCATCTGTAAACCTGGGTTAGGATGTGGGGTTTCACAGACACCACTGTAAGCAATCTAAGAAACAGATGACTATGTTTTTGAGAAAAGGTTTATAACCTGTGGCAGAGGTAAAGTTACCAAAAGTGAAAATTGTGTATTCCCAGAACTTTGAGCGAATTTTATTTCTCTCTTTGTATTTGTGCTCAGGAAAAGCTCCACAGGTTATTTTCTGCATTTATGTAGTTGCTGGGGTAAAGCACTGCTTTCGATATGTCTTGCTTAGTCCTTGCAGAGAGGTTGAGTCTACAAACTCTGAAATTCCCAATGAATTTTGAGTGAATGTTGGTTTGAGGCAAGACTTCCTAGGGCTGTGATTTTTATAAATTGCATTCCTGTTGTTTTTCTGCTGTGGGGCTTGAGGGGGATCTCTTCATTATACCAAGAGTGAATGTTAGATAACACAATCGGAACCATGCACATGGGTTGGGAGCAGTAGTCTTTCCTTAGAAAGGTAGTGATCCTTTCCAAAGGACTTGAGACTTCCATTGTAGGTCAGAGGAGAAGGATTGTTCCTATTCTGGAGTTTCGGGCACCACAGTGGAAAGTGTGGGGTGTGAGAAAAGCAGATATTCTTGTGGGAACTTCTTCATTACATTTGTTTTGGTAGTAAGTTGCTGTAGATGACTGGACGCAATGACGTTTAAAAAAACCCCAATGAACAAAGCCAAACCAAACCCAGCAAAACCCCAAGTAATTGGAAACTGAGAATGTACTTATCCTTCAAAACAGAAAGTGTATTGAAAATGTCACCAGCTTAGCCTTTCAAATTAAATGGTGCAACATCCCTCTTCATCATTTTGATAGCTTAGATCATGCTGTGGATATCCTTCTTGCTTTGAAATGTATTGTAAAATTTCTCTTATATGTATTGTTCATCTGGCTGATATTTTTCTTGTGGGAAATTTGTCTAAAGACTTGGAATTTTTCACACTTTTTCTTGTTAAGTCTGTATCTTCATTTTGTTCTCTCAGATCTGCTTTGTTACCTGAGTGTATTCATCTGCTTCTTGTTTTCAGGAGCTTCTGATGTAAGGTTGTCAGGTCCGTCAGGATTTGAGCCAAACTGTGCAGTTGTTTTGATGTTAATCAGTAGCTATAGGTAGGCAGTTATGATTAAGCAATTGCGTTGTGGAACCTGTAGAGACTTGTAGGCTTGGCTCATCTTCTGCTTTAAGGAAAGGGGAACACGATCCCAAGATGAAAGGGCTGACTGGACAAGAGCCACCAGGAATGAAATCAGCAGGACTGAGCAGTAACTGGGGAAAGGTGATTCTGGCAGGGGGGTCATGGCCACCGATCTGCTGACCACCTGCTCAAAACAGACCCCCGACTCCAATGTGAGAAGAGCTGTGCATGTGGACTAATTAGCAGGAGTAGTGAGGGAGATAATTAGTGCATAGGGGTTTGAGTACTAATTAGTGAAAAAGCTGTGTAATTTGTAACCAAGGAACACTGATGCTTTTGTTAAAATGTGTAAAGTAGTGTAAAGTTTTGCTGACTTTGTGGGGTTACGCCTAGGTCCCTACTTTGTGCAGACTAGAATAAAGAAATAAAACATCTGGTCTTGGTGTGTGAGTTGACTGCTACATACCAGGTAATGAGCCAGCATCAGGGCCAACAGTTAACCCTAACAGAAGCCCATCAAATAGAAAAGAAATATTGAAGAAAGAAGGCAAAGACAACATAAATATACAGGCTTACCAGATTTTGGACCTGGCCACCTGGTATTTTTTGGAAAATGAATATAGGGTAATGGGTAATAGTTTTTACTGTGGCACTGCATGAACTCAAATTCATCTAAAATTAAATGAGAACAATTTTCTGCATGTATAGCTTCTGCTGGGGAAAAAATACTGAAGCACCTTTACAGTTAAAAATGTGTGGGATTGTTTTGTTAGGTTTTTTTTGTTCTGATCTAATGAATACATGACTAGGGTACAGTACAAACCACACTGAATGTGTGGCAGCAGACCGTCTATTTTTGTTTTGTTTTCTAAGAAACAAACAAGCCAGAACTGTTCATGCCTTAGCATTTCAGATTTCCCAGAAATTGCAGAACTGATCTTAGGCTGTGTTTTGTAGTAGAAAACAGCACATGAAACCATTCTGGTGAGTCCCTTGGATTCGGATGGAAAGCAGAGTCTGCCTCCCAGTGGAAGTACTTAGGGCGATTGACTTAAATGAGTGGAAAATGACTGTAGGAATTTGGAGAGTGATAAAGTGGCGGAGATAACTAGGCTGTTACATCACTTCTTCAGTAGGCAAAGGTTACTGGTGAAGCTTCTGGCTTATTTTTATGCAGACTTTTTTGTAGTCTATGTGCAGTGGTGTTGATGTTCTTGTTTAAGTACTCTTCCATGTTTAATTTGTATCTATGGTTTAAAAATCCATCATTATGCTGGGGAAATTGGTGGTTTCATCTCTCTCTAACAGTGAATTGACAGATACCAAAGTTCCTCTGAGGCCTTCTCCAGTAGCAAGGTACTTTATCCATTAGTTTCTTTTTTTCTCTGTCACAAACATGAAAACATTTAATTTAGTTTGGCGCTAAATGCATCTCTTAAATGCTCGAATAACTGCTTGTGAAAAGGAACAGAAGCAGTGTATTGATAGTATCTGGTAAAGTGCTTGTTTGCCATGAAGTGTCATGTATGTAATGGGAGGAGAAGGAGTTGATAGCTGGAGCAGCACTGGATTGTGTTCTGGCATAGCCATTACTTTGTTACGTGATTTTAAATAAGTGTTTTTAGCACACTGCCTTCTTTTTGGGAAGTGTTTTCAGGTTTGCTGACAAAGTTGTGACCTTAGACCTGTGTTTTATTGTTCTTATTAATAGAAGATGTATTTGTCAATCCATTAAATATCTAAACTGTCTTGGATAAGTTAAAAAAACCCCCTTATTTAAGGAAAATAAGTTTTAAAATATTTTAAATAGAAAAAATCTAAGATACAGAATTGCAACAGGGTTTGCATTTTTAGTTGATTCTATTGGAAGAGTGTTCATGTTGTGGGTAAAGGTATCTTTAGGAGTGTTTAACTATTGTTCTTGGAGCTCATTAGTGCTGAACTCACTGATTTAGTTTTAATTTTCACCTGAAACAAAGGTTTAAACTTAAGTTTGTAGTCCGTGCGGTCAGACTGCGCGTTGAAGTCCTGAAGCTTTTTTGTGAGGGAAATAAATCTATTTGTCTGGTTTGTGATGTCACTTTAGCTTTCAGTTTCTCATAAATGTCACTGTCTTTGTTTTGTTAGGAAGCAGAGGAGATATGCACGAAGCTGGGCCCTCGCTGTCCTGCGGTGTGCAGTGATATTTCAGACAGTGGGGCTGGGGTGTACCTAGAAGAGGTTGATGTCAAATAGAAGTTTTTAATACCCACTTACCATTACCTTTTTAGAATAACTGGGTATACCAAGGATCTTTTTAAGAGAAAGTGCAGTTCTGTGCCTCAAGAAATGTCAGTTCCTTCTATCTAGTTTAGTTCTGTGCTACCACGTTTGTCTCCCTGTTGTCTGCCAACACAAGGTGTGATTCCCCCCCCCCCCTTGATGTAATTGAGCCTACTAAGAGGAAAAGGAATCTTTTCTAGATAATAGAACTTACTGCTTTGTATCAAAATTTAGTTAATACCATACAGTGTATCTCTAGGGTAAAAGGACTTCTTTGGTTCATGTAATTGATACTGTTGTAGTATACTGGTGTTTAACAAGGACATAATAATTTATTTATCCTAATAACATGCCTTCTGGCTGCCTCCTAAGGAAATGGGAGTAACATTTTACCAACATAGCATTGGCATGTGAACGACATAAATTAAACCCCTTTGTATTTATAGGAATGTATATTAGCCTATACCCAAAGTTTAAAGGTATTTAAGCTTGTAGCACTTGAAACCCCTAAGGCTGAGCTCCTAAAAAAGTAAGTAGTGAGATCATCAGTAGGTTAATCCCGCAGCCCTGCCCTGATCCCGCAGTGTGCGGTGACACCCGAGTCACAAGGCCTTCCACTACTGCTCTGTGCTGAGCTCGGTTTTTCCACAGCCCAGTTGGGTTTAATTTGCAGCTCTACTGCCAGGCTCCTTCCCTCTCCTCCTCCGGTTTTGCCTTGTCGGTAACTCCTGTCAGTTCATGGTTACTCAGTTTGAGATAGCAGAAGAATAACATCTTCTGTAGTGCTAATTTTCTGTTGATTTAGGCACTTACAGTGACTCACGGTCGGCTCAAATGAGTACCAAAGTTGATACAAAGGAAAATCCACCATTCCACCCTGAGAAGAAGAGTGTTTAAACTGGATCAACAAGCTAATCTGACTCATTCCTAGCCACACAGCCACTCGTGTGTTGGTACAATGGAGGGCAAGAGTGGAATTACCTTTTGGAGATGAACAGTCTGTTTTTATTAGCAGCCCGGCGTTAAATCTGCTTGAGCCAAACTGAAATCACACCCTCAGGCCATGCAGTTCATGAGCAACCTTTGCTGCCCCAGCAGTCTGTTAAACTCCTACCTTGGAAACTGGTTTGTTCCAGGTCATGATGCCTCTTTCCTGACGGTCTGTGTGTGCCCTCCTGTGCTTTTCAGAAACACGCTCATGCAGAGGAATGCCTGAGTTTCCCTTGGGACTGGAGTTGAGCTGTGGATTTGCTTATGCTGAAGTGTTGAGTGGGTCGAGTTGTGGGAGTGCTGAGGTGGCTCTGGCCATCTGCCAGTGTTGTGTTCCCTGGCAGAGCAACGGGAAGCATTTAAAGAGCCTTAGGATTCATTCAGGGTTGGTGCTAGAGGTGGATCACAGCTGGAGGCTGCAGGTGATCTGAATAAGGTAGCTCAGAATTACCCTACATGTGCTTTCAGAGAGTGTTTATTCTCTCCATGTCCTGAAGATCTGCCTCCTTTTGAGAGCAGAGCCATAATCAACAGCAATTTTGGTCTCCCATCATCCCTCTTTCTGTGTAAGACAACAGCAGTTAACAGCATGTGGAACAGCAGGGAGGGCAAAGTCTAGGGAGAGACAGGTTATCTCTTGTTCAGGACTGGGAGTGAGACACCAGGGATGAGTCGATGTGGGAATTAGTTTCCTTCTTGTCTGCTTGCTTGAAAGAGTTTCAGAAAAACCTCTTGAGTGTGTGCTTGTGTTACAGCCATGCAATCCTCTTCTAGATCTTTCTGTAGCAGAGGCTGTTCAATAACTGTGACAAGCCCTGCATGATCATGTGGAGCTGTTGAGGAAGGTCCTGCTGGGTTTGTTCCCAGTGGGTGGTGGTCCCTGGGGGTTGGTGTGCCAAGCATTGTTTTTTCTCCCTGTTGAAAGCAGATGTCCTCTGGGGCAGAGCTATGAATCTGTTCTCAGCTTGACTGCAGAGAGGCACTCCTGTTTGTAACAGGGTTCAGGTCTGCCAGGTGAAGGGCTTTGTGGATGTTTGAGAGCCTCATGGAAAGTCTTCTCCCTTGTGCTAGAAGTGATGCTGAGACCCAGGCAGCAGCCTGGAAAAGGGTAACTTGGGTCAGAGGCTGGAAAATCAGCAAGCAGGGGACAAGGATGGTGTGTGCACTTGTGTGGAAACCACAGGGCCTGTGAGAGAAGGGACTGCCAGGATGGCCTGGAGGGTGCTGGCAATACAGCTCCCACAAGGAGTGCCAGGGCAGCAGTGCTCAGGGAATGCAGGAGGTGGTGGGAGGAGAGGCTTGTGGAAAGCAGTGAAGGGTGAGCTGGCGAGGTGAGGTGTGTCCTTGTGCCCACTCTGCTGTCGCTTCCAATTCAGGAGGATGTGCTGAGCACCAGCTCTTCTCCAGGGACCCAGAGCATCCATTTCCACCATTCAGTAGGGCTTGCTGGGATTTCTATCCTCTCTGTTTCAAGAAATATGTGAAGATGCTTATGCTGTACCTGTGAAGAACATCTGTTTTCAAATATAACTGTCCCTTAAACCCGTATTGCAAAAGAGACCTTCTGCTTAGATGGGTACGTGTTTGGGATTCTCCTCTGCACTGTTCATCGCCTCAGGCTCTCCTTGCTTCGCAGTCCAGGGAGTTTGCAACAGCATGGGCTGTTGCTTCTGTATGCATTTGGTTTGCTTTTTTATTTTTATACAGAAGACTACATGAGTATTTATAAATGAGTAATAGGGATTTCTTTCTTTTTGGCCTTTTTTTTTGTAAAAAAAAGACTTACTAGCTGAGTGCTAGCAAATACTGACAGCTCTTGAGTGAATTCCAGAGGTAGTAAAATCCTGCCTTTCCAAGGTTGTTAATGTTATTTTTTAAGTCCAGATGTAAACTAAGATAAGCTAATTTTTGCTACGGTTAGAAGTCTGTGTTATGGGCTTTGTTATATTGTCTTGAGTACTCCTATTGTTACATTCTTTAATGAAGGGATTGGGCAGTGCATGAAGATACTCAGTTATTCTGTCTGTTAAAGCCTAACCCTATGAATAACCTTTTCATCCTTTCTGTGAATGTTAATAAATCAGGGGGTTTTTTTGCAAGATTCGCTGATAAGAGAAATTTAATTTGTGTTCCTGCAATTATAAATTGTTGACCAAAATGGTTTTTGCAAGAGTGTCTTGGAGTCTCTGGACTGGAGTTCAGTTTTGTTTGATTAGTATGTGTGAAGTCATGGAAGTCAAAAAATGGGGCAGTGAGCACCCTGGGTGCTCAGCTCAAGCAGCAAATGGTTAATCCACTGAAACTGGAAAAGATTATCTTTAAGAACTGAATAGCTGTGTAAATATTAATGTTTGCAGAAAGGTAATAGGCAAATGTAAACATTTTGTACCTATTTTAAATGTGATTTGCTGGCACAGGTTTTCAAGACTTGTTTCTGCAAAGGACAATAAATGAAACTTTGATGTATAGTAGAGCAAAATCAGTAAATACAATGATTACTATTTTATTAAGTCTCTTTATAAAGTGTTCAGGAATATTCTATTACTCGGGCTGACATGCATTCTCTGTGAGGGTGGATACACAAAGATAAGTCTGCTTTTTTCTACCCCAAATGGTAGAAGCAGTGTACACTGAAAGCCACTGGGGAGTTAGAAATTGTCAGGGAGACAAGCACCATGAGCTCATGAGTTTCACTGGAGCTGTCGCAGCCACCTTGGTTGTACGGGACTCAAGTCCAAACTGGCTGTGCTGTGTGTTACATCTAGCTTTGTGTTAACTTTGATGTAGTGGGCCTGGGCTCTCTGAGGTGAGACAGTGCAGTATCATATGAGCAAAAGGTTTTGTTTATTTGTTACAAAATAAGAGTGAAAAAAAGGAGCATGCATTTTATAATTGCCATATTTAATGGGGATTTTCCATTTTTAGATTTCACGCAGTTGCCTGTGACAGCTCCTGTTGAATAAACTGAGACTGGAACATCTTGTATCAGCTCTTGTACCTGTACCTGCCACGATGAGAAGTTGCATAAGGTTTCTTTTTTCTTGTTAATTCATGCTTTTATTGTAATGTAATTGTTATAAACAGGTCAATTAGTAAACACATTCCTTTAAGGATTTTTTTCTTTCTCATCTAACAGAAGTTTTCTTCTAAAACTAAAGGGTATAACAGTATTAGTATAAGTAGTATATCAGGCCAAATCACTGATTATGTATTAAGCAGGATCAGTCCTGAAAAGTACTGGTTTACTTCTCCAGACTCATGAATGAGTGTGCTGGTTGCTGCTTCTTTTTGTTGAAAAAGCGTGTCAAATTTAGTTTGTGGTCTTGCTCTTTCCCATTTGGTGACTGCCAGACTAAACTTAAATTACATGTAACTGAACAGCTCTTATGTATGTGTGGAACCCTTAGCTTGTGCAGATTTTCTGTAAGTTGTGTTCTTGTATAAATTAGCAGCTCTTTCATCCAGGATTTCACCTCTCAACCTTTCCTGCATCATCAGTCAGGGTTTGAGCACTGATTCTTCAAGAACCCCAGCAGGATTATGTGAAACCAGAATGGATGCATGTTCTGTAATAACCTGAGTGTTAACAGCTAATCTGCAGACCAAACCACTAAGTTAGAATATTTACCACCTGTCATGTGTTTTTATTTGTCAGTGATTAAGCAGGAGCTACCTAGGAGCAAAATTCCAGTGTTGAAAAGGCAGTGAACTTTCTCACTGTGTCATAGTCTAATATTTGCAAAAACTGCTTAGGATCATGTCCTGCTTTCCATTCCCTGCCCCAAAATGATGGGTTTACTTATACTCTTTTTATGGGCAGAAGCAGCCACATACTTCCAAAATTAATATGGTGACAACATATTGTACTTCAATGAAATTTTAAAACCCTGTATAGTATTTCACTAAACATTTCAAAGTGGTGCTGTTATTGTGTACTTTTTTTTTTTTTAAAGGCAAAATATTAAACAGCAAACACTGCTCCCCTTTTAGGCCTTGCAAATCTAATATAACCTTGAAAATTTCACTTAAACTTCTAAATTTTAGATCAGTTCTGCAAATTGCTTTTTAATAATATATTTTCATTTTGAATTTTTAAAATAGCGTACATTAAATGTTTGAAATAGCAGTTGTTACAGAGAAAAATGTATGAGCAAGTGTTGTATCTTAATGAAAACAGTCTTATTCTTTTACATTGACATTAAAAGTGATTTTCTTAATGGAGGTTAAATGACCTTTTTTATTTAAAGAAACTCAAACCAGCAGAAAATGTACTGTCATGTTCAGCTGCATTGGTTTTGCTTGCCGTAAAACATAATTGTGTTACAGCTAGCACTCCAGCCTCAAGTTAGGGTAGAGTTTTGCTTCTACATTGTCATCAAAGTTATTTTTGTATTGAATGCTTAGTGATCCATTTAGCTGACTTTGATGTTCTCATGGGAATGGCAGTGATAAATCTGTTGGGTATGAAGACATTTTAAACTGCATCTCCTTTGTTTACCTGGTATTTTCATACCAAACATAGCAAACAAATAAACAAAATGACGAACTTCTGTTCTTCTGTTACACAAGGAAAGAGGGGGAGCCTTTATATTGCCACCAAGGAACTTCTGTTGTGTCATGGCTCAGCTCTTCTTAGAGTCATCACCCTACAAATACCAGAACTTAACCTTCTAATGAAACTATTAGAATATATTTTTCTTTCTTGTTCAGAAAGGCATTGTACTTTTCCAATGTCTATTACAATGGTTATTACAATTAGTTACAAGCATAGATGCTCTTTAAATATCACAGTATGGAATCCATTGCTAAATTCTTAAGACATTGGCACGGGAGCTCTTTCTCTCTTGCTAAAGTCTATCTCCTGACCATAAGGTTTTGAAGGAAAAAGACATGGAGTCTAACTTGGCCTATAAGATAAGAAACTGCATTTGAAAAGGATACTTTTTAATCTTAAAAACATTACATTTTGAGTGAAAAAAATTGTTTTAAGATAAACTGGTTTTAATAGATGGCTTGTAATAGCCTCACTTTTGTAAAGGAGTAACTGAAATAATTAGCAGTTTACTCAGGGTAAGAGATGTACATCAGAGCAGCTTCCTAGAGCTGCTTTTCTGAGCTAGGGGGACAGTCCAAGACATTTCCTTTTAGTCTGTCCTGTTGGAGCGTTCCTTAGACCCTTTCTTGCAACACAGCTTTTTATGAAATGGTGGGCAAAGCACAGTTTATGTTTGCAATTCAAAGCAAAGTTTCCAGGTTTGGGCGTTACTATGCATGGGTGAGTCAGAAGAAAGAGCTTGACATGAGACTTTGGCATGCTTATCATAGAAATAGTGGAAAAGGTTCCTTTCTCCTTCCAAGGAAAGAATAAAGCTGTTGGAATAACTGCAAAATGAAATGGCAGGCTGCTGTTCTGGAAGGGTTCAGCGCCTCTCTAACCAAGGGAAGTTATGAAACCTAGAGAGAATATTATTTAAGCAAGCTTCACTGTTTGTCAGACAGGGAATTTCTTTGGAGAACAGTTTGCCTAAAGGTATTAAATGAGTTGCTTTAATTTTTATATGTAGCAGTGTTTGGTTAAATTCTGTTTCTACTTTGTAGGTAGAGAAAAGTTCTCGAGCTTTATAAGGAGAAAAAAGATGTTCACTTCCAGAACTGGGCCAGGCAAAATTTTAGCACAACATATAACTTTTTGAAAAATGAGTAAACTCTTGCTGTGTGAACTTTGGATTCAGCTGTAAAACATCTTGTTCTATGCTGCTATCAACAACAGCATAATTTTTCTGGCCTGAAGTAGCTGATTGGCTGGCTCATGATTATTTTCATTAAGTACCCTTCAGTGACAGCCTAAGAACATAAGTCTCTTCAAGCGATTACTGAATTTGCCCTTTAGCCTATTTAAGTTTGTTTTTTATTTGTCATTGCTTTTTGCCTTTGATCTGAAAATTGAAGTATATACACTTCCATTTTATTTATTTTTTTATATTTTAAATCTCTTTCCCCCACTACTGCTTGTTGTAGTAAGTCCCTACTGTGAAGAGCTCCTATGTTATTTGTGTATGTATCTCAGGGTGCTCTGCAGAATGGACTTTGATGTTGTTTAGTTCCTTCAAACTGCCTGTAATGATGCAGTGTTAACAGTGAGGTTACAGCAGCTTGTTAGGGAAAAAGATGATCATTAAATATTTTTGCTTGGAGTTTTAGGAAATTTTATGTTTTAGGGAAAGATGGAATTAATCTCATCCTACAAATGAAGGATGTTGGATTGATCTGTTCTCAAAAGAACTGCAGGTCTAGGATTAATTAAGCGAGGTTTCCATTACCACTGAAGGATCTTATATGATTTAAACACTACTTTTTTCAACTCAAATTTATTTTCTTTGGGATTTTCAGAGAGTTAATGGAGAAAAATGTCAAAGAGTGTAAGACATCAGCACAGAATAATACATCTTACGAATGAAAATTTACTTAATTTAGAATTGTCAGAAGCTGTGTATCTTACATATACATCTTTATTAGTTGCTTGATTTGTGGTATTGCTTTGAATACGTTGTATTAATACATTTGAAAGGTTAACTGAGTGAGGTGCATTTGTAGTTTATTATGTACAAAGCACTGATTTTTAATAGCTAGTGGCTCACTGACTTGCAGAAATTCATCTTCAGCTGTTATGGCAGCTGTCCTTGATTTCCATAAGGATTTCAATTATTTTGTTGATTTATCTTTTTAACCTTTTAGACAGATGGCATAATTTCTTGACTCAACAGTAGAACACATTAACAGTTGCATCATCTTTGTGGCTGTTGGATATGGTAAATAATGCTTTTAAAAATGACAAAGTGAATATCCTGGCATCATTAGGGACTCTGGAAAAATTACACAACTCTTTATAGTGCTGTTGTTAGGAATTTGGGGACATTTCTGGTATTTACCCAATATTACTTAACTCATTGTCATGTTTATTGATAGAACAAGTGGACCATTGAATACTGGTTCTGAGAGTGAAATCACAGGACTGATGGGAAGTCCCTAGAAATAAACCAGCAAAGTTCTGTCACATACAGAGCTTTCCTTCTCTTAGGTGGGTGTCCCAGTGTGTCCAAGACTTGGAAAGCATTTCAACATCCTTAATGGTTGGGGTTCCCAAGCACAGAGTGGTGACGTTGCCTGTGATCCTAGGGCTTGTTTGGAGGCTGGTGATTCACAGTCAGGGGTCATAGAGATTGCTAGTGAAGGTGCACATGGAGGTGCTCTGATGTTGAAGAGGATCTTTTAAATTGTGTAATCACAAAACATTTTCAAATGAATACATGCCATGCACATGTCATTGTGCTTCAGTCTGCTGAGTAGGAGTAGAATGGTTTCATTTGTCTATGGGGTTCACACCTCTAGCCTCATTTCAGCATAAAAGGACCTACTGGGATATGGATTGTAATACTATGTTTGAAAATACCTACCTGCCAATAATGATAGTTTACGATTAACCTTTTCTTTTCTCTTTTCAGATCTTTTTGGATCCCTGTCTAGCTGATCCATGTTTCCAAACTCTCTCTTGTAACATTCTCAAGCAGCCAAAATGAAGTTGAAGCATAACATCAACCCTGTTCTTCTACAGTTTATAAACTTTATCGTCCTGGTATACTCCCTTGTAACGTACATTCCATACTACATACTTTCAGGATCAAAGCAGGCTATAGCAAAAGCCAAGCAGGTTAAAGCCAGACCTGTGAATAACAAGCCTGGGGGTGCATACAGATCTGTTAACAGTCTGCATTGCTTAGCTTCAGTTTTATATCCTGGGTGTGATACACTCGACAAAGTTTTTAAATACGCTAAAACTAAATATAAGGACAAAAAACTCTTGGGAACACGGGAAATCCTAAAAGAGGAAGATGAAATCCAGCCATCAGGAAAAGTTTTTAAAAAGGTAAGTCTTTTGGCAGTCTACCTACAAGAATTTTTTTTCAAAGTATGTTTACTTTGTTATGCAGCACTTCTAGTCCAGTAAAGCAAAGCTGGGGAAAAAATTTATTTCTCTACTTAGATTCAGTAGCTGTGAAAAGAGTTAAATTATCTAATTCCCAATCTTTCAGTACTCTGCATTTAAACCAAATCTAAACCTTTTTGCATTCTTGAACAGATATCCTATTTATGGTGTCAGCCAAAGAAAAAAACACAAGTATGTTTTAGGTATTTGTTTTTAATATTCAGCTGGTGATGTAAGTGGCTTTAAAGGTTTCTTTTTAAAGTGAATTAAAACAAGTCTCTCTTTGTGTTATTCTGAACTGTAATCAGATAAAGATACAAAAATTACTAGATGCCAGTACTCAGATGTGCCTTTCTAGCAGACTTAGTTGTGATTTAAGGGTTTGCTGTTCTGTCCTGGAAATTCAGGACTTAAATGAATTTGTTGTTCGGAAAAGGATTGCACAGATTTCATTGGAAGAGTCTTTTTTTCTTTGAGTCTCCTTTAAGGTGAACTACTCTGCTAATCTGTAATCCTGGTGTGTGTGGGAGATGTGATTTCGGTATCTGACAACAACTCTGTTGTTTGAAGGGACTGACTTTTTATAGTGTGTGATGTTCAAGCCTGTATTGTCGTTTGCTGCTTTGTATTTGTTCAGACACATTGAAAAATGCACTTTTGCCTGAAGAAGCAAGGCAGAATACTGTAACAGAACATGCACATTTGTGCATCTCTGTGTGTTAAAGGTCTGCATTTCTGCATTAGAAGTTGTTAAATCCTTTTGAAAGATAATTTTTAGTTAGGATTAGTTTCCTTGCAGATGAAAAAAAGTTTTCCTCATGTTGCTAGTTTTAATTATGATAGAGGAGTATGTTTAAAATAGAATTTAGTTAATATCACAATATGTGGCAAAGTTTAGTTCTGTTAAAATCTTTATACAAGCTTTACTTGTTAGTGAAACTTCCTCTTAGCTGTGGGGTTAGTTTTTCAGTACGAAGGAAATGCTGGGATGAATAGTTACATGTAATCTTTCTTGATGCACATTTTGCTGCCTCATTACCCTATAAAGAAACAGAAAGTTCATGTTGTACAAAGAAAGGCTTCTGAGCACAAATCAGAATTTTGGCTGCCTGTGATATGTGCCCTGTTTTTTAATCATAATTGCTAATGTAAGACTTAAGAACTTAGTAGTTTTAGCCTTTTCCATTATGCAAGCAAAGCGTTGTGAATATTGGAAAGCTGAAGAATGTTTGTGTTGATCCACTTAAATGACTTGTTTCTAAGTATTTAGACTTAGAAATTACCCAAGTTAGGTAATTTTGTCTAAGCTTGACACAAGGGTTCATTATGGTCGATTGCTATACTTGCCCTTGTGTTACTTTGTTCCAAGTTGTGGCATTATCACACAAGTCCACTTCTAATTTTTTTTTTTCCATTAGGGAATACAGTGTTTCTTCACACCTCCTAGCATGTTTTAGCAAGTGAGGAAAATCAGAGCAGTTCACAAGATACCTTGTTGATTCTGAATGTCAGGGTTCTCTTCCTTTCATTTCTATCTTTCATTGCAGGCACCTTTTTATTGCCTGGTTCTCTTTAGCAAAGCCAGTTTGCTGAGGTTTGGTGCAGATCTTCAAAAAGGTGCACAACAAGTTTAATTTTTAGGTATAATGCATGTAATTTCTATACCTTACAGGAGCTGCAATATATTTATATATTATATGTATCTCTCAAAAAAAAGTAAAATATTCAGCTTTTGATTATTAGGAAAATTAAGTGTGCTCGCACTTGTAGCTAAAATTATTTAAAGCTTATCAACATCTTTAGGATCAGATACTGCATTAATTTATTCTGAGAACAATGTTATCCAGATAATCTGTAATTTCTTGAATTTTTATGATACTATATTGTTGCAAAAATACTTATTTGTTTCTGTGTAGATGGCAATGTAGCAGAAATTCATGGATGTGAGTAAAATACAAATACTTGCTTATGCACTGGTTGCATTTCATAGTAATTCATACATGGTTAGTTCTTCTATTTCCTTCTATAGTGTACTTCTCCAATTTCCTTCTCCAATATCTTGCATACCTAATATGAATTTCATAAAACATGTATTTAAGTCAGGATAAAATAATGCTGAAAGTACCTCTGAGATTAAGATGTAATTAATTGGAAAAATGACTTAATTTAAGCACAGCTGAAATTTTATGATGCCCAAATGATGAGCTTCATTCTGCTGGCTGATTATTTTATGTTGTCTTAGTTATGTCATCAGGTTATATCATCAGGTGCTTGCTTTGATCCATGTTGGTACGTGGATTTTGCTTTGTATGTGTGTTCTTTTGTTGGTTTATTTTTTGAGGGGGATAATCTGTTTGTTTGGGGGGTTGGTTGTTTGTCTTGCTCTGCTTTAAAAAGGCTTGGTAACCAAGAACAGAATTAATGGGAACATGATAAATAAGACATAGTGGGGAGAAGAAAACACAGCTTTGCTGGGGAAGGTGATGCATCTGAAGCCTGAGAAACTTGGGTGCAACAGCAAGCACATGGGCAAGCACTTGGGAGTTCAGAACTTTACTTGTTATTGCTGATACTGGAACTTAAAGTGAAGGTACAGGAAGGTTCTTGCTGTACCAAGTCGTTGAGCAGTAAGAGAGTCACTTATGATGTTGAAAACCTTAGATTGCTGTGTAAATGATATGTTAGGGTAGAGTTTTTCAGATATATTCAGTTGCAATCCATGTTTTCATATGAAAAAGGCCAAATTTCAAATTTGGGAATTTCAAATGGGAATTTCAAATAACCTCCTTTGTATTATTTTTAATATACTTTTACAAGAAAATGTATTTAATTCATGATCACTAGTTTCCAAATCATAGTCAAGGTTCTTTAAACCTTTTAAGGTACTTTTAGGAAGACCTTCAAAGGTAGCTGGGATCAGGTAGTTTAATGACTCTACATGAGCCTGCAGCTTTATGGAGAATGTTTTATGACACCTTTGCCCTAAAAACTTTAATATATCCGTAAAATCCAGGTAAAAGAAGCATTAACTGTATGTTTAGTCTCTATGCTTTTCTGGATTTCCAAATATTAGTACAGTCTGGATACTTCCTAGTGTTTTGTGCGGCATGACAGATGTGACAGCCTGCAGTTTAAATCTGGAGCACGAGAGGGCAGCGTGTTCCTATGGAATGCTGTTTCCAGGTGAAACCCAGAGCTGCAGTCCCTGCTGGGTGCTGTTTGTGGGGCTCTTTAATCAGTGCTCAATAAACTTGACGTCTTGGGTGCTTTTTCCAACTCTCGGACAGTTACTTTCTTTCCATTAGTTATCAAAGAGAAGTAACCTCTGAAAGTTGTAAAGTTAAATGTGTTTAATGTTTAAAGGATTATGTCACCTAATGCCAGTGTTATCAGCTATTTGCAGCAGAAGCAGAACCACAGAGCTGTTAGGGTTGGAAGGGACCTATGGAGATCATCCAGTCCAATCCCCTGCCCAGGCACAGTCACCCAGAGCAGGTGACACAGGAACGTGTCCAGGTGGGTTTGAAATGTCTCCAGAGAGGGAGACTCCATCCATGCCTTCCCTGGGCAGCTGTTCCAGTGCTCTGCCATCCTCAATGTAAAGAAGTTCTTCCTCGTGTTGAAGTGGAACTTCTTAGCTTTTAGCTTATGGTCATTGTTCCTTGTCCCATCACTGGGAACCCTTGAAAAGAGCCTGGCACCATCCTCTTGGCACCCCTTTGAGATATTTGTATGCATTAATGAGATCTCCTCAGTCTTCTCTTCTCCAGACTGAACAGGTACAGCTCCTACAATCTCTCCTTGCAAGAGAGATGCTCCAAATCCCTCATCATCTTCATGGCCTCTGCTGGACTCTGTCCAGTAGCTCCTTGTCTTTCTTGCACTGTACATTGGAAAATGTTAGCAAAAGCTCCTGAGGGAAAGGCCGGGAAGAGAGATGGATTTGGAGACATACTCCAACATAAGGAAGCATGAGAGAAACCATAACCTGCTCTGTGTCCTGCAAAGGAGGCTTATAGAGAAATGCAGGAGAAAGGGACATAGAGGCATTGTAGTAATATGCATATATGAATATCTGTCATTCACTAATGTGTACATAATATAAATAATATGTTATAGGGAGGGAATAGAGAAGAAACACTGGGCATGGGGAGAAAACACTGGAGTTTAAATATATGGAAGGCAGGAGGAAAAGAAAACTCAAAATTACTGCATTGAAAAATGTCTAGTTGTTCACACGTCAGTGTTCTTCACAAATGTTTTTTTCTATAAATAGCTATAGCTGACAGTGCTATACATCCTTAAAAATGATTTTTCCTTTTTAAGAAAAGAAAGCACCAATGTGGTGGTCTTTCCCTACATATCAAACTTGCTTAAGCAATGAGGATGAATTATTTAAGAGAATAAAAAAAGGGAAAAAAGCAGGATCACAAGTGTTATTTGGAGAGATTAATTTTTGGCCATTTAATGATTTATTTTCCCCAGTTCAGTGAGTTACAGAGTGAGTGGTGGAAATTACTGAAACCTTTTCGGGTTTGGCAAACTTACCAGAAACAGTAAGGAGAATCTGCTTGTATTTCTTGGCCTAATTATTTGTGAGTAGTTTTCCTGAGGCCGTGCTGTAGGCAGAGTATAATGGGGGAAAGGGTGTTGCCCAATTCACTCCTATAAATTGTTTTCGGCTGATGAGCTTGTCAAGAACTTCCAGGTCTGCCAAAAATACTGCCTTTGGGGAAAAAAAATGTCCCAAATAGGACATTAAAATTTAATGTCCAAATTTAAATTTAAATTCCAAATTACCGAAATTTGGATGGACAGGAAGAGGTGCAGTATTTTCTTTGGAAGCAGTAAGAGTTTTTCCACACTAGAAATATCTTGGTGTGTTGAAACAAAAAGGGACTCCCAAGTCCCCCCTCCTCCTCATGGGGCTGTGGCAGTGAGCACCAGCCAGGGGTGAGCCCCTGCACCACATGCTGCCATTTCAACCTGACTTTCTGCTCCTGAAAGGTTTTGGGGTTTGAAACAACCTGTTTGCCACTGAAACAGAGCTTCTGTAAATAAACCAGGAAAACCTGAGCAGATATTTGTGTGAGAAATACATATTTTCTGGTGGAATTGCTATGTATTGCTCTTGTTGGCAAATGCTGGTTTTTTGGGCTTGTTAAATTATATTTTCCCATGAAAACATTTGTGAAATTTCCAAGCAGCCGCACATGTGCCTGTTTGTCCTGCTAAACAAGTAGGTTAATGAGCAATATGCAGTGAAGCTGTAGTAGGTACAACTCAGTTGTCTAACTCTAACTTGAGCAGTTTGGAAAAGTGTCTTGACAAAGGAAATCTACAGATGTTATTATTCTATTCGAGTTTGAGAGAGGTTTTAAAATATCTTTTATTAAGGAAGCGAATGTGGAAATACGGACTCATTAGAAATGTGGTTACATGTCAAAAAGTTGCTAGATTTGACAGCCCAAAGTTTGAAATTTAGTTCAAGATGATTAATGAAATACGGATAAAAGAATGAGGGAGGATGCAAAAGTTTGCTTTTCTAGCTTTTGTGATGTTTGCTTGCATTTATTACTAATGCTGTGTAAAGAACATGTCTGAAATACTCGATTAAAAAATTACGTTTTTCAAAATTGTCAGTGTGGTTATATAAAAAGATGGGTAGGATGTAATACTTTAGAGTATAGATTTTCAGTATAAAACATCTTTATATTGTATTTACATATGAAAGTTTCTAGGTTGGTCTCAAAGAAATATCCTGTCACTCAGTAAGGAAATAGCACTGCAAGGTGCAAGTGCACACATAGAAATCTGGGTAGTGACCTGTAAATTCAAATCCAGTTTTACTGTGCACCAGCTTTCTCGTATGGAAAAGTGAGATTGCATAATATTTTCTACATGACTTCTCAGAACTGAGGTTTGCCAGTAATTGCCAATCCTGTCTTCTGTCCCACTTTTGTTTAACAGTAAAAAAAGGGCAAAATTATTACTACTCATCCCCTTGACATTTGTTTCGGAACAAAGGGAAAGAGATTTCACAATTTCTGACTGAGGGCCCTTGGATATACTGCTTTCTGGATTCCAGTTTCCCTTTTTAAAATTTTTTTTTAATAAATTAACATCTGAGTGTCGTATTTGTGTAGGGGAATTGTAACCCAAATATCCAAGAAAGCAAGTATAGAGAACATACTGTGCTAACTAGTGCTTTTCATCCTTTACATAAAGCAAACCTTTTTAAAAAGTAGAGGTATGTGGACCAGATAACCACACAGTCTTTCTGAGGGCTTCTGAAGCTACAAAGGATGGTGGGAAACACGTGCTTTCCCTCCTGTGAAAACAGAAACTGAGGTGGTAACATGCATGGAGATATTGCAGTATTTGTGTTGGAACTTCCACAGGCCCTGTAGCTTTTGGCAAGAAAAAGTATCATTTTTATCTTGAGTAAACTGCTGTTATAATTCAAGCACATGTTACTCAGACATCTGTGGATTCTTCACGTGGGTGAAGATGTAGTAGGACATGTGTTAAGGATTTTCGTTTTCTAAACTGATTTTATTATTCTTATTAGGTCATCCTTGGCAAGTACACCTGGCTTTCTTACGAAGATGTATACATTAAAGCTGTTAATTTTGGAAATGGCTTAGCAGTCTTGGGTCAGCAGCCAAAGACTAACATTGCCATCTTCTGTGAGACCAGAGCCGAGTGGATGATTGCAGCCCAGGCCTGCTTTATGTGCAACTACCAGCGTGAGTACCTGTCTTCCCTGAAGTTTTTATGTCTTTTGATCTTAAAATCTGAAAATAAAACTCCTTCTTACTTCACTTCATGTACTCAGAAAACTTTATCTAGATTTTATATAGAAAATTAAAACTTTCAAATTAAAAAATACTGCATAAGGTAAAAACTGTGCACTTTGTAGCCTTTTGCTTTAGTGAATAGAGAAACCTGTATCTATTGGCACATGGAGAATGGTTTTGGTAAGTATAGTTTGCTCAATGAATTCATGAGAGGTTTCTTTTCTTTTCATCTCAAATCAGTACAGATTCCCAAGTTTCTGAAAACAAACAAAAATCACACATGAATTCATTGACTCAGTTTCAGGAGTTGACGTCAAACCTTCATCTGTGCCTGCAAGTTTTGTTTTATCTGGATATTTTGTCAGTTCTTCAATTTTGATTTTGGTTAGGCCTATTTTTCTTGCTCAGGAATGTACTGAGTGCTGATCTCAATGTGCTATAGCTGTTTAAGTGTGTTTCATCATCACTCCTTAATATGTCCTTCAACTAACTAAGCCCAGCCTGGCTGGGTTCTGTGATGCTCTCAGGGGGACACATCTCCTTGTCCCTCAGGGCATGCCAGAAGGTGCTGTTCCTCACAGGCTTTGGCCTCTTCCCTCCCATGCCACATTTACTCTCCTTCAATACGAGATAGGCCGTAAAAGCCAGATGTGCAGAAATTCCTGATTTCCTACCTCCGTACACTAAAGATGTTTATCAGTTAGACTTTTTTCAGGGTTTGGAAGCAAGTCTAATAGGATTTATATTTAAATGATCCCTCTTTGAGCATGAGTCTGTTTCAGTTTGAGAAGCAATATGTTGATGAGTATTCAGCAGTTTTCATTTACATAAGTCTTTACTCACATCTCTGGTTATTTTGCATGTACCTTTTGCTGTATTGGTCCCTCAGCGTTAAGGATGGAGTTGGTGACAAGGTCCACTGCCCTGGCCCTTAACATTTGAAAGTCAGCCTGCTTGCCTTGTGTGACAGCTGGCTCTGTGGACAAGGAGAGAGTGAATGTTGTGTACTGGGACTGTAGCAATGCCTTTGGCATGGTCTCCTGTAGTACCTGTACACCCAAACTGTTTAGGTAAAGATGGGTAAGATGGACCATTGGCTGCAAGGATTGTAATCCATGGGACAGAGTTATTTACCAGCCTTCAGTGGTTGGTATTGACTCCAATACTGCTCAATTTCTTTATTGAAGGCCTGAATGATGGGACAGAGTGCAGACACAGGAGGTTCCAGCTGGTGGCATATTGAGGGCAGGAGCCAGTACACTCAAGGGCGGGGCTGATGTGCAGAGGAGCCTGTCAGCTGGAAGAGTGAGTTGTCTGGAACCTGGAATTCAGTAAAGGCACTTGAAAATTTCCTGTGTGTATGCTAGAATGCACCTCATGCACCAGTATAGGCTGGGGGACAGCTGGAGAGAGCAGCTTTGCAGGGAAGGACCTGAGGGTTCTGGTGTGCCATGAGTCACCCAGGATTTTGCAGCACCATCTTGCAGTGGAAGGCAGCAGTGTCCTGGATGGTTGGTGGCATGAGTGTAGTAGGTAGGTCCAGGGAAATGGTCCTTCTCCTCCTTTTGGACACTGGTAGAACCACATCTGGAGTACTGTGTCTGCACTGGGGCTTCCTATTAGGAAAAAGGACGCTGACATCCTGGAGCAAGTCCAGTGGAGGGCTGCCAAGATGCTGGAAGGGTTGGAGAACGTGACATCTGAGGAGAGGCTGACAGAGCGGGGCCTGTTCAGCGTTAAAATGAGTGAGTTCAGATCTCGTTGCTGTCTAAAACTACCCAGTGGGAGCATGCAGAGGAGATGGAGCCGGGCTCTGCTCACAGAGGTGTGCTTTGATGTGACTGGAGGCCACAGTCACAAGTTCAATGGCAGGAAAATTTGGTTAGATATTAGGGCAAACATCTTCATTGCGAGGGTGGTTCCGTATCAGAACAGGAACAAAGAGTGGTTGTGAAATCTTCATCTGTGGAGATCCATAAAACCCAGACTGGCCGTGGCTCTGAGCACTCTGCTGGAATGGATGGTGTGTGCAGGTGATCTTTCTAGGTGCCTTCCAGCCTAAATTGGTGATGGTTTTGGTTGGTTCTTCAGGGGGTAAATGCTGCTGGCCTGCCTAACAGAGCAGAGAACTGCACAGATAAGATGCCTGTGTTGCTTTTAAACTACATGTCTCGGTGCCAGTTCCCTTTTATCGCTTTTGGGATCTGTCAGATTCCTAGTGGCTATCCTGGGAATGAAATGCAAAGGCTTGTATCTTTTTTCTTTGGAACTGAAGCACATTTGCAAATCGTAGGGAGAATTGTAATTTGAAGGGGGAAAAATCTGAGCTAGGGGCTGGATGTCATGAGGAGAATGGTATGCATGTGTTTGTGGGTTTGTTGGATTAGCGCTTTAAATCCCCTTAGTGCGACGTGCCTCGGCACACACTCTGACGTGGTGTTCAGTATCTAAGCTGTGTCATCTTCTGTGAACTTGGCTGACTTGTGCTGGCAGATGAAGAGAGAGCCATGCAGTGTTCACAGGCAGTTTGCAGAATGGACTGGAAGATTCAGATGATGTCGAAGTAGTAGAGTGGCAAGATGTTGCTAAACGGCTTATGTTAGCATTTTTCAGTGTGCAGGTTTGATACCAGCTAACTGCTGTGGGGGTGTTGGGGCATTCTTTCCAAATGTGAAATGTATTCAGTCTGATGGTGTGGGCCCAGAACTGATGTCAACAGAGCAGGTTCATCTGCTTCATACATAGCATTGGAGAGAGAGAATGCCTTTTGCACTACAGAATTAAAGTGAGGAAAGTGATGTTTGTTATGGATTACTTGAGAAAACAAGTGATTTTATAGCTAGAAATACTTGCTTGATTTTAAATGTGACATTTTTTGAAGTTCTCTAAGTCTTGTTACATGCAGGAGGTGGAGTGGGATTGCTAGTTCATAAACAGAAGTAGTACTAACATGAAAACAGATTTTCTTCCTAAGTACCTCTTCATGTGTGTGAACAGCTCTTCACCAGGGTAGGCAGATAAAACACAAGAGTGTATAACCAAATGGTGGAATAGGAGAGGTTTGGTTTCATTTTTCAGTCATCTTGAGCAGAAATGGTTTTGTCAGAATTAGATTTGTCTGAAGCCTTTAAAGGTGCATTTTGCTTTCTGTTTTTGATGTACGATGGATGCTGAAATACTCAGTTTAACATTCCAGTTACCTTGAAATAAATTGCAAAAGTTCTATTTGTTTCTTTAGGGCAAGGTTTTGTCTTTTTATACAAGCTGGCAGATTTAGTGGTGTTGGGGTTTTTCTTTTTGTCAAGACTTTGGTCAGATAACAAAGACTCACTTGTACTGTTGCATGCATAAAGGTGAATACAAAACAATCCCTTCTCAATATATTTTCAAGAGTATGAGGAGAGAAAAAAAATTACCAAAACTTTCACATTTGTCTGAAAAAATTTTAGGTGCCAATGTGGAGAAGCGAGAATTTCAGAGATGAGAGTCATTGCTCAGTTTTGTTCTCTCCATGACATCAGTGCACCATCATATAAATGGTCTCTCTTTGGCTCTGTCATATAGCTCTGATTGTCTTAATGTACTTATTTGCAGATGAGTAATTAATTACCTCCATGGTTATACCCAAGATGATGTTTTGCCTTCTGGGCGGTGTTGTCGGCTTGGTTCTTCTTGTTGGCTCAGGGCAGCTGAATTTCTGCTACATGTTTATATAACAGGGGTCACTGCAGTAAGTAGAGAGAGCTCGTGGGAACGAGTAGAGGCACTCTTCTGGACTTTGCTCCCACCAAATTAAAGAAAACACAGTGCATGTGCATTTGCCCTGCAACAGTTCTGAACTATGATGGACTGTTTTAACAAGAAAAAAATAAGTAGAGGTCAACTATTTACTTTTCTGTGTAAGAAAACTGCTTTTGAGTTCTTCCGTAGTATGCTGCACTGGGTTAGTAACTCCTTGGATTTAAAATCTTGGAATACAACAGAACTTTATTTAATTTTAATTTTTAATCTTTGCTGCAGTGAGTACAGTTCTAATGTACAATGGGGTGTCTTATTTTCATAATTATGTTGTTCAAATATTCAGCTAGATACAGACTAAAAAGCAGAAGGTATTTGGATACCTGATGTGACAAAACTCCCAGCAAGGACGTTGTAATTATTGATTGTGTTCTTTGACCTCAGAGCTTTTTTGAGATCTCAAGGTTTAGTGTTCTGCTTGGAAAATAAGATTTTTTAATTGTTTTTTTTTTAAGAGCACTACTTCTCTTCATTTTTTAGCTGCCTTTTTCTTCTCTGGTCTCTTCTCATTCAGTTCCATTGAAAATGGCAGGAAATCAGATACTATTTTAAAGGTGTTCTAATGAGCTGACCTTAAAAACAGGAAACAATTTTTCTTATAGTCAATTTTCTAAATATTTTCTTCCTTGCTATTCTGTATGATTCTCATTACGTCAGTTCAGGGTTTAATGATTGTGATGATTAAACCTTTATTACATTGTTTAGATAGATGGCAGAACAGGATAGTCACAGATTTGTTCCTGAGTGTGAGAATTCCTCTGCTGATGACATGTACTGCCCTGTTGTAATAATTTGTTTCTAGCAGTCAGTTGTAAAAGGTTGGTAACAGAGTATGTGAATTTTGGGAAGAGAAATGAAAGCTGTTTTTTCACTTGTGTGCCAGAGAAATGTTACACATTGATTAAACTGAGAAGGTTTGCCTACTTTTCAGATGGTAAAAGCAATGAAGGTATGGGAGTAGATCCAGGAGAACTGCATATGGTCATGTGGTACCTCTAATTAGACCTTGGAAAAGAGTAAGAATAAACAGTCACATAGAGAATGGTTGTTCATTATTTCTTCTGTGAGTAACTGAAAATTGTGTTGTATTGAAATCCATGTGAAGAGGTTTTTCAGGTACAAAACTGTCCCACCTTTCTGAGTTGACAGATATTATTACTGTTTTGCCTAAGCTGGAATAGATTAATCTCAGCTCTTTTTTGTAAACTGTACTTGAAAATGTAACCCAGAGATTGACCATCTCCCCTGTTTTGTGTTTCAGTTGTTACTCTGTACGCCACTCTGGGGGGCCCAGCAATAGTTCACGGGCTGAATGAAACAGAGGTGACCACCATCATTACTAGTAAAGAATTGATGCAAACAAAATTGAAGGTCAGAAAACTATTCCGTGTCTATCTCTTCCCAGTGTGTCTGTTCATCATTGTTAAATGGCCTGGTTCCATTATACAGAACAATGATTTATTGCCTTTCCATAAGGCAGACACTTTTGGAATAAGATTTATGTATCTGTCTTCATGTACAGAAAGTGGTATTTTGCTTTCAGTGGGTTTGAGGCTCCTCAGTGACTGGAGAATGAGTAATTTGCAGTACTGCAGAGCTGGAGTGCTGCCTGGAAAAACACCTTTACAAGAAACTGCCGTGGCTTCTGGGTGGATTTAGTGCCTATAAATGTAACAATGGGAAGAACAGGAAAACGTATAAACTATGTATGAAGAGCTAACTGTGATCATGCTCCTGGCTTATTATCAGATGTTTTCCCAGCAGTGAATGGCTTTTAAATATAAAGATGGGTGTTTGAAGAGTTAGAGCTGTTTTTCCATATAGGGGGGAGAAAAGCTCACTAAACATTAGAACAGTCAAGGAACTTTTTTGATTACTGACCCTGATGGAATACTCAAGTGGAATAACTAATCTGCATGAGTTTCATCATTGTGTGTTGTGGGGAAACTGGACCTTTCAGATAAGGCAATTGTTTTCATGAAAAACTATGCTGTTGTGGAATTTTGAATGAGAATTTCCCAAACTTTAAAAAGAAGTTACTAGAATTGACAGTATATATGCCATGCACATTTATTTCAGCTTGCAGTAAGAGAATGTATTTGCTTTGCTGGAGGTGATGATCATCTCTTCTTCCACAAGAACACTGATAAATGTCGGAGAACTCATACTTTGTTTGAAATGCTTAACTAATAATTTTCCATATTTTTCCTAGCTGTTGCTTATTTTAAATAGCATAATAACCAAGGAGCAACCTAAGAATTATTGTGAGCCCAGTATCAACAGTTTCTCTCAGAGTTCTATGGGAGGGAAAAGTCAATTATGTCTACAAATCATTGCAGTCTTATTTGTGGGGTTTTCATGAAATAAGGTACAAATGAGTAAATGGTTAGAAAAGTTTTTGGACTTAAAATTGGAAAGCAGGAAGCTTTGGAGCTGTTTGAGCTTGGCAGGTTTATTCTTTAAAATTCTGAGATGTTTTATGTTAGTGCTTTTTAAAAAGCACTATATAGCGGATAGCATGGAGGTTTTTGTTCTTGGATTTTTTTCTTTTCTTCTTGGCATAAAACTGATTTTTAATTTCTGAACCCATTTTTCATTTCCACAGGAAATTGTTTCTCAAGTTCCACTGCTGCAACACATAATTACAGTGGATGGCAAACCCACAATGTGGTCAGAGTTCCCCAAGGGTGTCATTGTTCACACGATGGCATCTGTGCAAGCCATGGGGGCCAAGGCAGACACTGGTAGGTTCCTCCTGTTTGGACCATCTCATTTGGTGCCCTAATTTGACCCTGTTGAGTAAACTTGGACAAACTGCAGATTTCAAAATTATGCAGGTTTAACCCTTTCTTATCTCCTTTTCCTTTAAATAAAATATTTGTAATTTTTTGTTTGTTTGTTTTTGGTTGTGGGTGGTTGGATTTTTGGGGTGTTTGTTTTGTTTTTCAACAGAGTAAAAACTGCTCCACAGTCAAGTGTCACAGGTTGAAGGATAGTTTTTAGGATAAGCAATTAATTGAGAATAGAAACTTAGAAAGCATTCTTAGGATCAGACATATTAAAACCAGGTTATTCAAGGCACAGAAGGAAAATCGTTGTGTATTTTATAACAAAGGAAATCAGTAATTTGTTGCCATCAAGTTTTGTAAAATTCACAGATAGCAAAATATAAAATAGCCATTTGAATCTGGTAGAACTTGGTCACTTACTACATTTCTTAAAGCATCAATCTGCTATGTAAATTCATTGAAATCTGTTTCTAGTCTATGTAATATTTTTAGAACTAAAATTCAGTATTTTAGAAGTTATTTTAATTATAATTGTAAGAAATTCTTATTCTTGGCTCTGAAGAGCTGACCATCCTAGTGTCTTAAGATTTCGTTATATTCAGTAGTTGCTTTCTTCTGTTCTTATCCTTTCTGTTTTCAAAATCTCTTAAGTACTGAAGGCACAGGAATCTTGGGGTGGTATTTTAGAAGCAGGGAGGGCAGTCAAGCCATCTGCTCTTGATATTCAGGGGAATGGCACATTTGTTCCCAACATTATGACCTCTGAATTTCTTTAGAAGGTGGTTTTCCCTATTTGATATACCAGTTTCATGTACTACTAAAACTGTTTAATACAGCACCAGCAGAAATTTTTTTGCTGTAATTCATTGCTTCTTGCATTTATTAACCTACGTGCTATGTAAAAAGGTATTTAATCTTTCTTCAGTCTTTTAAATACCAGATACTCTGCCCTACAATAAAGGAACATTGTCAAGTTAACCATTCATAAACTGGGAAATGCTTTCATGAATTGTTTATGGTCAAGCATGTCCAATTAATATTAAGTAGATGAGCTATTGCTTATGGTTTTTTTCCTCTGTGTTGTTCGTTGTGCAGGATAGGCAGGGTTCAGTGAGTGGGAAATTATTAAATATTGCTTTCACACTTCTCATTCAATGTGTGCACTGTGCCACATGCACTGTGTGTGATGCAGTTTCCTCTGAGTAAGCACAGCAGTTTTTGTACTTTCTTGCTCTCAGCACAAGTATTTAAAAAGCACTTTAATCCAATTAAAGCTGTTGAACTTCTTTTAAATATTTATGGAGATTGGACCTCAGGTTGGCTCAGCAGTGCTGAGCAAATGAGGCAGTGTGTTGTTCCCTGCCAGGGAGCATGTGAGGAGGGAGCTTGGCACAGAGGGATGGGACCCTGTGGCAGCGTGGAACCAGGGCAGTGAACCTTCCCGAGGCAGGGATGCTCAGCGGTGCTTTGGAGAAGCCAAAGCTCTGCCTGTTTCTCTCTCCACTGCCGGAGTAGGGGAAACATAATAGGAAAACTTGTTGTGGCAGATAAGGACAATCAGTCAAAGTATTGCTTAGCTGCTGCAAAGTACCTACTCTTTGTGAAGGCACTTAAGCTTGACCACAGTCTTTTTAAGCAAAAGCAGAATGTAATAGCAAGAGTCCTGCGGTGCTGTATTGCAGTGACTGCTGAAATGTATCAGTGTGTCAGATCTCCCAGCCGGAGAGGCTCTCCACACCTAACCCATCCTATTTTCTTAACAACTTGCAGGAAACAAGCAGCCTTCCAGGCCCGTGCCCTCGGATATTGCAGTAATCATGTACACAAGTGGATCCACAGGAATTCCCAAAGGAGTTATGATCTCCCATTGCAACATAATTGCTGGGATAACTGGAATGGCTGAAAGGATCCCAAATCTGGGGTGCGTACCAATCATTACTTACCAGCAAATAAAGAAGTCATGTAGTTGCGTATAATTTTAGATCAATTACTGTGTAAAATATGAACTGTTTTATATTGCTATGGCTGTGACACATCATACTATGCACCGGTGTCTGAGCATCTTCCAGCACTGCACTACACATGACTACTTCATGTACTCTTTGCTCTCTCCTCTTTGGTGTGTGGGCAAGACCAGGGCATAAAAGCCTGTTAGGCCACCTTGCACTAGAGTGGTTGAAAGCCTCCCTAAGCAGTGCTTCCCTTAGTTAACATTTGAATTCTGGGGCTTCTTTCTGTTTGGTCCAGTTTTTAATCTCATCCACCCAGTTGCCTTTGCAACCATAACACCTGGTTAATTGTCTTGGGATGAGTAACCATTACCCTTTTTCATGCCTTAAACCTACAGTACATAATACACAACTCCTGAAACAAAACCCGTGTGGTGTGAAATATGTTCTCAAGCTCAAAGGCATTTTCTATTTTCTCTAGTGATACAACATAAACCTATATTTAAAAAATTCTTTGCAGGGAAAAAGACATTTATATTGGGTACCTGCCTCTTGCCCACGTTCTGGAGCTGAGTGCTGAGCTTGTGTGTCTGTCTCATGGGTGCCGCATTGGTTACTCTTCCCCTCAGACACTGGCTGACCAGGTATGTTGTAGATGTAAATCCTTAGAGTTAGAAAAACAAACAAAAAAAAAATTAAGAATAATTACTCACATCAGATCTTTGTAATATTTCTTTAAAAAACAGTACAAATTTTGTTTCTCATGTTAAAGATTTTGAACTTGTCTGCTAGTAAACTTGTTCTTCATTTTAGTCCTCTAAAATAAAGAAAGGAAGCAAAGGGGATGTTACTACACTTAAACCAACTCTAATGGCAGCTGTTCCGGTAAGTAACTGAAGGATGAATAATTTTTAAAACATTTTTAAAAAAATAATTTATAATTCCGTTATTAGCAACAAAATTAATACCATGACCACTTAAATAGAAAAGATAGAATCTTTGATGTTAAGCTGCCTTAAAATAATAATTTTGTATGTTGGGGATAATCATGATATGAACATCAAGCTTTTCAAAGTTAAGATAGCAATAGGGATTAGATTCCCATTTTAATTAGTCTTTATTGTTTGTTACAATGAGTGAGTGGAATAAAGGGAGTTGGAAGCAGGCAGCTGGGGGTTAACTGCTGCTCCTGCCCAGCTTTTGCTTTTCTCCTTTCCATGAACATCTTGCTGTGTCTTAGCAAGGAAAGAATAGGGAACTTGGGAGTGGGTTGTCACCTGAAACGTACTTGGTTTTCTAGACTGTGTTTTCTTTTGCTGTACTGAATTCAGGATTTCTGTTTCTTTGAGTTAAAGTTCATCTTTTTACATAATTAGGAAATCATGGATCGAATCTACAAAAACGTCATGAATAAAGTGAATGAAATGACCAGTTTCCAGCGGAATCTGTTTATATTGGCCTACAACTACAAAATGGAACAGATTTCCAAAGGTTACACTACCCCACTCTGTGATAGGTAATATTAACTTTATTTTTAATGGCACCAAAAAAATAAAAGTCTTACCACAGGAGCAGTATCTGTTTTTTTGTGCTTTTCTTCATTTTATTGTTGACACTTTGAACATGAACAAGTCTGTACTTGAGTGTAAATTGAAACAACAAATCAGGAGTTTGTGTGATGAATTTAAATATTTACTGATAAAATTTGCGTGTTATTTAACTGGGAACTGATTGAAAATTTACATTTATTGCATTTTCATCAGGAATTTAATAATAGATTTATACAGGTTTTGGGTAAGATGAGAAGTCTGTTTATGTAGAAAACTACGGACTCTGCATTTTCACAGAAGGGAGCCATGGTATATCTCAAATTGGAAAGAACCCAAGATCATTGAGTCTAACTCTGGGCTTCAGTGAGAGTAAAGGATAACGTAATTGCAAAATTCATACAACTTAAAGTATTTTTAGGAGAAAATTGTACAACTTTACCATCTCATTAAATCTGTGTTCTGAAGCATTTAAGCCATCTTCAAATTAGAATGTGGAAACGAGCTTAGAAACCTGTGCCTGTATTTCTGAAAACTTCAATGTGCTCTTCAGGGTTTTCCTTGGATGTTGTAAAAGCACATTTGAAGACAGTGGAAACTTTAGTTCAGATCCCAAACTAGGTGCTCTCTCGTTTTGTTTTGAAGCCTCAAGATGTACTTTTCCCTTTGCGTTTCAGCCTTATCTTCCGCAAGGTGCGGATGCTGCTGGGAGGGAAGATCCGCATCCTGCTGTGCGGCGGCGCCCCGCTCTCGGCGGCCACACAGCGCTTCATGAACATCTGCTTCTGCTGCCCCGTGGGGCAGGGCTACGGCCTCACCGAGTCGGCTGGGGCTGGCACCATCACGGAAGGTGGGTGGCACTGCACGGGCACAGCGCTGAGCTCTGCGCGGCTCCGCTCCGACCGTCTGTTCCTTTGGTGCTGCCACCAAACACCCTAGAATTAGGTGTTCCCAAAAGTGTATAAAGCAGTGGGAGTGCTGATCTGGATGCATTGTGCTAAAGCAGGTGACCTACGTGTAGCATGAAAGTTCTTGTTTGTGGTAGAGCAACCCCTTCTGGTGTGAATGGGATCTTAGCATTGTTGTACTTACCACTTGAAATGAATACTTTTTTTCAAATTGTGGTGAGTATGTTGAGATGTTAGGAATTAAAATCTGCCTGCACCAGATTTTAATTTCATATAACAGATCCTAATGGTTTCAGCTGCCTTTTAGTAACTGACAATGTCTGTAAATACAGCCATTTACTCTCTTAGCAGAATAAGAATTTTATCTGCATTATCTCGATGAATCCATTGGTTTTCTTGGAAGTTTGGTTCTATGAATTAAAGTTCAAAAACAAATAGCAGTTAATTTTCACTGAAGATGAGTGACAACAAAAGATTTGGGGTTTTTTTATCCTAATCGGTTTTGGTTAAATGTTTTTCTGAAAAAAGCTCTTTTTAAAATTACAGTTTGGGACTACACTACAGGAAGAGTGGGAGCACCTTTGGTCTGTTGTGAAATCAAGTTAATGAACTGGGAAGAAGGTGAGAATTCCTGCATATGAGTAAATTGTATTGTGTTTCTAAGAACTGTATTTTTCTGTTGGGCTTTGCTTGGTAGCAGTAATTAGAAGACTATTTCTTGGCTATTTAGATTTTAAATGCTGTTTTTGCCTATAAAAGTTTGCTCTTGGGGAGAAGAAAGATAAAATAAATACCTCAATGGTTTCTAAACAGGAAAATATCCAGACAGAATCTATCAAAGCAAGTGGCATTTTGACTAGGTAGTATGCACGATACCTTCAGTTGCCATTAAGAAATAACTTTAAAATAATCTTCGTAGTATTATTAGTAAAGTCTTAAAAAAATTGACATGTAGGATAGAAGCTTAATGAATACATTATAAAATATATATAATAAATTTTGAAATGCATTTAGGTGATTTCCTTTCTCACTGTAGGCTTTTATGTATTGTAGAGTAGAAATACATAATACTTAAGGGTGTTTTGGGCTAATACAAAACCTTATGGATTTTTTCTTTCCTAAAATATGAGGCAAAAGTATTTGTTTTTATTTGGGCTTATGTGACACTGATAAAGCACATTACTTACTACTGCCAGAAGGATGGCACGAAGTTTTGCTTTGGAATATGATTTCATTCTTGTTAACTTAATAAAAACCCCCATCCTTTTAGGTGGATATTACAATACTGATAAACCATATCCTAGAGGTGAGATCCTTATTGGAGGGCAGAATGTGACTGTGGGCTACTACAAAAATGAAGCACGAACCAGAAAAGATTTCACTGTTGATGAGAATGGGCAGAGGTGGCTCCACACTGGAGACATTGGGGAGTTTCATCATGATGGGTGTCTAAAAATTATTGGTGAGTTAATAAATTCAGGTAAATGTGTATGTGTGTGGATATTCATGTACACACACATCTTTCAGGGCTGTGAAATAGAGTAATTAAAAAAAAATCTCTCCATATCTTATACAATCTAAAGCCTTCCCCTGTATCCCAGGGAGGGTCTGATTATGTTAATGTGAACTTGTTTGTATGTTTGTGACTTTTGGTTCATTTTGAAATAGTCTTAACCTTGACTCCCCAAGTTAGTGAGACTGGGTAGTAATTAGAGAGTTAAATATAAGCTAATTGAGTAGATAAACTGCCTTATATTGTATGATTTTGTAAGGTTGTGTACAATAACCTCAAGTAATACAGGCTTAATTTTTGGTTCCTATTGTTTTTCAAGTGAGAGGTGAACAATTGCTCTTTAAATACAGATTTAGCCTGAAATAAATAACAAAATATCACCAAATGGTGCATATTGTGCCTTGTGTGTCTGGACCAGACAGCACAACATGTGTGCTCCTGGCTAACAGTGACTTTTGCATAGTCCTACTTGTCTTCCATGCACATGATGGTGCTGTCATGTAGGAATGCTGTTCTAAAGGCATAAAATGCATGGAATTGTAATATCCCTCATTTCGGTGAGAGAGACAGACTGATAAAATGCAGAGTCTGGAAACCTGACCTTAAAGGTTTCTGGTACATTCACCAAACATGAGTCAGTTTTGGTATTTAAATATACATTTCAGAAGAACATAAAACCAATGTTTAAAAGTTTCCTCTTCTGTAATTAATGCTTAAATCCTTTCTTCCTCGTTAGATCGCAAAAAGGATCTTGTAAAACTGCAGGCAGGAGAATATGTTTCTCTTGGCAAAGTAGAAGCAGCTCTGAAGAATCTCCCACTGGTAGATAATATTTGTGCGTATGCAAGCAGGTAAGAGCAGCTGATACTTTGTTACTGCTCTGTTCTTTGTCCTCTTGAAGCCATGAGCAAAATCTTTTGCCACTCAATGTGTGGAATTTTTTTAATCAGTTAAAAAACTGATTTTACTTATAATACAATAGAATAACTATCAAAACTAAAAGATCTGAAATCTGTTTTTATTTCTCCTTTCTCATTTGTTATCATAATTTATTGAAAAATACCAATAATGAGTCTTACATTCCTGCTTCCCCAATCTGAAAAGCAGCTGAGCTCTATTGCATTAATTACAGGCATCTCTCAAGCACTTTGGAGATTACCTTTAGAAGCCCTAGGACACCTTGTTCCTTGCTGGTTTTAGTTGTGCTCTGTCCTTCAGAGGAAGTTACTGTGGTACTTCAGAGGAAGGTGGTGGGAAAAACCACCAACCACCCAGTAGCTGTCTTGTGAATTAAAATTACTTTATTTAACACTTGCTGTACACCACCTTTAAGCTTGAGAGAAAACACACTCTAAATACTGTGCAAATACACAATAAATGGCAATCAAACTTGGTTTCTATTTGATTTATAGGTGTACTAATAAATGAGGTGATAAGGGCTAAGACATAGCTTTCTATTTCTAGAATTTCTTAGCTCTTACAGTTATAAATAGACTTCAGGTGGTCTTTGCTTCCTGTTGATGTTTGCTGCTGATGTTTGGAAAGTTATTTTGGAGCTTTTGAGTGATCAGAAATATTCTAATTCCCAGTATAGCCCAAAAAGCCCCACTTTGATAGAAGTCAGGACAAGCATACCAGAGAATTGCTCAGTGGTAATAAATAAAAAAATTAACTTTCGGTTTGTTCGCCTGGTTCTCTGTAATTTTGTGGGGGTTGTGTTAACCAATGGTAGTCATTCTGTAACTTCAGTTTTGACAGTTCTGGATCAGTAGGCTGGCATGCATCGGGCCTGGCACTGCTGAGAAAATTTTCATTCTATTAAGTTTTAGTTGTGGACTCAGAGCGAGTCTCATGTTTTCTCACTTTGACAGCCTGAAGTTGTGATTGTTCCAAACACCCTCTGTAATCTGAGGAGAAAGATCTTCCTACATGTGATTTCTTCTCTTCTAGGATTGCAGTTCACTATTGGACTCGTGCTACCAAATTTTTGCGTTAGTTTTTCTAGGTCAACATAACATTGGAAGCTAAAATGCACTTGCCAGACAGACACTTGACTCTGATAGGCCATGTTGTGTCTATTACTTAAAAGTAGGAAAACCTATGAGCAATTTGTAAAGGTAATTTACAAACAATAGTCCAGACCAAGGACAAACAAGACAAGATATTCCAGATTGGTTTTTCTGTTGCTGCTGTATTTTTTCTTAATACTGTTACATGTGAAATGTGGCCTGAGTAGCCATCTAAGAGTCCCTGAATGATTGTCCATATGCACATTTCATTGTGGGTATGTGCTCATCTCAGCAGTCTGAGCTCAGAGAGGTTTTGTAACAGTGCCTGTGACCTTTCTTAGATCCTGTCTCTCCTTATACTCTGCCTGGGTGATCTCGTATGCAGGAGGAGTCCTTTATTTGCAGCTGTTCTGTCTCCCACATGCAAAAGGACAAGGAGGGCAGACTTTTACAAATGGGTTTAATACGTGATTTGACCTTAGATTTTAGGGTGCAGAGCTCCTCTGGTAGTCAGAAATCAGAATTCTTTGCATGATGCTGCTACTTCAAAAGCTGTATTGACTTCAGACAAAATAAGTTGAGATAAGGAATAAAAACATTTGCTGAAAGGAGTTGTGATTAGAGCTCCGTCGGGGGAGACTCCGACTGCTTTATCAACACTTCACCCATCCAACACACATTAAGTGGGTTTCAAGCATCACCTCAGGAAAATGAGTAGCTCAGTTACCTGAGGAATGAGCAAACATGGCGAAAAACCCTGAGGGAATTCTCAGTAATCTCAAGGAGATAAGGACCAGACTTTACAGCATAGAAATAGTGGTATCTATATGTAGTGCCACTAAATACATTTCTGACCGTAGGTCTGAGAGCCATACATGGGTAGAATCATAAGCACAGCAAAGGAATGAGGCTGCCTAGTGTGGGACAGACATTTTGGCAAAATCTTTCGTCATGGAAGAGATGACTAAGGAGGTCTTGAGGACCAAAGTCTGAAAACTTCCACTGAAAATCACTTCCAAGACAGTCAAAGCTGCCAACTACAGAAGATCTGCATAAGGAACAGCAAGAGGGAAGATGTACCTTCAAGATACCTCTCAAGACAAAACAGTGCTTTAGCATTTGAGCTGCAACAAGTGAAGCTTTAACTTTGTGGCACAGAATAAAAAGCTACGTGTTCTAGGAAGTGTGAGCTCCAAGGTGTTCTTTCCAAGAAAAAAGCAGTTGGACAAACCTATTTGTCCAGAACAAGTATGCTTCTACTCAAGGGGATGAATTTTAGATGAACAGAAAGTTTGATGCTTTCCAGCCAGCTGATTACTTCTATATGCTGTTTATCTCTGGAGATGCTGGGGATATTGCTGGATGTGATCTTGAGCATGTCAAAAGACCACAGGAACCAGGGATGAAAGTGCCAGAGTCAACTTTGTGTCCTGGATGCCTTCACACACAATACATACACAGTAGGGAGCAGACCCTAGACAAAGTTACAGGGGTTCCGTACAGAATACAGCATGACTGTGCATGGGGGAAAATGGGACAGAGGCAAAGGCAGAAGGTGAGATGGAAGCAGTAGTGATACTGAGGCTAATCTGAAATCATCCTGTAATATGTTCTCAGGAAGAGAAAAAGGAAAGTGGTTTCAAGCTGGCAGGCAAAGCTTGTGATGATGCTGCCAGCGAAGTCTGTCTTTGTAATGGACTCTGGTTCTGTCTTCTCAACTCCTGTCAGATGCCCATTATAATTCATGCCAATTACAGAGGAGAAAATTGCTATGTGCAGTAACCAAAAGCATATTTAGAGGTAGTATCTTAAAATTGTCTTGAAGACCTTAAAGGATATAGCTACAATAACCTGCATGCCAGGGCTAAGTTTCCATATTTTGTTTTAATGATTTGTGTGGTGAGAGTTGAAAAGATTTAACAAATCTGTAGATAGTTAAGGTGGGAGGGGAACCAAAGCCACAGTGGAGGATAGGATGAGAATTCAGAGCAAGCTTGGCTAGATGGAGGTTTGCTTGAAAACAGCAGTAAGTTTAAAGAGAGGAGTTCTAAATTATACTTAGAGCTAAATAAACTGCAGAAGTTAAGGGTGAGAACCACCGGTTGGTGGCAGTTCTGTAGGAGCTGACATGAGTCAACAAGTGCCATACTGCTGTAAGAAGGAAAAGGGAATAATCAGATGTATTGCCTACAAAATGCACGATGATCTCTTTGCTCTACCAAGCATTAAAGGGTCTGAGTTCCACATAAAGCACATCTGAAGAGGTGAAAAGAGTCCAGGAAAAAAATGGCAGTGCCTGGGCAGAGACCTGTGATGGTATGATTGGGAGGAAAGGGCACTGCTTATATTTCTAAATAAATCTAAGAAAGGAAGCAAGACTAGAAGGGTGACAAGGAAAAAGTTAACAGTCTGTGAATGAATAATTAGCTTCTGTGGAAAAGGGGTGGACATCTGACTATTCTGATGTAAACTGCAAAGAGGAAGAGTCAGGAATTGCCATCAGGAGCAGCTTATCCATGCTAGGAGTGATGAAGCATTGGCATTAGTGCTTGCTGATGTTTAAGAAAGGTTTGGACAAACATCTGTTAGATGTATCCGACCCTGCTTCAGGGCGGGTGAATTGATTAGGAGCTCTTCTGAGATCACTTTCAACTCTGGCTCTGTGATCTGCTTTGTTAGAATGTGTCAAGCTGCTGTGTGAGGTTTTGTGCACATTTTGCCTAAACTGTACACCATCTGAAAAACCTTGAACACCTGTTTCAGAGTGAATAGTGCTTTAGGGCCCGGATACTTTGAGATCACAGCTTCCTGTGTTCTGGGCGTGTCAGGAGCAGACAAAGAGTGCCAACAGTAGAGTGAGCGTATGGACAATCACTTGAAAGAGAAAGAGAAGCCACTTCCCTTACAGAAGCAGGCGTCCTTTGAGATGTGTTGTGCATATGCTCATTCCACAACCTGCTCTCCAACCCCTCTTCACTGCAGTCCTCTACTCCTCTACAGTAACTGGATTCTGCAGTTGAGAGGAAACTGAGGTAGGGAAGCCGCACACCAATCTCCATTCCGGGCTGCAAAACATGAGGAGAGGCAGGGCGCAGTGACATCGTATGGGTACTGCTTCCCAAAGCTTTGGGCATGAGACACAGTGGAATATGCATATGGACAGCACACCTTGAAGCAATCCAGTTACTGTAAGGTAAGTAGCTTCTCTTCCTACTTATTTTTAAGCAGGCAGAGCTAACTTGTGTACTATTTCAGGAAGATTATCAGGTGAACAAAAGCCAGCTGTTAGGAGCAATATCTCTGTATGAAGTGTAAACCCCCCAACTTGTAATGTTATTTTTGAAGAGTTGTTTACTTTGCAGAATTCATACTAAAGTACATTGTGCTTCTCAGTTTCCATTCTTATGTCATTGGATTTGTTGTGCCAAATCAAAAGGAGCTCGCAGAACTAGCCCGAAAAAAAGGATTTAAAGGAACCTGGGAAGAGATCTGTAACAGTCCTGAGATGGAAAAAGAGGTACTGAAGGTGCTAGCTGACGCTGCCATGGCAGGTGAGTGGCTGGGTAGATGGTATCATGCAATGTCTGTGAAACAGATAATCATAGGCCCTAAAAATATTTCTTTGAGTATGTTTATTTCATAGAACCTATAGGAAGTGAAGTGTTCATACAAAGAACCCCAACAACAAACCATGAGATGGATCAGTCCTTTTGTTTCATGGAGCTTCTTTTACTGTGGTAAATATAGCTGAGAAGAGAACATAAAAATAGGGCAAACTTCACAAGTACACTTCTTTGTACGTGTCTGGTGTTCTTTAAGATGTCCTGTAGTATCTTGTTGGCCCTAGGTGCTGACATCCAAAATCAGTGTGGGCCATCTATAGATCCATAATCATAATATGTGTAAGGTATCAGACAGTCTTACATGCTACATACCAGTGTAGAGTTGAAATAAACCCATGGTGACAGGGGCGTACACTTCCATCTGAAGGATTTCCAAAACCAAAGCAGTATCTTCATAGCTAGTAATTTTCAGAAGACTTTCCTTATGTTAACTCTTCTAGCCACATTTGAGAGTTGCTCAGATATTCCATATCAGTGTCCATAGTGTCTCGTGGTGAGTTGTATAGCTCAGCCTGTTTATGTGAGGAAATCCCTTGTTTGTCCCAAGCCTTCCATCTGCCAGTTCAGGGTGACTCTGCTGAGCTCTGCTCTAGGAGAGGCAGTGAACAGTCCCAGTGGTGGCTGTGATTCTGTCAGTGTGGGTTATTCTTCCCCCTCAGCATCTTTTTCATGCTAATTGGCCATAGTCTGTCAGGCTGTTCTGGTGCAGAATGATATTTTATCACTGGCAGAGTGATTTTTTTGTTTGTTCTTCTTAATCATTTCTGCCTTACTTTCGCTTTTGGCCATTACTAAACGCTGTCAGTTATGGCCACAGAATGATTTTTTTAAATGGTCATCAGGGAATAAGATTTTCCGTACTCATTCTCTTGACACTTTCCTGCAATGGATGTGCTGCTGTGTTGCAGTTGCTCAGTATCACGATGTCCTTCTGCCCCTCTTTGCCCTTTGTCCTCCTCCTTTCTACCCTGGATAACTACATGCCTCCAGCAATCTTTGCTTGTTAATCTTCATCTCTTCTCCATATTGCTTGTGAATATATTAAATTCTGATGAGATATTTGCCAGCTCCTGTCCCAGGAGCACCCTCTTGCCCTGAGTGCAGTCTCAGCACTGCAGCTGGTCTTTCCTTGCCCCACCTCTATTTGGTTTTCTTCACTGTGTGGAGCACATGGGCAAAGTCATTCTCAGAAGCTGCTGTGATGGAGAGCATGTACAAAGATGCTTTCCTTTTTTCTGCAACACTGTACTATTCTAAAGAGAATGAAATACTTTTTTAAAATTGGTGAAAGGTAGGTTTTGATTCAGTGATTTTGATGTTATTTTGTATTCTGATTTTCACTTTGGTATCACAGACTTTATTTTTAAATACTATGGGTTTTAGTGATAAATTGCAAAAAAACCCTGAAAATCCAATCCCAGTAATCTAATGCCAAAGTGAGAAAAAGGGGCAGGAAAATCTAAAAATGTCAGGTTGCACAGGATAAATATATGCATTTGTGTGTATTTTCGACATTCAACTTGAAAATAGAGCATTTTTCTTATTATTGCCCATCTGTTGGCTACTTTTCTTAGTTATTTTTCTTTTCTCATATCTGAAATCATAGCAGAAGCTGTTGCAAATGATGGTCTTTTGTGCAGAAGGTGTAACATGGAGAGCAGTGCTCTCTTTCAGTACAGGAAAGAGCTGCCATATGAACTTAATTCCCTTGATCAATTTACAGCTATCAGGAAAAAACAAACTCCCCCATTTTTTCAAGCTTAACTTGTATGGGTTTTAAGACTTTATCTCCAGATGATGAGCACCATGATGCTGGTAGAGCAGAGCGTGTTTTGAGGATGTCATTTCCATGCGCTGAGGCTTTTTTGAAGTTAGGGAGCAGCACAGATACCTGAACAGCTGGGCTTTATTCCAGTATTTCAGTGGAAACTGGCCAACAGGTGCTGGTGTATCCTGTCACTCTGCTTGTGACCCCACGGGTTGTCAAAGCCAGCCATGGGGGGTTGGAGGAGCCCTTCCTCACTTATGTCACGTGCTTTTCTGGGTGAGAATATGATTTCTCCTTTTGTGCTTAACTTTAGGAAAACTGTTACATTTAGATTCTGTATTAAAAGTATTTCTTTTTGCAGCAAATCTGGAGAAGTTTGAAATACCAGTAAAAATCCGTTTGAGCCCTGATCCTTGGACCCCAGAGACTGGTCTGGTGACAGACGCGTTCAAACTAAAACGCAAAGAGCTCACGGCGTTCTATCAAATGGACATTGATCGAATGTATGGAAAAAATGTAAAATAATCCTCCTCTGCACCACTTTGCTACGATGAGCTTGGATCAAATAGGAAATACTTGAATTGCCTGTCTCAACTCAACACTTGAGATCAACACACAAAACCACCATTCCTCATTTCCAGCTTAAACTGTTCTTTCTAATGACATCACCACGATGACTGGCAAGTTTAGTAAAATGTTATGGCAGCAAACTTGTGTCTGTCTCCTTTTTTCCAGTTTTCTCTGCTACCTTGTCAGTCTGTGGATTTTCCCGGGTCTTTTTGGGAAACCATGATTCTGAAGCCTCAAGTTTTTAAACATTTATAAATCCTGTATAATGTTTTATTTGTATCTTTAAAATTTGGATGTATATAGAGAGAACTTGGCTATATAAGAAATGGTTATACTGGGGGCCTTTTTTTACCTAATTATTTAAAGATAAGAAGGTATTGATGTTGTGACATTATGTACATTGAAAATGCTTGTAACAAGGTAATGGTTGAACAGAGGACCAGGTTATTTGCTGCTGTGCTATTTTTCTGTGTAAATCTGGGGGAGAAAATGTTTGACATTCCAGCTTGTGTAATACACCTTCAATATGTGCCTAATGGTTACTTTTATTTTTACCTGAAAGTGGAAGGATGGTCATGGCACAGCTCTGCCTCAAGGCAGGTACTCTTGCAGATGTTAGTTAAAGCTCCTTTAGTACAGAAGATGCTATTAACACAGTAGAAGTTAAACCTAAGAATAATTTCTCAGATACAGAAACTCCTTTTTTAAATAGCTCATGACCGTTTCATCCAGAGTTGAATTGTGTAGTGCTAATATGAACTCTCATCATTAATTTCACCTAACACTTTACAAGCTTGACAATGTCCTTTTAGCAGAGGGAGTGTAGCAACCTTTGTCTTTTCTCATCAGGTTTGGACATTACGCTGGGTTTGCTCTTTTGTTGTTTGTGAAGGTTTGGCAAAACCCCTGCTCTGCTCTAGCTGCAACCCAGATCTTCCTGGGGGGGATTTTTAAAGTCATAATGACAGTTATGTTCTCAGCTCACACAGTGCCTAGCTGCCCTTTGTGCCATTAAAAATCTCCCTTTGATTCTCTGTTCTTTTGTGTAGGACTTTTTGCTTTAAAAATAGATATTTGAAGCCAGAGTTATTTGTGTTGCTTGGTTTGTTACACCCAACTCTTACTTTGGGAAGGAGTCTCAATTTCTGTTTCAGTAGAGATTCATGGATGTTGCTTGAAAAAAAGTAGAGGCTCTTCTTCTTCAGTGAGAGTGTTCAGATTTGTTTCAGATGTGAATTTTATCTTCAAAATATTTCTGGAAAGAATAATCAGAGTTACATGAGAATGTGAAAAGGCATACATCGGTCAACTTTGTGATGGAGCAAATATTAAAATGGCTTTAATTTGGAGATTACTCTCATGTGTATCATTTACTTGTAGTAATAAAACTCAAGGTCCTGATGCTCACTTAGTCCCCTGCTATGGTAGCACATAGCAATGCTGAAGGGCAGAAGCTTAGTTTGGGAGAGGGAATTCCTGCTGTTCGTCTTTGTGACATGAGGTTTTGGGAGGTCTTTGATATGCAAATTCTCATTTTATAAACCTCTGAAATATTTTTTTAAATTAATGCTCTCCATTGATTATAGAAAGCAGATTCACAGGAGTTGAAGGGTTATCAAACAGGTTCCCTGTACTTGATTTTTGATGAAATGATGAGGTGGTTTGTGCTAATTATGGATTTCCCCTGCTGCTGTCCACGAAAAACTGTTAACATTTGGTAAATTTTGGTGTAAGTAATCAAATGGAAATAGAAGCAACAAAAATAAATCAGAACCGTATTTTTGAGATTACTGCCTTTAGATATCCAGATCATAAATGAAAACCTTGTGGTAAATGGAGATAAGACAAATGTTGAAAAATGATTGAAGAATCCAAATGTGGAAAAATTGCCAAGGCTGTAGGGAAGTGTCACACCATGTATTAGACATTACTAATACTTAAATTTGTATCTGTGCTCCCTCAACAGGCTCTTAAATAGAACTCAGCACAGACTGTGCATTGTTCGAATATTTTTGTGATTTTTAGTGAAAATTAATAAATTGCTGAAGTACTATGTATATCACTTGGTGCATTGTACAGCAGATTTAAGAAAATAAATCTGCTTTTGGTTAAACAAATCTGAAGTCAGTATTTTGTTATGCTAAGGGTTTAAATTCCCTTTGGAGAAATTGCATAAATGAAACTTTTAAAATGGTTTGGAAATAGTAGTTTTAATTTTTTTTTTACTAATCCAGTCACAAGATGGGGTTGCAGTCTAACTGTGCATTTGATTTTACAGTTCAGGGTTGTTTATGTTTAAACTGGATGTGATATATATAGTTCCTCCTTCATTAGGCATCAGATTCATTGTGGACATTTATTTCTTCTACAGAATGTGAAAACAAAGCAGTTCATTAAGTTTAGTCTCAGCACTGGAAATAGAAAGACTTTTAAAAATCTTGGTGATGAGTATGGTTTATTTTTCTTTTGATTTATAACAAAAGACAGACTCAACTACTGCTGGATTGTGAGTACTTCTATGTCCCACTGAGGCCACCTGTCCTGTGGGTGCTGGGAAGGGACAGGGGCTGTAATGGGATGTTCAGTCAGGCTGCAGTTCAGGTGTGTGCCTCCCTCCCTCCCCGGTCCTGTGGGCTGCCAGGTCATTCTGGCTGCCACCCCGTGCTCCTGCATTGCTGAGCACAAGGACAACTTCAGAGGGGTTTGTTCCAGCCCTGCAGAGGTGCACTGCTTGCCAGCTGAGACTTTCCCTCCGTATTTCATTGATTTTTGGTGTGTCTTCCCATGCCCTGTGTTACAAGGACAAAAGTACCTGCTGGAATGCACTGCACGTGTCCCAAAGGCTGTGGGCAGCTGTACAGGAACTGAGATGTGCGTGGTTGGAAGGAATGGTCTCTGTCACCTGGGGGATTTTGTAATGCAAAGAACTGTAACTAAACAACCTGAATTCAAACTAAGAGCAAGGGGCATATACCTCACCTGAAAAGCCCCCAAAAGAGGGGGATTTTTAACAAAACTTCTGTAAATACAAACTTACCAGGTCTCTGAATCATTGGAAATTTAACTACTTACTCTGTTGTGAAAATCTATGTACTGCATTATTAAAATGGTTGACCAAGAAATTCCAGGGATGCTGTGAATATCCTTTAAGTTCCACAACTCTAGAAAATTTTTGGGACTTCAGGCTATTATTCAATCTAGATGCAAGTGTTCTTTGCAGGGCATGGTGTTTCTGGGTGAGAAATTCAAAAGTTAAATGTCAGAAAAGACAGTGCAAGTTCGCTGCTGCTGCTGCAGGTGTCACAGAGGCAGGAGCACACCTCAGTGGGGAGCTGTGGCTGAGCAGTGAGAGATTCTGCTGAAATGGAAGTGAAAAGCAATGTGTGACTGGAGCTAAGAACGTAACACGTACCTACACCCCAACTGCTTCACAGACAGGATGCAGAGAAGGGTGAGGAACCAAAACCATGCATTAGGAACACCCCATAAAGCTCATAAATTTATGCAGAAATTGCTAGAGGACATAAAACTCCTTTGCAATAACCTTTGTCCTGCTAAAATTCACAAACATTTTATTCTGTACTAAAACTACATTTAGGTGATGCAATGCAGCATTTTTGATTTTTATTACTGTGGCGTATTAACTACTTTGGACGCGGTATAAAATTGTGTACATCTGTTTCTTTACTGGTAAGAGGAACAATTTTCAACTTGCCTACACCTTGGACCAGGCTGAAATGTTAATTGAATGACCAGTTGTATATTGTTGTAATGGGTTATTTAATGTAAACTCATTTTCAATGTGATCTTGGTTGTTACTATGAACTGCCTGAACATTGTATATCCTAATTGAGTTATATTGTATGAATTATTTATTTGTAATTGGATATCATGTTTCAAAAATAAAATTAATTTCACAAATTGGTCCCCGTACATCCAGTTTTTTCAGTGGTACAGAGTTGATAATATAGAAATGTGTTTGTTATTGTTGAATATTTCAAATACACGTGACCACTTTGGACTGAATGCAGGAAGAGAAATTACCAGGTTAGCCTGGATTTTCACTGCAGCAAAATTAATCGTGCTTGGTCAATTTTTATTTGCGTATGGTCTGCCATTTACCTGGTTTTAAAAGCACTGGCTGTGGTAATACTGATGTAAAGCCATAGGCTTATGACAGTTTTTTTCCTATCCAAGCATGCTAGGATTTGTATTTGGTGTGTGATTTTCCTTAAATATATGGGTTGAAGGGTCAGATATTAGATGCTTGCAGTTGGGCTTCTTGAGAGATCTTGAGCACTTAAATTTCAAGTTTTGATTACAAGCTCACAAACCACTGCTGGTAACACTCCAGTCTGGAGGTATCTAAACAGAGGCCTCTTTTTCCTTTTTTAATGTCTCTATTTACAGGTTCCCCAAATGCCCAGGGTTGTAGTGCTGATGAAATGTCAAACCTTCCCTGCTGTATAGCTGATATTTTTGTTTATCCCTTTAACCAGCCATGAGAAGGTTTTATCTTCCTCTAGATTCAGTTATATCCAAAGTAAATGGTTTATTTTTTTTCTTTCAAAAATATTGGGGGGTTTAAGACTAAAAACTTCTTATTTCAAATCATTTAGGATAATATGATTCATGTTAATTGATTTATTTTTTCTTTTGTTATACATCTAGAGCTACTAAAATGCTGTTAGGCGTCTTTTTAATAAAGAGCAATAAACAAGTTCACAACTACTATAATAGGCATTTATTACAGCAACTAATTTCAGGAAGGAAAAATGTAACCATTTTTCAGAAAATATGTTCATTTTCTATATGATAATAGCCAGTAGAGAGGCATAGGATCCAAAATAGATACAATAAAAATACAAATAAAAGCACCGTAGACCTGAATTGCTATTATTATCTACACTGAAAAAATCAGGGGTGGGGGGGAGGGGACAGCAGGGAAAGGAAGTACCCAAACAGTTGAAAAGGTGAGTAATTTCTAAAATAAGAGTTGCAATACTTGGGAATTATATTTTTTAAAACCTGTTGTTATTTCTGTGTGCATAGAATTTCAGTCTTTGCACTGAAGGTTAAAGGAAGCGCCAGGCCTGGCTCTGGGCAGAGCAGTACCTGTCCTTCCCTGCTGTCCCCAGGGAGCTGTTGGGAAGTGCTGGGAATGGCTGCTGGTCACTGAGCCAGGGCTGGGACCTGCCCTCCTTTCCAAGTGTTCTCCTGCCGATGAAAGGGGAGTGGTGTGCAAAGTTAACTCTGTCTTTCCCTAGAAATGATAAAAAGTGGGTTTGTCTGCCCTCAGCAAGCCAGGGAACAGATGACAGATGTGCCTGTTCTTTGTGCTGGGGAGCCAGTGGGAGAAATATTCCTGGTTTGGGATGAAAGGTGCCAATGATAAATGGGAAATTAGGGCATGTTCCCAGGCAGGGTGGCTTCTGCACATGGATAGCTGGAGCTGAACCGGAGGGCAGAGCTGGTGGCAGTGGGCCTGTGTCTGCCCGAGGCTGTCCAGCACTGATCCAGCTGTGGAGGCTGGAGGGGCAGCAGGTGTGGGGGGCTGAAAGTTTCAGAGAGTGTTTGCAAGTATTTTCTCTACTCAAGCTACGATTAAAATAGATACCTGTGGCTTTCAGCAAGTAGTGTCTGTAAGATTTGAATCCCAGATTTCATTATATATTGGTTTCAGCATTTCATTCCTGCTTTATGTGCAAACCAGTGCTTGGCTTCAGCTGCCTCCCTGCCCAACATGGAGACCTTGCACAGGGCTGGCCACTGGGGCACTTCCATCTGCAGGTGGTGCTGGGTGGGCATCCCCAAACTGCTGCCTGGTCTCCAGGATGGGGAGGTTGTTAGGAAAGCAAATCCTGTTTCCCTGTTGGGAGTTGGGTGGGTTCAGTTTCCTGGGAGCACAAGTGCCCTAAAGGATAGTGCAACCTGTCATGCATGAAACGTCAAAAAATGGTTTATGTCAGACTTCAGGGGTACTCAGCATTGCCAAGTGCAATAGCAGGAAAAACCACGTACCATATTTGAATCCCTAGCCTCTGAGTATCTGTGTATTCTACTGTACCCTTTCCCACTTTATTACAAGTGTGTGTTTATTTCTTTCTCTGAAACTGTAATGCCTTCTATTGGTAGCAAGGTTGGGTAGGTTGGTTGGTTTTTGTTTTGGTAATTATTTGCAGATAATTGAGAGACAACTTTCTGAATGTAAAAGTTAAACTTTAATGGAAAAGTTTCTATGGCTTCCCATTGATGTGCAATCACAGTATTGGCAACAAGCCTGGTGGCTGGTGACCTTTATCCTTCTGAAATGGTGAGATTTTGACATAGATCCTTACATTGAGTAAGTTTCCTTACATAAAGTAAATTTCCATTGAGTTTTTGTTACTTCAGGCTCCTAGAGAGCTTAAGGGAGAAAGAAGCATCATTTTGAAATATGAAATTATTAATAGTAAAAAAGACTGTCTATCAAATTCCCATAAAATTCATTCTATCCCAGCCTGGTAAAACATCTTGGATGCTTAAGTAATAATACAGGCTTTGAGTTAGAGCTTTATCTTAATAATGCTGGTCAGATACAGCTCAGGTTTTTTTAAATAAGATTTGTATCAGGAATTTTTCTGCAAACTCTCTGGTTTTGGTACATTTCCAGCACCATCTTCCTAGAGTTGTTTTTAAATCTTAAGCATACAGCTTACAAGACTGAAGAATGATTTGGAAGGCGTAGTTCCTGCTAAGTAGTGTAGTTGGAATGTAGGTTGTGGATGTTTAACAAGCTGTTAGGAAGCTATTTACTGAAACTCATTAAGCATTTAATGTTTCATCAGTTCTCTGGAACTCACACACGTTTGCTGGGTATTTCTGCCAGGTTTCTTGGAAATTACTTAGCTTAATTTTGTTGCAATTCAGGACTTGGTCTGTTCCAGCTAAAGCAGTGTAACATAATTAGCAGGAAGGCAGAGAATGCCAGTGAGCAATCTGGCCAGTTCAGCATTGCATCCTCTTTCCTCCCCTTCTTGCCAAAGTTGCATAAGAGCTGTAAAAAAAAAGGGAAAAGAAAAAACGGAGATTTTTCAAGAGTAATTTCTGTATCAAAATGGGTTGATAAGTTATTGATTGAGAGCAGCTCCAGTGGGATATCTGCCTGTGCCTCTGCACTCCCACAGGCTGACACTGTGTAGGTGACCTGCAACAGGGCGAATTCAGGGCCAGAAGATTTCGGGTTGTCCCTTGCTGGTGCAGAGCACCGTGGAGCTTCGGGGGATGGTGGTTCCTGCCGAACTGTTTGATGTCTCTGCAAGGATGTTATGAGTGAAATGTGCTAAAATTTCTTTCAGAAATTTCTTTCATTTTTATTTGAAGTCTTGATAAACTTGTTCAATATTTCTTTGAAAGTATATCCCATATAATTATTCCTCCATGTGCTTAGTAATGGATTATCTGAGGTTTTCCAGGACTGGCAGGTGACAGGTCTTGTTGAGGGCAGAATGTTGCTGATGGGGAGTGTGCCCCCTTGTGTTTTGCGGTAATTTTCCTAATGTTTTCATAAATAGGTGAGATTTGGGACTTCCCCAGAATTTTTCCCAGTGCTACTAAGGGATACTTGTTTTTGAACCATTTTTCCATTTCCTTCTATCAGTTTTATTTTCTACCAGTAACTTTTCGTTATACCATGGGCTGATCAGATGTTTCTGGTGTGGTTTTTTTTTCCCTAACTGATGTTTTGTCTTTGTTAGTTGTTTTACAGAATTTACAAAAAGATGTAGATAAAATGGATTGCTTCCATTTTATCTGCTTCCATTTTGCTCTCTTGACTGGCAGAGATTTCTCCATATGATTTTTTCTGAAATGCTGGAACAGTGAGGCGGTGGCTGCCAAGTGACACCCTCAGCAGCCTGTGCTCAGGGTGCTGTGCAGGTGTGTGCCCACCCTGCCTTTGTGGTTCTTGTGGAAGGGTGGGCTAATTTGGTGGAGAGAAAGAACTCCATTTGAGAAATGCCTGCCATGGAAGCAAAGGTTTGCTGTCCTCATCCTCTGGCTTGAGGATCTGTGAATAGCTAGTGTTGCTGGTCTGCAGCAGCCCCAGTTCAGTGAGAAATGGAAAACCTGATCTAAAACAAAACAAAAACAAAAAAANCGCTCAAAAAAAAAAAAAAAAAAAAAAAAAAAAAAAAAAAAAAAAAAAAAAAAAAAGAAAGAAAAAAGTTTGCATTATCCTGACACCTTTCTTTTTCCATTCGTTTAAATATTCCATAGTTAAAATTAAGCAAGGTGCTGAATTGCCATGTGACATCAGACAGTTTAACTGGCCACGGGATGCATTCCCCTTCACCCCTTCTCCATCCCCCTCTGTGCTGGGGGGCACTGGGTGCCCCTCTCCTTTGCTGACAGCAGCTGAACCATCGTCCTGGCCCTTGTGTACCACAGTAAATTCCTGGTTAATCACCTGTACTGCTGGATCACTCCCTGGGTGTCCTGCTCCAAGGGCTCATCCCTGCTTGAGGGTAGGGGGTGCCGGGGGTGCCAGGCTGGCCCTCAGGGCTCCATGGATTGGGATCTGGAGTGGGCCAGAGCCCAGGAACCTCCTACCTGTTTATGCCAGGAGTGATTTTTTTTTCTCTCTCTTTTGTAACTCTAGCTGTTTGGATGGGGTTTTAGGGCCCAGGGCAATCTGGGATAATTGAAAACTGTACTCCAACAATTCCAAGTATTCAGATTATAATTATTTCCATCTGTTTGTTTTTGTTTATTTACTTTTTCAAGAAAGCTCCAGTAGTACTCAGAACAGCTTTATTGTGATAGAAATTTCTAGCCTGTTGTGATTTGAAGATTCCTGTGCTGATTCAGTGCAGCAAAGCCTTAGAAAGTCTCTTTAGGAGCACAGGCTGACACCATTTCACATTTTCTTTCCCTCTTAGGGCTGAGATTGCAGCCAACTCCCTGGCTTCTTTCAACTTTTTGTTTAACTAAGACCTCTTTTAAAAATTGTTTGGTTCCTTCTCCTCCATGCTCTTTTCTCCCTGCATCTGAGTCTCCAGGTGTTCCCTTATCTGACTGGAGCAGGTGCATTGGCAGTGCCATGGGGAGCGCTGGTGGTGGGTGGGCTCCTGGTCCAGCGTTTTCCAGGATTTTGGCCTCCACAGAGAGCAGCTGCGTGCAGTGAGGCCGGCTGCTGGCCGGGAGAGCGGAGCTGAGCCGTGCTTTCCCATGGAAGGGCTGCAGCCCACGTCACCCCTGCTCCCTGTGCTGAGTCAGGGCTCCAGCCCAACCCAGCCAGGCAAAGGCAGCTTTTCCTAACCCAGCCTTTCCTCCTGACAGCAGGAGCCTTTGAATTAAACTCATTCCTCGTAAACACTGACTTTAGGCAGTGGAGGACACTGCTGTGGAAACCTTTAGCAGAGGCTGCAGAAAATCATACCCAGCTTCCACTGTTCCATATCCCTGCTTTGGTTTTCCTCCCAGCTCCCCTTAAGAAACAATTAGCATCTTTTTGCCCTTTCTTTTTCTTATTATAACACTTTGATTTTGCTGCCAAGACCTTTCTCATAGTTTTCAGAGAGAAACAGCTTTAAAGATTGATACATCTCAAATGCTTGCATCATCTCCACATCTGGTATCTTACTCCTAATTTATAAATCATTTTTAAATCGGAAGCACATGTCAGCTGCAGCAAAAGATTTTCTGTATTAACTGAGTTGACAGAGGTCTTGTCAAAATTTTTTCTAAAGTATACTGAAACTTTAGTCGTCTTCATTATCCCTTCTCTTAATCTGTTTCATTCTGGAGTTTATACCTCAAGCTGTCTGCAGGAGTCTTTTGGTGTGACCAGGCATCACTTCTGGAGGTGTTTACAGAGGTGGGAGCTGTGGACTGCAGCAGCCTGGCTTCTCTGCAACTGCACAGGCCACCCCCCTTAGTCGTGGGGTCCCCAACCAGCGTGGGGTGCTGGGGACATCAGCAAACAAGTGTCACAGAGCCCCTTGTCACTGCAGCCACTCTGGGGGTGAATGCTCCTGCAGCACTGAGGGAATCAGTAACTCAGATCGTGTGAGGTTGGATAATTTACTTGAACATTTTAATTTCCTAGGCTAATGAACTGAAGTGTTGGTCTTGGTAGTTTCAAAGCAAAAAATCTCTACAGGTGTTTCTCTGCTGGTCCGTGTGATGGTCTTAAAAGGCAGCTGTATGAATATCTTGGGGCACAGTCTGAGTGCGTTCATTCCCTGGAACTGCAGTGTAAGAAAACCTGGCTGACAGTAGGTGTGAAGGATGGCAATAGATGTTTATACTTTTTAAATTTAATTTAAGTAACGTTTAAAATGTAACCCAGGATTTTTGTGCTGGAGCTGACTCGGTTTTTTCTTTTCAGTCACTAGACAAAAAAACCCTCACAACCTTACAGGAAAATTGTGGGAAATGTTTGTAGCTTGTCAATGACTCAGTTACGATAGCAATTGCGTGCGACAGATGACTTGGTGAGCAGCAGTGACATTTGTTTTCCTGTGGATTTGGGAATCTCCCACAAGAGCAAAGACCCGTGGTTCCGACCCGATTCCCTCACATTTTGGATCAAGAAAAAAGCAATACCTTTATTTATTGTAAAGAATTATCTTCTCAGTCCTACTTTATTTATTTTGAAATGATTTTGACTGTCTATTTCACAATACCAAAGCAAAATAAAAAAATCTTTATCTCTTCTTAATCCACCCTTTGTAGTTTTCCTGCTGTAGGGGAGAGCCTCTGACCTCCCTGGAGGTCGTCTTCCTGCCGGACAGTGACCCAGTTGTGTTTTCCTCTCGGTCCTGGAGCAAGTGACTTGTGCAGGGACAGAATGAAGGGGGCACGTCAGAAATCTCCACTTCTCACACCCAAGTACTGTCACACCAACCTCAACAAAATGTGTTGGTTTGGGGTTCTTATCCCTCCTTTATTTGTCTGCAGTATTTTTTTCACAGATGTGAGGATTTCTTTATTTTACCTGTTTTGAAGGCTAATATCAAGTTCAGCTGAAATAAGATCTGACACAAACCTACCTGAGGGTAAGAATGGTCTGGTTGCTGCAGTAGAGGTTGGACATTTATTGCGCTGTTGGCTTCCTGCAGCAACCTTGGCATTCATCTCCCTCTGCCACCGTCACCTTCCTGCCGAGGGCTAAAGCCACGGATTGAGTGTTACCAACGTAAACCTGGAATATACAGCCCTGGGAACGTGGTGGTTACTGAGTGTCTGTAGCTTTTGCTCAGACTCAAGAGATCTACGGGACTGATTTCCCCACTGTGGATTTAGTGTTGCAGAAGCAGCAGCATTTCACAAGTGCTGTGATTGCATCCTAGGAGGAGAGTAGGGTCAAAGATAACAGCGTTTGTTTCAGTCAGAGCAAAATAATGGGGTGAGATGAGGCTGGCTGGAATTTTTCCATCTCCCTGACCGTGTCCATGCTGAGGAGCAGCAGTGCTGGCTGGCCTCTGCAGCAGGGCTTTCCCCTGCTCCAGCCCCAGGATGCTGATCCCAAAAGTCTTGTTCAGGATGAACATTTTCTGTGCCCCTGTCTGAACCTCTGCTCAAATCGTCGTTGTTTTGAACAAAATGGGAAAGCAGCTGAGAAGTGTAGGGGCTGTGCTGTGGGCTTCCAGGGAAGGAGGAGGGACCCAGCTGTGGATGTAAGCAGAGAGAGAGCTTGTTGACACTCGAAGGAGAAACGGGTGGAAGTAGGGGAACCTGCGGTCATGTCCCTTTTGTAAAGTTTTATTGCTCTTGCTAACTCCCAGCAAGTTGTAATTCAAAACTCACAACTCAGATCCCCAAATTATTAAAGCAATGGATTTAGGATTTTACTTTTTCTGGTTTCCTGGTTTTCTGAGGCATGCAAAAGCCATGGGCTAAACTTAATTTGACTGCTTGCATGAGCAAGGAGCTTTTTTCTCTTGCTCTGTTTTCTTATAGCAGCCTTGGATCCTTCTGGAGTGCTTTGAAAGCCGAGGGCAGATTATTAGCTGATATTAACGGGGAGTCAGAAGTGTGAATGGTGTCTTGGCAACAGCTCAATAGTGTGAGATGAGTATCTCAGTGCTGCAAGGTATCTGATTAAACAAGGGGAGTCGATAACGAAGGTCCTGCTAAAGGGTGCCTGTGAGTCACACAGACTGAGCTTTGAACACTCCCGGTCGCAGACAAATTTCCAGTATTAAAAACCCTGGTGCAGAGGTGATTGCTCCTTGCTTGGTTTTCCTTGAATTCTATCTGCCTCCTGGGAAGGAAGCCTTTACCTTTTATCTTTAGAAAGTAGTATGGAGTTCATGTAGCTATGAGGGATCGTCATTTGGTTTTTACTTATGTTTGTTGTGTATTAATTGTTCCCACTTTATTGTTATAACAGTAGAAATCCAGTATGTTTTGTCTGTGATTTGTTTTGTTGACAAGCTCATGCGGTTTTGCCACTTGTTTTCAAAGCTGGATTAAAACCTCTCCTAAATTTAGTCCAACAGAAATGGCCCCAGAATTCTGCATTACCTGTGTGTAATTGGCTACATTACATTCCCTTATTAATTAAAAGGATGACATCTAGAATCGGGAGTGCGTCCCGTGCCCCGGGTAGCCTCTCTTGCCTCGGTGCCATGGCAATCTCATCTCCCGGTTCCTGAGCATCGCTCGTAGCCATGGCAACCCGGGCTGACGGGGAAGGCCAGGCTGGGGATGTGCAGCTCCCTCCTGCTGGAGTCACTGTTCTTAAGGTGCTGCTGCAGTCTACGGCGCTGGTCTGCACGTGGGTATTCCCATGTGATAATGAACCTATGTGGCTGTAACTTGACCAGTTCTAAAATGAAGGGGTGGGTGAGATAAGAGGAATGAAATGAAAATGCTAATAAATTAGGAGGCAGAGCCTGGGCTCACTTTACTCATAAGACTTCTAATAGCTTTAATTTAGCAAAATGGCTGCTTTCCTGAGCTAAATTACAGTAAGGCACTGGGCAATTTATTTGAAACATCTGCGCTCTAGGCACCCAAATTAAAGTCTGTGTTTTATTTTTTTTTCTTTTTGAGATTAATCAGACCCTGAAACCAGTGGGGGGGGGGGGGGGGATAAAAAAGACACAAACCAAACAGCAAAAACCCTAAAAAGACATCTTTGTGTTTTATTGATGACCTAGCCTTCCCCACACTGATATTTCCAGTGATGAGATAGGATCTATCACAACTCCCATCCGTAGGAAACCTGTTGTGGTTTGCTGAATACCAAAGAGAGTCTGTGTGAGTTATGTTTGAGAGGGAGCTGATGGCAGAGGTGTACCAGAGACCAGCAAACATTAAACTGCGAGACCTGGAAGTGGCTGCAAAGGGGACGGATTGGCAGTAACACAAATGTGTTGTTCTGGGGCACAGTGAAGAGGTGACCCACCCTTGTTGCTATCAACATCAGTGGCATACGAGGTTGTGAGGCAATTTACAGAGCTGAGTTGGTAGGAATCTTTTCTAGAAAAGGATGTAGGTATTAAGCCCAAAGGGCAGAATCTGATTCACCTCACAGAAAAACAAACCAACCGAGTGACTTCAGTGGGGAATGATCTCTGTGTGGGCTTGCTGTGTCGTGTGGAATCGAGCAGTTCCCAGGCTGTGCCTGTGCTGGTTGAGTGGCTGTAATAAGAGATACTTTCTTTCCTTAAAATTAGGTGTGGTGGGTGTCTGCGAAGGAGCACCCCTCTGGCTGCACAGGGGGCTGGGAGCTTCCTACCAGGAACTTTTGGGATCCCGTCATGTCCATCAGCTCAGCCAGTGGGCCTGCAGCAGAGGCAGGGCAGAGCCTGCTGATCCTGGAGCAAAGTGGTATGGTATTCTCAGGGATTTTTGATCCGTGCCTGTTTGAGTGACTCTGCAGCTACTTTTTATCCTTCACATAACTGGAAAAGATTAACTTTGTTTTATTCACCCCCACATCATGCGGGAGACCCGAACAAGTTGGTTCTGCCCTTGTCGCCTCAGACTTGCACGCTGGCATAGGTCATCACTGGCAATCTTGTGCTGTTTACATTTTAGTTATGTTCTGTAGCAATCTTCAGAGAGTCTGCTCAATACTAAAAAAAAAAAAAAAAAAAAAAAAAGACTTTATAATAGACCAAAACATTGATTGGAGTTTATTTTATCTTGTTAGTTCTTGGGTTTAAGAAAAAATAATGACGTATTTCACCTTGTTGGTTGGTTCAGCAGCAAATCATAAAGCTTAATTGTCAAAACTCCTTAATCCCAAAGAACTGGCTTTTGAATTTTTTTGGTGAGTTTTTTTTGGTGGTTTTTTTTTTTTTTTGCTTATGCTGCTAGCTAATCCTAATGCTGTTAAATCTGCACTCACTCTTTCATTTAAATCTGTTATTTACAAATGCAAATTAATTCAGAATAATATTTTCTTTGTCTAGGCTCCACTCCTAATAAGATATGCCAGGCAATGAGGACCTGGGCAGGGAACCTTCCAGAATAGATGCACCGCTCTCTGCTTGAGAATTAGCAACTATTTAAAAAAAAAAAATCTGACTAAAACATGGGTGAACTTTCAGGAAAAGGAGGAGAGTTAGGAGCTGGAAGCATTCCTGGAATGTGCCTTGCACCAGCCCCAGTGCTGGTGGTGTGGGGGCCAAGGTGCTGAGCTGCATCCCCAGGGAGATGTAGCAAAGAGAGTTTGTCTATGGGGGGAAGGAACCGGTTTGGGCAGCTCTTTCTTGAAGGGAGGTATTGGGAGCACTTGGAACCCTGCAGAGCTGTCCCAGCCCAGAGTGCTTCACAAGCGTATGGGGTGTGATTGCTATTTCAGGGCTCAGAAAAATGCGAGGTATTTCGCTCCAGAAAATACAGTCCTGCCCCAGCACAAACACAGCAATTTGGTTTGATATTACATGTTATGTTTATAGCCAGAAATGTCAGAGAAAGCACACAGAAGGTATGGACAAATGTAACGATGTGGTGCTCAGTAATGTACGTGCACGTGAGTATTTTTCACTGTCTTTTAGTGTTATTTAAAATCTCTTTTCTATCTCACTTCCCACCCTACCGCTATAGGCAAATGGGTTGATTTTAGAGTGGTTTTAAGGAGAGGTTTTGGCAACCTGTTTTTTGAAGGATGGTGAAAATGAGATAACTTGGGAGAAATCAAAGGAGAGGGAGAAGAGTCACAGAGGGAGAAGGCGGTGGGATGTTTAACTTGGAAGGTGGTCAGCCTAGAAATGAAGGCAAGGACCACATGAGTCCCAGTATTCAAAGCAATGGCTTCCAGTTTACATTTGCAGTTCACACTGGAAGGATTTTGTATACGAGAGTAGGCTGTGTCCTCTTGCCTTTGTACTCCACAGAGCATGAAGCTGAGCCTGTGGGGTACAGGGACCAGCCAAATTCCGTGAGGTGCCCGAGGGAGCAAACCTCTCCTGGGCTTTGGCTGAGCTGGATTAAATGGCTGGGCAGGGTGGGGGTCAAAACCATACAGAGTGAGGGCTGGAGTGATGGGGATATGGATGGGAGAGAGGTTTTGTGGTAGGGAAAGGGAGCAGGCAGCTGGAAAACTTTCTGAGCTGATGATTTGCGTGCATTCCCCACCATGGTGGGAGCAGCCAGGGCACGCTGGGGCTGGGTGAGCAAGCAGTGGTTCAGAAAACCAACACAAATGTTCTGCACCCCATACTGATGTGAAAATGGGTAGCAGCGTGTTAAACACTCATCATTCTTTCAGGAGCCTGGCCGAGGAAAGCAGCTAATGGATTCCTTGCCTGCAGTGCAACAGCAAGGGGAGCACAGACCCTGCTGTGCTGAGCCTTTCTGTCTGCCAGAGCACTGTCTCTCTTCCCTAAGTGGATGATTTATGTGAGCAACCACCACACACCCAGAGCTATATTTGCAAATAATACAGCAGTTATGTTACTTTCAGGAACTCCTTTAACACTTCAGTTTGAGAATTGATTAGTACTCAGTGACGCTTGAGCACTCAAATGCTTATGAAAGAGTCAGGAAATGTTATAAATACAGCTACACAAAATCCTTTAGTTATGTGACTCAAAGGAATATTCATTCATTCTACATGTTTAGATGTATTTTTTTGCATTTCCCATCTGCAACAGGAATAATTCTTTTTCTCCAAACACACTGCATTTCCAGAGCTTGTTGGGAAAGTGCAGGGTCTCCGGTATCTTTGCAGAACTCCCCACTTCCTGTCACTTCCTAGTTTCAAGTGAAATACCAGCCTGATATGAAGAGAAAAAGACCACACAAGACCACATGTTGTTTACTTTGGGCTGATTATTCACATGTTGCAAGCAGCCAAGAGAGGAAGAGAGTATTTTCCCCTAAGTTCTAAAAGCACAATTCCATCAAAGCAATGGTCGTCTTTGCTTTAACAAAATTTATTCATGTCTGCCCACTGAGATATAAAGGCTTGCATTCGAAAAATACATCCCCTATTGTTTATTTTATCATTTGCAAGGAAAACACCTCTGCCTAGAGTAGGCATTTTTATGCTGCTAAATTTCTTTTCCTTGGTATCATTTTTTAAAATCCATTTGGGGATTTAACTTTGATTCCTTTGATCAGCCTTGTTGCACTGTCGATGTGTGTTGTCTCCCCTCTTTCTGTTCCCCCCCCTTGGCAGAGGGACAGCTTCCCATGGGTGGTGTGGGCACAGACCCAGTGTGGAATATGGCAGAGATTCCCAGGGGGCTGCACACTTTGTTCAGTCTGATGCCACGTGCAGCCCCCTGGGTGCACCTGATCTGCAGGGTGGCCACTCACAGCAATGATGAGGGAAATGTCAGGAGGGCTTCTCCTTGGGCTTTTCCAAGTCTCTTGGAACTCCTTCCAAATGTCTTTCATGCAGGAGGTATGGGAGGGTTTGGGGAGCTGTAAGGTCCTTGTAATGGAGGATTAGATTATTCAAGCTCCATCAGTTGTCCACTCAAGGCTGGATTGGGAGTATTTGTGTTAACTGAAGGCAATAAAGTTTTTCTAACAGTTAAGAGGAAAGAAATCCTGTCCTGTTAAAGCTGGCGTGATCCTGCATTGTTTGCAACCCATTCTCTACGTTATGCATTTAGGGACCCTTTCTCTGCACACTCACAGCTATGAGGATTAATAGCAAAATACTGAAACATAGGAACAGGTCTTAGCCTTGGGTTTCAGAAATCACAGCTTCCTGCTTTCCCTCCTCTGCCTGGCAGAATCCCTCCCTTTGGAGAGGATGCACGTGCTGTTGCTGCCTGTTTTGTATACTTTCTCTCCTCTTTGCTGTTCACCTGGGGTTCATCCCGTTGGTGCTATTTACACTCCAGCTTGCTATTTTGTTTCTTTTGTTATGTTTCCAAAGCAGACTTCTGGAATAAGAATACAAATAGCTGTTCTGAGTATTTTATGCTCTAAAAAGTGAATCCAGTCAACAGATGCCAAGATGTAATAGATCAAACTGAAGTGCTATCTTAGTTGCTTCAGCTTGAAAGGGGACTGCTGTAGAGAACAGCAGTGATGTAATCTAAGCTGTATTTGAAATCCCAAGAAGATTCAGGTCAACAGAGTTGAGAGCTGAAATTAATGGATGTTTGCTGTAACAGCTACAGCTAAACGTGGAGGTTTCACGACCAAAACTCAAAGGGAGCGTTACAAACACACACGATGCCGAGTGCCTGATGTTGTAGAAAAGTGAAATCAGAGGGAGAGGGCTCAGCATCTGGTATTCACGTGAAAATGAAAATCTCACAAGCGCTGAAGGTCACAGTGACCTGGGATGTTACGCTGACGTGGCTGTGAAACAAGGATGGGCTGCTTCTTTCTTTGTGAACTAATTTTGCAGGATTGAAAGAAATAACAATGAAAAGAAATGTGGGTTGTTCCTCTAAGGCCTTGCAAGTGCTTTCACTTTGTCTGGGATGGATGTGTGCGCCGCTGTGATAGCACTCTCTGTTCCTTTCCTCTCTGCTCCACACCTGTTTCTGGGAGAGGAGAGTGAATCTCCCCCTGCATGTGTTTTCTCTCCTCAAGAGGATGGAAGATCACTGTGACACTTGGGTTGTAGTCTTTACTGTACGCTGTTTTAAGTTCCTAAATGGGTAGAATTGCTTTTGTAGTAAATACCATGATGACTTCCCTCTCTGTTTTCAATCTCTTTTGAAAGCTGTGTTTTCAAGAGCAGTGCTAGAACTTGATATGAAGTACCCCTTAAGTACTGGCAGGTACTTTAATCTTAAGGCAGAAGAATAGACACAGACCATGCTGGAAGCCAGACAGATACTTTGCTTTGTGTTAGCAGTTGTATTCCTAACACTCACTAAAGTCCTGCTGGATTCAGTGGGAGCTCTGGGCCTGTGTCTGAGGCAGAACTTGCACTGTTAAACATTGGCGTCTTTACCATTTTTTGATGTATGTAAATTAAAGCCACAATGCTGTGGTTTAGTAGGACTAAGCAAGAGTTATCTCCTAGATTTCAGTGTTTGTGGTTTCCCTAGTGCTTCCCTAGTTGCTTTTCGTCTGTTTGTTTTTCTCCCCAAATTCTTCATAGTATGATCAACTTTGAGAACAGTGACACCTCTGACATGGGCAAGTGAAGTCACTGCATGTGTGAACATTGCCCTGTTCATCTCATGAGAAAGGATCCTGCTCCCCTGTTCTCTTTGGCTTCCAAATATCATTTTTCCTAAAAAGCTCAAAGCAAAATGACCATGCCATGCTGGGCTTCTACGTAGCCAGCAGAACTGAGGAGGAGGAAGAGATTACCTGGGGTGAGACATGAACTTGCATAAGTGGCAACAGGTGATGTGTAGCTGCTCCTACTGAAAAAGGCAGCAGGGTCCCAGCTGGTGTGACCCCATCCTAACAAAATGATTCCTGGCACAGGGAATGAACATGTGCTCTCCTGTTTGATCTCTGGGACGTTTCACTGGACAGCTAGATGTTTATCAGTGTCTCTATAAGCTTTCTGCCTTATGTTGGGCAAGAATCTCTTAACTTTTCCAGTGATCTTTAATTTATTGTCTGTAGTCAGGTGAGGGTTCAAGTCAAGCACTTGAATGTTTTCAGTGGTTTTGTCCCCTTTATTTTTTATGCTTAATTACTGGCATTGCTGATTTTCTCTTGTCATGAAAAACCTTAAAATTAACAAAAAAAACCCCAAAAAACCAAAGACAAAACCACCCCTGAGATCTTCATGGGGTGTGCAGGGGAATTTTTCAAAAGCCCTCTAAATATTGATATATATCCCTTTATCTACAATTTGTGGTATAAAAGCCTTCACTAATGTAAATCAAAGTGCTAATTCTGAGCAGATTAGAGCCAGAAGCTGTTCAGAGAGAATGAATGAACCTACATAAGGACCTTTCCATAGCTGGGAGAGCAAGAACTGTCTCTTTGCTGAACAGAGAGAATTGTGTGCTGGATTTGTCAGTGAATTTCTTCTAAACACTGTTAATCACATTTAAAGGCTCTCGTTGGTTTTGTTGCTGTTGGTGGTGGTTTTTTGGGTTGGTTTGTTTGGGGTTTTTTTTGTGGCAGCTGGAATTCAGTATATTGCTTGCTGGTTTGGATCCAAATAGAAGCAAAAAATGTTGAACACAGGTGAGCCATACAGAGCAGCTGAATCTAGCATTTGACTCCAAAAGCAAAATAAGATTTGAGTTTATTTTGTTTTTAAAGGTAGTGCATCCAACAGATAATTATATTCAGGAGAAAAAAAGTAAAGGAAAAAGAAAAAAAAAGCATTTTCAAATTAAGTATCCCTACATTCGCTGTGTCACATCAAAGGAAAAGGGTAAGGTAATGTGAAGTATAAGTTTCATTTTATTGTATGGAAATCTATGTTGATAAAATAACTTTGTAATCTGTCTTAGCTACAGGAAACAGAATTGAGGCTGTGATGGTTTTGGACTCAGATTCTCACATCGGCCATTGAAAAGTTTGTAATTTTTTTAATGTAACTTCTTGTTATTGCTATTATGAGAGTTACCTGTTTCCACTCTGTTTCCAGTCACTCCTAGCTTTCTGAAATTCAGGTTAGAGGTTGAAAAGGAAGGCCTCTCCAAAACTCCAACACATGTCTTACAGTAAATGCTACATTTAGTCTGAACTGTTATTACAGATATCATTGAGGTTTTCTGTTGCTTGTCATCTCTCAGGATCAGAAACCAATTTGCCTTTACAGATCTTTGTTGTGTGGTTGGAGAGCAATTGCACACTCCAGACGTGGCTTCTGGGAAATCTCTTGTCACCGCTAGAGTTGAGAGCATGAGTGCAGATGGTCACCTTGGCTGTGAGATGCTGCTAAACCTGGTATTTGCTTCTATTGATTAAAATATTCTTTTGCTTCTCTGTGTGCAGAGAAAGCCTGAGAAATTTCAAGTTTCATGAATATGGATCTTCTATAAGGTTAAATAAAATTTGAATTAAACAAACTAAACTCTGAAGTTGGAGAGAAGGCTGATGCAGGCAAATTCTGGAGTTATATTCGCGTGTTTTCCCCAGTGAAGACTGCAAGGTAACAAGGCAGAGAGGTAGCATTTTACAAAGTTTTTTATAGTTAATAACAGATCAGACCATTACTTCCATTTGGCATCCAGATGGCAACACAGTGTATTATGGATGACACTGAGGAAATTGCCATCTTCCTCTAGAAATTGCTTGTGTCAAGTAAATGAAGAATGTAATTTATTTCTGCAGTATGAAAAATAAGGGAGAGTGATGGAAAATGACACTAAACCTAGAGCCGTGTGCGAGTGGCTCAGGTGCCAGTCCAGCCTTTGTGCTTATGGACACAGTGGTTGTTGCTTTTTTGGTGATCTGCCAGTGTGTTACCATGCTGTGCTTCCCAGCACAAGAAATTTGTAGGTATTATTAGATTAATTTCACTTAAGTGGCTGAACTGATGAGGCATAGAAGCATTAAGAATATGTAGTAAAGCTCATAAATTTTGTACTGTTAGTACACTTAATGGTGAGGAGGCACTGGGTTTGTGCTACTTCTGCCCCTCATTGCCTACTCTGGGAGTGAGTGTTTGGCTGCTTTTGAACTAGCTTTTATTCCAACACACTCACAGGCTTCACTGAGTTGCACAGGACTTGAAAGGAGCAGGTGCTGATGTTTGTTTTAGGAGAGGCACTGCCAGTAACTTCAGGGGGCTTTGGCTCAGGTCCTCGGTGAGGTGTGCGTTTTGCAGCAGGACTGAAAGTCAGTGTGGCAGGTCCTTAAATGCAAAACCAGATCAGGAGCACAAACATCTATTTTATCGTGTCTTCCTTTATGGTGTCAAAAGCAGCTCCAATTTTACTTTAATTGAAATAATATATGTGAGTGAAATATATTGATCATCTTTTGATCACTATTAGTTGTCTGTCCTTTGCCAGCTATAGTATCTGGAGGGTCTAAATCAAAAATAGGTCCATACTTGCATGGCGAACCTCTCCCTCCCTATTCCCCCCAGCAGTAAATTACCAAACATTACTTCCATTAAATGTCCACATGCAGGAAGAAAAAACCCAACTCCTCTATCCTTCCTGTTTCTCTTTTCTTTTTTTGTTTTTTCAGGTGATAACTCTAAAAGTGCACACACTCACGTACTCTTTAGAGTGATACTGTCAGCAGACACTCATCAAACAGGCTCAGCTTCCCATAGGAGCTGGCCCTTTAACAATTGTTTGGCGTCTTTAGTCCTTTTAACTCACTAACTGGGACAAGAAAGATAAAAGCAGCATCAGACCATGGATTATGCCCGTAATGAAGGGTTAGACATATATTTTCCATGGCAGCCTGCAGAGTCATCTGGGTCTCTAAGGAGGTTTCATGTTGTCTTCATAATAGATTCTGTCTTTGTTCAGCTTTCTGACTGTCCTCAAATTTTTATTTGGAGAAAGGGCTCACATTATATGATCCCTTAAGCCATGTTGTGAATTCCTGCCCCATGGGATGCCTCGAGCCTCAACGTTTGCGTCCTTTGGTGACGGAGGTTGCTGCCACAAAAGGCTCTCTAGCAGACAGGGACCTTGAGAAAAAAAATCTGGCATCAACAACTATGTTGTGACCTTTTCATTGTTGGAGTGCCTGGCTGTTGCTCTGCTTTATTGGCCTGAATGTTTTCCAAAGGAGGAACATGGAAGGTGGTAGCAACAGCATGAGGGTTACTCTTAAATGTTATAGCCTTGTTTGGGTTGGGTGCAAAGAAGGTGAAGAGGAACACGTGAGAGGTAATTGCTGAAAGCATAAGAGATGTCCAAGTGAAATTTCAGGGAAAATTCTCTGAAATTTGGGGAAAAAAATTGATCTGAAAGGAAGGAAGAAAGAAAGAGACATCAAAAAACAAGTAGCTAGTAAGCTTAACTTAAAAACCAAGTTATTTCAAATTAGGCAAGTTTTTGCCGTGATCAATGGCTTTACAATATAATTTGCAGCAAACATAATTTTGAAACACAAAAGTAAAAGCTCCAATTTTTAATTTTCTAGGTCTGGTTTTTAGACAAAAACATAGTTTCTACAGGGTACAGCTTGAGAAAACTGACTTACAGCATCAGTAAGTAAGTGGCATATGTTTCTCAGGTGGTTATTCCCCAGTGTCTTGCTATCTCTCCTCTTCATGTCCATAGAAGGCTCAGGAATTCCTTGCAGGCCTTTTTAAAATTAAACTGTTTTTAAGAACCATGGCTAACAGATGGAGGAGAGATGTTGTCATCAGCTAGCCAAAGTAAACACAGTTGCAAAGAGTTTTCGTCAATAACTCTGCAGAATTATGCAATCCAGTCATCTTTCAGTTAAACTTTTGGGGAATTTCATAAATCTATGAACGTACCGGAGCAGTCTTCCTGTGCTCCTGTTGGGTGCTCCAGTTCATCTTGGTAATTTGTACAGAGCTTCACCTATGTGAATAATACAAGGGAGCAAATAAGGGATTCTATTTGCATCTGCAGGTGCCTACAGAAGAGCTGGTCTGCCCCTGCTCTGCTGGCCCACTGCTGGGAGCTGTGGGGTGTCTCCGCCTCTGCATGTGGCTTTGTGTCCAGGTGAGTGGAGACACTGATGACAGGAGGCAGAAGGACAGGTTCTAGGTGGTCTTGTTCCCAGGATCCAAGCTGGTTTCATGGACAGAGAAAAAGGATTTCTCCTTGTGCCTAGCCAATTTTCATTGAGCCAGCAATGCAAGGCACTTCCTCACCAGTCTGTGAAAGTCCTGCATGAGAAGGTGTTGCTAAAACCTGACACATTGTCTTTAATTTTTCAACCCCAAATTTACAGACCTGAATGGGGGGGGGCAGATATCACATGGAGCTGAGAAAGTTGTGAAGTAAATATTCCCTAAAGTTAACTAGAAAATCCAGAGACTTGCTCTGGGTTCTGCTTTAGCCTACAGTTGATACGCTCTTGTTGCCTGCTCGGTAATTTGTCGGGAACAGGGAAGAAGAATTCAGACTTGGCAAGCTGGTGCTGCAGACAGATTTTGTCAGATGAAATCCCAGTAGACATTAGTCCAACATCAACAGCTCCTGAGCTATCACATGGGAATGCGCAGGGAGATAAAACCAACATCCTAAAGGGAGGATCCTCTATTTTAAGGTGCAGAGAAGGGAATCTGGCTAATGTAATTTTTTCCTTTCTTTCTGTAGTCGTTCAGAGAAATGATGGAAAATGCTGGTTCCAAACACAGATACAATTCTGTCTTTTCTCGAATTCTCCACTTTGTCTAAAGTTGCTTAACTTCTCTTTCTTGCCTTTTCCTACATGTGAAGAGAGGTTAATCCTATCTGCCTTTACCTCAGAGGGATTGTAAGGGCAGAGTTTGGAAAAGAATTTGCTGTCTACGCAAAGAATCCACAAGTGGCTGCAGGGAAAAAAACCCCAGACCTGCCGTTGGGAAACGCCAGCACCAGTCTACTGCTTTCTGGAAGTGGAGTGTTCTGTTACATAAACATCCTTGAAGCTTTGCAGAAGGGGTGACATTCACATGTGGGGCCTGACTAATTGGGCTTTGTGTGTGAAGAACGGGGATGGAGAGGATAAGGAAATGAAATCCCTAAGGTGCTAGCTGGGCCTCCTTCTTCCCATGGCCTGGACTGTTGCTTACGTGTTGGAAAGGGGTCTCAGAGCCTCCTGTACCACAGAGCTGATGACTGGGAACTCTGTGGGCCCTGCGACACAGGCTGCATCCAAACTGCCCTCCCCAGCAGGCTGGGAGGTGTCCAGCGGCCTCCAGCAGTCACTCAGAGAGCATCCCTCTGCCCAGGAACTGGTAACATCCCTTTGGACTTAAATCATTGTTAACTCAGTGGCCCTGGCCTCTATTTAGGCATAACATCATGCAGACAGCATTAACTCTTCGCTGCTTCTACCAAGGCAGAAGGGGGCTGCAAACTTCAAGAGCTCCAAATCGCTGCCTGGAGGAGTCTGCACCCTTCCACTGAATATGTGAGGAACTCAGATCCCACAATTGCTGCTCTGATGGCCAAAGTTAGGTGGCACCAACACCCCTCCATCCAAAACTCACTCAAGACTCAGGGCCCAGATCTCTGCAGCCCCACAGCTTGCGGCAAAGTGGAGTTGCAGCACGAGTTGAAAGTCACCACTTTGTTCTGCACACACTTTCTAAAGCTTTGTCACTAGTCCTGACCAAAGAAAATAACTTGTTTCCTCCTCCATCTCTTCAGAGAAGACTGTGTATAGCAGGCATGTAGATAACTTGGTAGAGCCTAATATGAAAGTCACATGTGTATTTTTCTATATGTTATGACAAACACAGAATAATGATCTGCAGGTTTTCCATTCCATGTAGCAGCTCTCAGGGTAAGAGGTCAGATTTAGCAACTGGGATGTTAAAGGAACAGATTCGCAAGCTGAAAGAGCCAGTGTGGAACTGGTTAGGAAAGAGTAAAATCTGAATTCCCAACTCTTTTTCTTTTCACAGCTGTTAAGAGTTCAGTGGGTTGAACTGCAATCCTTCAAGTTCATCTGTTGACTCCAACACAAAACTATTATAAACTGTGCCTCTAAAACACGTGATGAAACATTTCTTGAGAGCTATTTATTCCAACTGCAGCAGAGGAAAGTTTTCAGAACACCCAGGCTTTGGTAGAGGAAAGGTCTCTTGAGCTTTGCAAAAGGAGGAATTATTTGCATACCGGCGTAAGTTGCTTTTTGATTATTTTTTTTCCTGCATCACTGAACAAAATAATACTTCTAACTTTCCCCCACCATGGAAACATGATCAAGTAGCACAAAACTATGTTTAAGTGCCTAGCAGAGTATTTGTATATAGTTCTCTTTCTTTAATCATGTGGATTGGGTGTTTTATAATTCAGCGTGGAACTCAAGATAATTTAATATTATGTGTTTTCTTTCCTTTAATGTTTTCTGTGCCTGAGTAAGAGTACATCCACTTACAATAGTAATGCAGAGGTATAATAGACTGAGAGCTTCAATCAGGTGTGGGGTTTGCAAGCTTACAATCACAAGGAGTATAGAGGAGTTTGGGGTAACCTTTTTCCAGATGTTTCTTTTACACCTTTGCTCTGAAGTTTGATCGTACATGTCCATTTACATTCTCCTCCAGGCTTTAGCTGTGGTAAAACACTTTCCATGCTGAAGATGGACCATGCGAATGTGACCCAAGCTATGCTTGACGCTGAATCCCCCAGCACAGAGAAGAACAACAGCAACGAGTATTTTTACATTCTGATTGTCATGTCTTTCTACGGGATCTTCCTGATAGGAATAATGCTTGGCTACATGAAATCCAAAAGAAAAGAGAAGTCATCCCATTTGCTTCTGCTCTATAAAGATGAGGAGAGAGAATGGGGGGAAGCTGTAAAGCCTCTACCAACCATAGCAGGGCTGAAATCTGTGCAGATCCCCATGATGCTGAACATGCTGCAGGAGAGCATGGTGCCATCCCTGTCCTGCGCCATCTGCTCCATGGAAGGCAGCAGCGTGAGCTCCGAGTCCTCCTCCCCAGACGTGCACTTCACCATCCAGGAGGAAGTGCTGGATACTGAACTAGGGGAAGTGTCAGAAACGCCCCTCAACGAGAGCAGCGAGGGTTCTGTGGAAAACATCCATAAGAACTCCTAGCACTGGCAGGGATCAGCTTGATCAGCTGCCAAAGCGTGAGTGGAGCTCCCACTGAGAACTTGTGGCTCTACTTCTCTGCTCTCCAATGAACTCTGAACAGGTATCTGTGCTTCTGGGCCCAAGATGTTCCTGAAAGCTGGCAGGACAAGGAAGTAGTGGTACCTAACTTCAAAGGGTAACTTGCACATAATCGGGTTGCTTAATTTTAATTTTTCCATTATTATTTCTTACTATGAAAGCTAAGAACATGGTGAATATATATGTATTTTCTAACGAGGTAATTATTACTGGCATGTTTCTGCATATTTCAGAATTCTGTAAATATCTGGGAATCGTTTGGGGAAGTTACCCTCATGCAAGTGCCTGGTTCTTAAAGATGATGGGTAATGCTCATTCACACAAAGCTGTGATAGACCAGAAATACTCTTACTGTGTTTTTCTTATGACAAACCACAGCCAACAGCACATCTGATTGATGAGGTCTTGAAAGCTGAAAACTTGTTGATGCTGTACCTGAAGGGAGACTGCAGCATGGCTGAAGGCTGACTTTAGGTACAGAAAGAATGAAAGACAAAGCAGAAAAAAGGAGGCACCGAGTTCCTGTGCAGTTTGTAAAGCCTGGCTTCAGACCCATGACACTTACCTATGTCTTTGTTTAGGTTATACCTGTGCTGGTTGGGTCAGGTTCACCACCTTCTGCTGCAATCCAGCCTGTGACTGAGTTATTAACAAGAAAGATGGTTTCGGTTTTTCCTTTTGTATTTTTTAAAGATGTGTGTACATTTGGTCACTAAAGGCAAGGATCTGTAAGTTAGAAGAGATATTAAAAGATCTTTCTTACAGGCTGTAAGACGTAGAAAGGCTCAAACAGATGCTGCTCTGTTACGCCCCCTTGAAAAATAGGTGGAATTCTGAATGGAGTTGAACCTAGCAAGGGTGAGTTCCTGACCCCACTGAAATTATCAGCTGAGTCAGGGATGAGCACAACATTCTGTGCTTCTCTGTTGGAGTTAAATTCTCCATTCGAGGTCAGGAAAATTGTACCCATTCACATCATTAAAGAATCTAGACTTTCTGCTCTATATAAGCCAGTGTAGGTAAACATTGTGTTACATCTTTTTTTTTTAATCAGCTCGCATGTGACACATGCATTTCTATAAAGCTATTAGTAACTAGTATTTAAAACCACCACAGACTTCCCCCTCCCCCCAATTTAATGGTACTGTGACATTTTTAAAATGCTCATGAAATTTGTTGCTAAATTATTGCACTTTTAAAAGAAGTAAAAAATAATACAAAGAAGAAAATTAATATTTCAATCATACCTTATATTTTATAATAACTTATTACAGTGTTCTGATTAGTTTTGAAGCATGAGGGCTGAAGAGCCTGAATCTAAAGCATTGCACAGCAAAATATTTGCAAAATGTCTCCACGTATTTCCTGCACTAAAATAGCTCTGTGATTTATCCACTGGCATTAGAGCTTGAGAGACAGCTTGAAAAACATGAATGCTGAACAGCAGAAATGAACTGAAGCCAGTCTGCTGTGCTGCTGCCTCTGGAAAGGGCTCAGAGGGTTAATGTGATGTAGGGATCAGGGATCGCTGTCTCTCTCTAACCACAGCAGAACAAAGGCTCCATTGTGCTCTGAAAGGGCCTGATTGGGGCAGACTGAAGCCGGTGGGAGTTTTTCCATCGACTTCACTGAACTTTGGATCAGACCATATAAAGCTTTTTGGTAGATTTACTCTAAAAGGGGCTGGTTTAAGTTTGAAAGGAGCCAAATTAAGTTTGGCACTTTGCCTGGAATCACTTGAATCCTGAAACTTTCCAAATGAGACTGACATGCGCAAGTTGTCACATTTTCCATTGCTTTCTCCTTCTCCTTTACTTTTGGTATAAATATATTTGTATCTGTAAAAAACTGATGTATATAATTCCTAACATTGAGTTGTATATAATTTTCTCATGTATTTAAGGTTTATTGTTTCTACTGGCACTAATTTTATTTAAATAAAGAAACACATTTCCTGGAAAAGTCTCCATGTTTGTTCACTACGTCAAATAGATTTCCAGTAACGAGACTGGGCACAATTCCTACAGGATCCTTTTCTTAGCCTCTTTTTGAAATGATTCCTTGAGCTTTACAGTACTGCAGCATTGTGGGCTGACTGCAGGGCTGAGCCAGGTGCTCCAAATCTACCTTTGGTCCCTGTTGGCTGCAGGCGCACTGGGCAGCACGCTCAGGTCATGGGTGAGTGCAAGTGGGGCCACAGGGATACCCTTCTGCAAAGACCTGGGAGTGCTGGGGAGGCACTGGGGAGGCTGGAAAAACTGCTATGGAAACTTGTATTGCTTATTCAGCCTCTGGACACATTTGCATTTTGAGTTTTGGGGTTAGATGTGCATTATAGCAAATCGTGTGGGCTAGGGTTGAAGTTCTGGACGAGTATCTGACACAGATCTCTGATCCCGCTGGATTTCCACTACTTGGCCATAGCACACAGCTGGCTTTGTCACAAGCTTTCACCCTGGGTCTCACTGCATCTCTGTCATTCCCAGTGTTACGTAGAGGGGAGGTTTTCAGAATCTGCCTCCCTGTATAGGGGATACATGTTTAGAGGCAGCTTTGCACTTCCCTAAATCTGTTGAGTTACGTGTACAGATTCACCAGCACTGGCTAAGACCTGCTTGCACAGAGTAATCTGAGGTTGTTTCAAAAATCAGATTGCTATAAAGTTATATCTGCTCGCTTTCCCACAAAGCGGGCTCCCCTGTGCTCTGCTCTCTTCCCTCACTCCCTATTAAATAATTCTGGGGCCTAGTCACAAGCTTCTGTGGACCTCAAGCTACCCATCAGCCAGGCTGTGTTTGCCTGCAGCAGCGCAATCTCCCGGGACAGCTGCAGTGTCCTGGAATAGCGGGTCAGCCAGCAGCACTGCATCTTCCACTTTTACCCACACCGCTGGCTCAGGCTTTCAGTGTTTCCATTGCCACAACAATGAATCAAGAAACTTCTGACAGCACTGGTGATAAGGGGGAAAAACAGAACAAAATGTAAATTACAGCTCTGCTGCATGGATCAAAAAGGTAGCTTATTCCAGTGGTTTCTTGTGTTAAATTGAGCTGCTATAAAGGGAAACACCGCATGATGCAGGGCCTATGAGCTACTAAACACAAAAAGTGGCCACTGTCTTGCAGACTGTGATGGAGCTATCCTTGGGTTTTGGGGGTGAAGAAAGCATGTGGATGGTTTTGAATGTGTTTACCTTTCTCCTAAGGCATTTCTCTTTGTCCAAATCAGTATTCTGATGACACCAGGGAGAAAAAAAAAAAAAGCGGCAAAAATGTGTTTTAGCTATAAAAATTAGATGCATGTGTTAGTGAACGCAATGATGCCTTGAAGACAGCCCAGTGACCCCAGACTGCCAGGTAGCTATTATTCCAAAATAAGAGAAGTGCTGCTAATCTTCAAAAGCTAGAGATAAAAGAAAAAAAATTGCTCCCATTAATCTTGTTTCAAAATCCTTTTGACTACTAAGGAGTAAAAAGTAATAATATTTTTATTTTCAAAAATGAATGACATTTCCAGTGTGCTTCAGTAACTGAGTTAAGTCAGATTCAGAGCTAATAGATCTTGGCTTGAAGGCCATGATAATTGACTGTAATTTGACTGAACGGAGGTGATTTTTTTTACAAATGCATTCTTCCTTAAAAGAACACAGCAGTTATGCTCCCATTTCTTGGCAGTGCTATATCTCATACATTTGCTGCAGTAGCTAACACATACCACCTTTGAGAGGAAAGGAGAAGATGGCCACACGTGGCCTGTGTACATGGGCTGGCTCCAGCACCTACTGTAAGTAGAAGTGCCTGCTCTCAAGGTTGCCACATTGGGATCTGTGATAGGACCTGTCCTAAATCCTACCAGTGCATCATGTTCAGACACACCTGTGAGGTTGCTCATTCGACAGACCAAACCTGCTGAATAACTGGAGGGGGAATGCAGAACTCGTCTCTTCCCCAGGCACAGGATCTCCCGAGCTCTCCCAGCATGGCTGTGCTCTAGACCAGGGGAGAGTTAACCGGAGAAGGAAGGTTAACAAGAGAATCCACTTTCCCGGGACCAGAACACGGGTCACAGATAGTGATAATTCCAGGAGCCTTGTGTGCTACAACTCATTGCAAAACTTCCCTCCTTAGCTTGGCCCTCTCACAGTGGGTTCCCTGGATCTGTCCCTTTCTCAGACAAGTGCCCACGCTCACCCAAATAATCAAATCAATTCTCAAGGAGTTGGAAAGGAAGGAAATGGATAAATTCTAACAGTCATTTCTGTTTCTAGGCCCTCAGAGAATGAGGCTGGACAAGGATAGTTGTACTGCTTGAGGACGAGGGGTACACAGGCCCCCAGCGAAGACCATGCTTTTATCGCAGCCATTTCAACCAAGAGGTAAAACCATCTGCCTTTAATTTTCATCTAAAAATTTCAAAGATGGAAGGAGTCCCCACCACGTGAAAAATGAGCATTCTCAGAGATGCTCAAAGTGGGTGCCACACAGAATAGTTGGATGGGCCAGGTGCAGTTGTGGCAAAGTTGGACCATGCTCTTCCGTGGTTGTCGACTTACCATGGTCATGTTATAATCTTTCTGGAACTCATTATCCTAGTGGGAAGATGATTTCTTCCTGAGTTAACAGCTGGATCTAGGAGGCATAAAAGTTAGTAAAATTGTTTAGGCTATTGGTTGATCATATTTGCCTCTGTGTATTTGGTTGATTTACTTTTGTATTTTCTCCATTTTCACATGCTTCTGCAGTTCCTACTGTGTACAGCCAAAAATAGCTGCACCTTCTTAGTGCATTGGCACTTCTGTAAGCAGCTCAACTAGGCTAGAAAACAAAAAGTAATCAAAAAATCAGTGAGTGCCAGTTTTTCAAAGTTTAATTTTGTTTGGTTTGGTTTGGTTTGGGTAGGGTTCTAGTTTATGTTAGGCCAGGTTAGACTGGTCTAGAGGTTTTTGCCACACAAATAAATGACTAAGAAAGGATAATAAAGGTAACTGGATGATGCATCACTGACTGTGTTCCCAGCTCTATCCCTCAGTAATCTGTTCAACTGGCCTGTCATTCTCTTGATTATCCTATGATGCTACTTATATTTCTGTCTGTGAAAATATGTTTCTGATAGACATGAAATGCTTGTGAATTTTAAATGAGAGATGTGGTATAAATACAAAGCCCTTGCCCACTCAGGAACAACAAATTTTTTTGTCCTTAGTTTTACTAGATGCAACAGTAGCCACTGGCAACAAATGACAATTTCTAGCACTTGGAATATTTCAGTTCATCCCTCCTCAGGCCCACAGAAGCCGTGTAACAGGAGTTTTTACTTTGTTGAAAGCTGGAGAAGAGGGCAGGAGTTCTGGGATGCAGAAGACTAAATTCAGTTCCCCCTTCAGCTCCAGGTTCACTGTGGTACTCTGGAAAATTACTTGCTTTGGCTAAGACTCCCTTTTATAAACTGTAAAGAAGAGCACACCTCCTCTGCCTAAGGCTGATGTGAAGATAACTACGCTGAGAATTTCGGAGTGCTGAGCTCTGATGGAAAGTGAGAAAAGGCAGAAGAGTTGTTTGTCCTTGGAGAAGGAACCACAAAATTAAAGAATTTCCTGTAGCGGGAACTCCAGCTGTTCAGATGGAACTATCATGTGATGCCTTCAGGCCCTGCAGCTTACCTAGGAATGCTGGACCTGGAGCAGCCTGCTGTGGGGCTGGTCCCCAGCCTAGCCCTCCCTGGGACAACTGTGCCTCATCCCAGCAGTGAAAACATCAGCTAAACAGAGCAGGTGAGAGGATGTGAGACATGCAACTGGTTTTGAATTCCACCCTGGCCAACACACAAAAGCTCGGTCTTTCCTCCTCCTCAGGAGGAAATATAAACTGTGCACCTCTAAGGATGTACATCCCTCTTCTCTTTCCTTAGAACAGGACAAACTGATCAAACAAGGTTTCTTGTAAGAGACGAGAGAGAGGAAGAGAAAAACTGATGCTGCTACTATTATTTAACAGTAGGTATGGAGTGATACAGCAGCAGACAGACTGCCTTGAAAATAACACAGGAGAGCCCCAGTGGTGCCTCTTTCAAGGCCATAATGGAAAACACATCCCATCATTTTCCTCACAAATACCTGATGCTACAAAATGACTCGTTGCGGTTGCCAGTCCTGTCAGCAGCAGCAGCCACTGAGTGTCAGTAATTGCCTTCCAGCCTGCAAGCACTGTGCTGCCACTGCACTGGGAAGCAGGGAACACTCCTGACACTTGTAGAAGCACCGAGCAGTGCTGGGACTGCTGAAAGCCCAAGCACCACCAGGACATTTCTCCAGATCTGACTTTCCTCACTCATCACTGTATGAGAGCAGTGTGGAAATTTGGGGGATGTGCATCGAGTGTGTATGTGTTAATTTTCATCAGGTGCACAGGATTTTACACCAAAGGATGATGTTGATTTTGGTTACAAGGGTGAGTGTTACCTAAGAAATGACACTGAGGCTGATGGATGACATGATGGTAGCACCTACCCATGTTTACTGAGAAACTGCTCGCTGTGCCTCCACCAAAGAGAACAGCAGCAAGAGCCCTGTCACATTCTGTTTCTTGGGGTCTATCTGCTCAGTGTTAAACATAATTAACTTCAGTCATATCTCTTTAGCTGCTCTTTGGCCAGGATGTGTATCTCAGATGGATGTTCACTGTAAAGATTTTTTTCTCCTATATTCATCAAGAATTCAAGACCAGATTAAAATAGTCATGCAGCTCACTTCTACAGAGAGGTGCAAATGGCTGCTAAAAGGGCTGACCCTCATCGTGCCGCAGTGGCAAGAAAAATGCTGCCTTAGAGGTGGCTGCTCAAGGCTTTTATTGCTTCAGGTGATCTATAGGTACTGTACTTACTGTCTGTGTAGATATTTACACACTGTATTATACATTACTTTTGTAATAAAACTCATGAAGAACATTCAGTAGATCTCAGGATTTCTTTTGTCAGTGAAAAGAGTTTTTTCCATAACTTCTCTTCCATGACCTTTAGTTTATCTTATGAAGTACTATCATCAGGAACAGCGAGAACATTATATTCGTGTAGAAAGAAGAGTACAAAACATTAATATAGAATAGACAGAGCTTTGGGACTAAAAGTGTCCTGTATAGGAATATTTGTGAGACACATGTGTGCCAGGGAAATATTAGAAACCCAGAAGTTGAGAGTAATAGTCCTAGACTGTCTGAGTCCTTGTACTTATTTATTGATGAAGTCTAGACAGACAGTGAATTTTCCCTCATTTTTCTGTCGAGAGCTGTGTCAGTTTGAACTGGGAAAGTCCAATAATTGTACTTATATCTGTATGTGTGTTCTTGATGTGCCTATTTTTTCCCCGCTTTCTACCATTTTTCCACAGGACTGTAGCCCAGGGAAATTATTTTTTCAGGCCTATCCTTGCCTTCTTTTTCTTTACTGCATAAAAGACATAGCTTACGGCACTTAAGTCAGGTTAAAGCTGATTTTTTTCTATTCCTTGGCACTTTTTAATGCTGACTGCTACCATCTCTTTTGAGTAGCGCAGTACGTGCTTTCTTACCAGCTACACACACTGACATATGGTTACCATCAATTTTATAGGGCCTGGAAGCACAAGAGATTGTGTTCATTTATCCTGTTATGAAGTGGGGCACAGAATTTGTAACTTCTACTGTGGGTCACCAGTTCAAATGCAAACCCAGGACAGGACTAACCAACTTTGGTGTGGGGACTTCATGGCTTTTATGCCACTGGCTCTATGAGACTGGTTCCCTCAACACACTGAAGGAAGTAGTTTGAAGAGGAAGAGGAGACATTTTATGCTTCATTCTTGCAAAAGCAGCAGCAAGTCTGTAAACTGGGTGATGTGAGTTAGCTGCTGAAGTCGCTGACTGGCTGGGAATGGTGGAGCCCTCTCCTCACCCACCTCCAAGGCAGGCCTAGCAGGGGGCAGTGATGATCACTGACACTCCCCAGCTGGTATCTGCTCACCAAAGCACTGTCCCAGCTGGCACCACTCACAAAAGCTTCTGGGCCACGAGGATGGGTGGTATAGGGGCTCACCAGCCCCTTTCTTATGCTGAGGATGGACCTTCTCGTAAATGTTACACTCAAAGTGGCATCAGGGTGTGTTGAGGGGAGGGACAGGCTCCAGGTAGGATTTGGGGAGATAGCCCTGCATGTCCCTCAACCCCTGCAAGCCAGGAATTTGTCTTTCAGAAACAATGTCTCTCCCTTTCACTTTTTTTTTTTTCTCCTTTTTGTTCCCTCTGGGCTCTGGAAACATGCATTTTGTTGCTACACAGCAACTTCCCTGAACTCTATCTGGAAGATTAATGGTTTATTGAAGAACAGGCAGGATTTAGATTGTCATCAAGAGACCCATAAAAGTAGGCATGTAAAAAGTGTTATGGAAACAGAGCGTGGCCCCTTGGAGTTTTCAAGGGTGGAAGCTGGGCTGTACAAATGCCCTGCATCCTGCTCCCTCACCCCTTGCTGGGAGCACACGTGGAAGAGCAGTGGGAGTCATTATTTGTGCTGGAAATTAATGAGTCCCTTGCAATGAAATTTACTGTAAGTGCACCTTTTCACATGAGCTGGGTTTTTTCCAGGCTAGCTTCTGCTTTGTTGGTGCACGTGTGCATCTTGTACGTCACTGGGAACACATTAATGACCATCAGGAACATTTCTTTTGGAATCCTCACAGATATCCCTTGTGATCCAATTTGAAGCACTGCCTGGAAAATGATTAACTCCTCTCTTTGGTCTATAAGGGATTACATGAATCTGCTCCGCCGCTTCGGGCCACAGCCAGCTCATTCCTGTAGACATCCTCATGCTCCTCTCCAGGGACCTGCGCTTTTAGGGAGTCCTGCACGTAAGCTATTGTTGCATCTGAAGGCCAAACTGTTCCGTTCAAGCATGGGTCCATAAAAGTGACTGTGCTGCCAAGCCCCAGGGAAAGATTGGGCTGCAAGCTTCCAGCTGAGCCGTGACACAGTGAAAACAGTGCCCTGCTCTAACCTCAGCTATGGCCCTCAGCCTTTTTTACCCCTAATCTTTTTCACAAGATTCACCAGTGGTGATACATTCCGTGTGTGGAAATAATGGCTTCATGAGCATGCCTAGCATTGTGAGGTTACAGTGCAGCTAACACCAACAGTTACCATTACCATTCCCCTGATTACCGAAAATTGGCTGAAGTTGCCTCTCTCCCCATGCTAGCACAGGACCTGCATGTTACAGCCCAGACAGGGCTGAACAGGGAATGCTAGAGCTGTAACACCACAGCTGGCACAGGGAATGGGTTTCTTTGGTGAAGGTTTAAGAAAGCAGCTCTGAAGATTTATTAGGACATCTCATCCTCACACACATCATCATTTGCTCCATTAGTTTTGACCCAGCATCTTCCCCCAGTACTTCAGTTTCCATGGGCTCCCCTGCCCTCCTCAGCACCATGGATCACTTTCTGTATATCATAGTAGAAGCAGAAATAAAATTAAAGTAGTAAAATAAATCCAGTTTATTTAGCTTTGCAATTTCTTCTCAGCCCAGTAAAGGTGCAGGTTTGGTCTTGGCTCCTCACATCAGCAGGGTTCCCGTGTAAATGGCCCCAAAAAAACTCCAGTGGCCCTGGACCCTCTCGATTTTCAGGCATGTCACTGGGGTCTCCTCACCCTGAATCTCTTGGGGTTTTGGTCCAATTCACACCAGATTCCTCACCTTCAGTCACAGATGTCCCTGAGGGCTGGTTGATCTGCGGCCTGTTTTTAAGCGGTCTTTCCTAGATGCTTGTTTTTGCATTTCTCTCCCCACTGTGCCCTGGATCAGCTGGACAGGAAACAGGCTGCCTGGACACAGAGCTCTGACCCACAACGGCCAAGCTGGGACCTGGGGGTGCTCCAACTCCCCCTTCCACCTGCTGTGGGTGTTGAGTCTGTCAGGGTGATAAAAACCATTGCAGAGATGGGCAGACATGAGCTATGGCCACACAATTGCCTTTGCACAGTGTTTCTGTGCAGCCCTCTGGCTGTTTTGTTTATGTACGTGGAGCAACTGAAGTTTTTGAAAAAAATCTCTTATTTACACTGATAGACTCTCAGAAGAAACTTTCAGGTGATAAAAGCCTTAAAATGAGGAGAATTCCTGCCTCCAAGCAAGGGCAGCAAGCAGTATGCAGCTCAGTGAGGGGCTGAGAGCACCACAGAGGGCTCGCAGCCCCCATGGGGCATCTCTGAGAGGTCTCTGTGGGGTGCAGCCCAAGCCAGTGCATTTCAGTCCCACAGCAGCCCCACGAGGGATCTCTGAGGGGTTTCTGTGAGGTGCACCCCAAGCCTGTGCTCTTTGAGTTCTGTAGAAGCCCCATGCCTCCACCTGAGGCCATTTGCCATGGGGGAGCCTGGGAACAGTGATGGCTCAAAGTGATGGCAAAGGGCAGGGGCAGAGGCCTCCCCATGGGGCTGAGGGTGGATGGCCCTGCTCTGGTCCATCAGCACCAGGCCAACTGGAAGAATAACAAACCCTGTGATTTCCTCCTTAATCACACCTCTCAGGTGCTTCTGCTCACAACTTTATGCTTTTTCATCCCCCAAGGCCTGTGATTAGTCCCCAGTAGCCGCGTCAGGATACACTTTATGGTTTAATTGCACATCCCAGCCTGAGTAATGTCTCCGGTTGCTCAGCCTGTCAGGCCCCATTAGCTGAGAGCATCCACCTCCCAGTGCTGAGCAGCCTGGTGAGAATGTGCTAAGCTTACCCAATGAGTATTTTATCTTTGCTGCATCTTTAATAAAGACTGCTCTGACATCTCCTCATTCTTTGCAGAGCTCCCTTGTGAAGGTTCAAAATGAGTGTGAAGAGATTCAGCTAACGCCTGTTCCTGGGACTGGGCTGTGCCCATGGAGGGGGAAGAGGGACATGGTCAGTCCTTTGTGGTGGTGGTGGTGACCACAGCTACTGTCTCAATCACAGGGAAATCAGAAAGCATTTGCTCCCCACAGGCTGAGGTCTGCTCTAGATCTGCCTTGTTGATATTTGTGAAACCTCCAATTAGCTGCCCTTTCATTTTGCTTTGTATCTGAGGTTGATACCGTGTCATCCGCTTTTCTCAGGAGTTTTAGTATTTCCAGTGACTTATGAAAAGGGCAATTCTGTCAGGCATTTTGTGACCTTTAACTTGGGAGAATGTCATTCTTGAGGATGATCGTGGCCATTTTGTCTGCTGTGTTCCTCACAGCAGACAAAAATTTTGTGATGATGGTCACTCTCGAAAACCAGACTGCGGCTTTCTTAGTGTGGACTAAGGAATCCCAGAGTGAGTTCCTTTCTATTTAAGCTGTATACAAAGAAAGTCTTGTTTGTTATTTAATGCCTATAGTGAGGGACCTCAAATGAGCCAACTGGCCCGCAAAGTTGGAGGGAAGAAAATCTGGTGAATAGTAAGTTTGTTGGGAAAATGGTATTTAGGTCATCCCAAAACTATTTATGAATTCGGGTCAAATTTTCTAAGCAGTTTCTCCTGGGGTTTCGGGTTTTTTTCTGAGAGTGGATTAATTTTTCCCTTTTACTAAACTCAGGGGTTAATGTGCTTGCCCAGAAAATGGGAATCCCTCATACAGTTTCAGTCCATGTTTGGGTGGAGCTGGATAATCCATTCCCATTGAATTACCAGCACTTTTGAGTATGTTAGGAAGAAAGGGCAGTACACCCACAATACGTCCCACTGGACCTGTGTCCCTACAGCATAAAATATGTGTTTCCTGAGCCAGAAAGAAATTACAAATACTCCCTAGTATGGGGATTAGCGAATACACAGAGGCAAGAATATATTGGATTTCTGCGATACAGTCCACTCTGACTATAACTGGTATAAAATTGAATGAGAACATCAAGACACTGTGAGATTTGCTTATCCTGTAGCCTGGCAGCCATAGTGCTCCCATAAGAGATGTGGATCCTCTCAGGGCAGAGGTAGAAATCGGTCTGGATCTACTGCTTCTTGGATTTAATCATGGAGTTAAATATCCTATCCTCTCTTTTGCTGTTTAAGAATCAAATGCTTTGTTGAAACAACTGTGTTTTAAGTCAAAGCCACGTTGATTTCGTTTTTGGTGAGGAAACATCGACTTACTTAAATTTGTAAATCATCTTTTTTGACTAAAAGCTGTTATTCACATGCATCTGTCAAAGCGAGGCCTCGTTTGCCAGCTGCTAAAGGAGGGGTTACAAAAAAGCAACTCAGCTCACAGAGCTCGCAGGTTGGGAGAGGTGATGTGGTAAACAGAGAACTGAGACAAAGTAATTTGGTATATGGTTTGGGTGACATGAGTCAGGTAGGCAATGGATTATAGGGAGGTCTTTTGGCAATTGTGTTAATATTTAAAGACAACCTGAAAGCGATAATTGGATCCTAACTCCTTCAGTGTGCTTGTTAAAGGTGCTGCTATCTACAAGAGACTTTCTACTGCAAGCATAAGGGGAATATTCAGCTCACGAGACAGAAAGGACCATCTGACCTCTTTTCTCCTCAGTCTGTCCTGAGCATAAAAGAAAAAGTGGAGCTAGGCTGACATTTATTTTTCTGAGAAGAAACCAGCCTGTCTTTAAATTTTTCTTTGGGTTTTTCCATCAGATTTTATAAATGACATGTTATTTTACAGCATGCTTAACTGGAAACAGACCTTAGATTTTGATGAGAATATGTCCTGTCTTTTTCTTAGTAGCTGCTAGTACTGGGGAAGGTGCAGTGGGCAGAATGTCCAGGGGAAAATCCTACCAAACAACAACTGTTAAGCACAGGCTTTTGGATCACCTCGGGACAACTCACAACATTCTCTGCAATTTTGCTCATTTCCTTATACATCCGTTTTCACTGGGAAAAATAAGATTCCTTTCAGAGTCAGGAAGGATGAAAATACTGGCCATAACCTATAAGAAAGCTTGAATTTCAGCTTCATCTCTACAGTTTTTTCTAGTTAGCGATTGGGCCAGGTTATAGTGCAGCAGTAACATCTCAAGGTGTTGGTACCTTTCTCCCCTGTCCAATCTGATCCATGCAGCAAACAGCTGAAAAGTCACCCCATGGCAGATATTGCAGACACTGAATAGAAACTTCACAAGCATATTTCAAGAGGACTGTTGCATTCCTGTAGGGTCTGGCTGCACAATATCATACCTCATGGAGAGAGGTGAATGGCCCAGAGTGTGGTGGTAAAGCAAACAGGACACTGTATGTTGGGTCATATAACAGCTCTGTACCTGACACAAACAGTTCACTGAGATGGGCCAGAGCTCATCGGTTTGGATATTTTGCATGTGACTGTCTTCGAGGAAAGTATCACACAGTTTTGGCATTAATGGAAGTAGCAGGTGCCTAATCATTCTCTGTGTGCCTGAATTTTGTGCAGTAACTGGTATTTGGTGTTAGCTTCCTCAGATTTGCTGCAGGTTAATGCCCAGCCATTGAGCTCTAATTCCTATATATTAGGATGTTCTGATGTTTGAAGGGAAACGTGTAATATTCTGGCTTTGCATCTGTAAATGAATGCACAACTTTCCTTGGTTGCTGGTTGACAGAGAGTGCAGGAGCCAGCATAATCAGCAGTTCCAGGATTTATCTGTAAACAAATATCGACAAGAGAAAAGCAGCAGTGCAGAAACTTGCACTGGATATAATTCTTATCAATTCAGTGAGTACACACACAGGATTTGCCTTATGAGCTGCCAGACCATGGACAGTCTCCAATCCCATGGCACTGCAGAGGTATCAAAGTTCACTAAATGCATTTTCCTGCTAGCACTCTGAGGGCAATATTCTTGTCTTAATAAAAGTACAAACCCTGTTGGACAAGTCATTTACAGCTCCATCACAAAGACTGCACAAAATTTATTTATTCTTTTTCAATTCAAGAGAAGCCTGGAATACCAAGACAGTCAAAGGGGAATTTTAATGAGACTGACCTCAGCAGAAGAGTTTACTAAAGCACATGGCTCAGAGACAAAACCAAGAGGTGACATCCTTTACTTTTTTCCCCTAGAGGCCACAGCTGCTTTTCTCCTTCCAGGACCCTAGGACTCCCCAGTGCAGCTCTGGCTGGGAACACCAGTCCCTGCACAGCTCTGGGGCAGGCTGTGGGTGCTGGGCTCAGGACCTGGGACAGCCTAGGACAGCTTGGGGACTTGTTCTTGCAGTGTGCTCTATGACTGGTGTGCCAAACCTAGGCTGCAAAGGAGCACCTGGGCCATGGAGGCAGATGTGGGTGAGGCCAATCAGGGTAATAAAGCTTATTAGTGTCCTTAGGGCTTTGAGCTCCTCTCCTACAGCTCTCCTGTTTGCTCTCAGAAGATGAAAGCAGGAAGGTGTTAATTTAAGGACAGCTTCTGTGACTGGAAGGTGTGTTTTTTGTTCTTTCCTCTAGCCCACATTTGTGATTTTTAAAATAACTTTATTTTATGTGACCTGGAATATTTTTGCAGTAAGAAAGCAGTCAGGCTCTTCTGGTGGAGGAATTTGTAAACATGGTGAGATCTGTTGTGGTACCTTAGCATGTAATAACTGACCTCTGTGGGGCAAGAACTTTTCCAATTCACAGTCCTGCTCAGGTTTAGGGAGGTTTGTCTGTAGATGCCTGTGACACACCAGGAAAATGTGTCCTCTGTCTTGTGAGTTACTCAGGGGGAGCGAAAGCAGTCAGCCTGGTAGCTTGTTAAAGGTGGGTCAAGTCTAGGAGACGATGGAACTTCAGTACTGCTGCTTTGCCTGGGGCGGCTGGGAAGTTTCTGGTGTTTTGCATGGCTATGAGTCCTTTTTGCTGCACAACCAGGGTTTGAAAGCTGAGATATGAGTCACCACATTCAAATGCTGCATTCAGTCATAAGTCCCACGTACTTGCTGAGTGACCCAGGCCCAGTGTGTGGGTGGGTTCTGTGGTGTGTGTCCCCAGCTGCGCCCAGTTCACAGAGGATGTGTGCACACGGGATGCACTGCTCTGAGAGCCTCGTGTTTCTGCAGCAAGAGCTCCTGCTTTTGAGCCTTGTGGCTCACTGCTTCAGTCCTTGGTCTGGCTAACACCTCCCGTGGTGGTGCTCTCACATCTCTGAGGTTTGCCCCAGCTGAGTGGCGAAGGGCAGGGAAAGAGCAAGCAGGAGGCAGACTTGTAGATACCACAACACAGGCACAATAACCCTGCTGCCACAACTGCACTAGGCTAGATCTGGCTTTCAGAAACTGAGGATGAACCTTAATGTGGGGGATTTTTTGTGATTTGGTTGATTTTTTGGTTGTTTTCTATGTGGTTTTTTTCCTGCAAAGCCAGAAAGGCATTCAAACTCATTGACAAGAGTTCCCTTTCACTGATAGTCCCTGCTATCATCGCTAAACCTGGGCAGAAAGTTCATGGATAATTATTTCAAAACTCTTTAAAAGGCAATTAAATGTTCTGAGCAGAACAGTGAAAGTGTTACAACTGGAGTTCAGATCTATCCATTATATATCCATTTGTACACACAGGTGTGTGCACTCCTCTAGTTGTGTGTGGTCCTGTGGCCCAAGAACAAAACCTCTGACAGCAGGGAAGGTTACATCAAGGAGCTGACAGGGTGATCTGAGAACCAGGGTGGCAATTTCAGTACGCTGCTTTGTTCTGATGTTTCATGTGGAACATCAACACCTGTGAGAAGGCTGACTCTGCCCCAGAGCACAGGTTTCTTGAGTCCTATTTCGTACTGGCTTTGTAAGGCGTTGAAGGCAAAAGTCTTCCGGAGCACAGTGAAAGAGCCCTGAGACACGGCAAAGTGAAGGTGGAAAGAACTCATGGTTTTATTTTTAAGTATCTGTTCCTTGGAAGCTATGGAGTATATTAATGGGTCCTTCCTGTTGCCTTCTTCTCAAGCTTTTGTGTGACTGTCTCACGGCAGCAGCTGCCACCTGGAACCTGAGGGGAAAAATTGCAAAGAATGGTTATCACCAGTGGATTGGGCTTTGGGCACTGCTTTTATAAAATCTATGGGAAAAGTTGCCTGGAAAAAAACCTGCCAAAACGTAGTTATTCCCTGGGGATCTGCCTGTGAAAAGTAACGTGAAGGCAAGCTCAGGTCTCAGAATCTAGTGAATTATGGACAGAAAAGGGTCAAGGAAATGCAAAAATTTGCTAAAAATTCTCAAAACCATTTTTAAAATCAGAAGTTACAAAAATGGCAAATTCTGCTCAAAGTTCATATTGTCTTGCTTTTTATTTGTTGTTCATGTTGCCATGGCAGCAGAGCAGTCTGTGGAGGTAAAAGGAATACTCTGTACTGCCCTTGCCTCTGAGAGAGAGCACTGTGCCATCCCCTCGGGTCCCTGCAGGCAGGGCAGCTGCTGTTTCATGCAGGTGTAAGCTGGCCTCAAGGTGTGCTAGACATGATTCTGTAAGTTGTCTGCTGCTGCTGTCCCCTCCCTGTTCCCTCTACCTTTCTGTGTAATGGCAGCACAGCCCTGGTTGGCATTTTTCTTTCTCCCTGAAGTGGGATCTGCCACCAGGACTTTGCAGTCTGGGCACTAGTCATCCTATGCAGGTCTTAGTGCTCCACCTGACTTATATTCACAGTTTTCTCTCGTTTTCAGGTACTGCATCGTTTTTGGGAATAATCCCACTTTCTCGGAGGCACAGTCCCTGTTTTTATTCTTGTAATCAGAGCTTTATTAAGGTTTGAAATTATCAAACTGACCACCATGGTCTCTTGCTGGGAAAGGTGCTGAGCAACATATGTCAGGATGCTGAGGGACTACTCTGTGCAAGCATTATCCTGTGCTGCTTTGCTTTTATTCCTTTCTGTAAGCATCCATTCTAGGGTATTCTTGGAGATACTGTGCTAGATGGCTTTTCTGGTCTATAAGGTAACAACCATTATTATCTTCCAAAGCTTTACACACATACCTTACCTAGGGGAAAAATAACTACTTACACAGAAAAAGCTTATTAAAATATTTACAAAATTGTAACAAGATATTGCGTTACTGATGTTGTAAGCTGCTAAAATTTCCTGGATAATCATGGTGTGATAATCGCACTTAGACCTTAAAGGGATTATTCTCTGCTAATGCAGTTTGCATCCTTTTATTCTGCAAAAGTTGAAGGAGACATTTATTCTTCCTGTTGTACAGCTAAACTGAGCAGAACTTGGTAGCTGAAATCCTTGAGCTGATATGCATGGAAACACAGAATGATAACAGTTTGAGTCATTCTCAGAGAGGCTGAGGGTTCAGCAGATGTGAGGCAGTAAAATTGTATCTCCATGAGAAGAAAGTAGCTTATGCAAACACTGCTTGGATCTGCCAGAGACTTGCAAGCTGTTACTGGCTTTGCAAATGAATAACTGTGTGAGTAAACCATGACTTCCAAACAGTTTGGCCTTTCACAGGTGTACAGAAAGGCAGGTGCAACCAAATACAGGTCATGGGGAGAAAAGAATATAGTCCCATTTGTAGTGAAAGCAGATGGTCTGTGATACTGCTGGAATTTAGCCCCCTTGTAGACCTGTGTATGAGGGGTTTTTAGACAGAGGAGACCTTGGGTACCTTGGCTTGGGTACCTATGTCTTTGCTATAAAGGAAGTTTATATCACTGCAGTCAAAACCTTCAGGTCTTCTTAAGGACAGAATTTAAAGAATTTTGACTCCACAAAGGCTCTGAAATTGCTGTTCAGGTTATTTTTAGAAAGTTTTGGCTTTCTCGCACTACCACAGCAAGGAGTGCTGCTAAAATCTGCCCTTGGGCACGACTTTCACGTGTCTGGATTTGTTTGCCAAATTTTGGATTTGCTTGGTGGGTCCTGGCACCACTGCAAACCATGGTGTGCTGAGGCAGGCTCTGTGTGAGCCTCTGAGAAGGCTCTCAGGTGAGCTGTGGGTCTGCATTTAGGTGTCCATGACCTCTCCAAACTCTGGATAACTCTAACAGCTTGTTGCTCTGTGGGTACAAATGGTGCCAAACAGGCAGAATGCACTGACTGGGCATTGTGTAAGCACAAGGCAGAATTGGGCAAGGGCTCCTCAAAGTGGTGCATTTACTAATAGTAACCTAAGGCTTATGCTGTAGGTCCCTGTACACTGGTTTAATACTTCTGAATTTGCCCCAAACGCAGTGTGTGTGAAATTGCTGGGCTGGTGTGCAGCAGTCCTGAAGAATTCCATTTGCTGGGGGCTGATGAGAGTGGCTGCAATGGTTACATGCTCTGACAAAGACCAAGCCTGCCTGTTCTTGTGGGGTGGGGTCACTGTGCCTGAGGAGCAAAGCAGGCACTTCAGACATCCAGTGCTCCCTGGAGCACATGGGGCTCACTGCACACACAGAGAAAGGACCTTTCTGACTTGTCAGAGATGTGACTGTGGATACTCCATATGCTCTTAAGATGTCTCTAGTGTTCTCTATAAATAAGTGGTATTGAGAGACCAGACCTGTTAAACGTAAGGATAATGCTGAGAGAGCGACTCTCTTCTTGTTGCCTGGTGCTTTGCTTTCTCCAGTGCTAGGGAACACTAACATGCATTTCCTTCAGTCCTATCAGATCTTATAAATGGATTTCTAATCTTAAAACTCCAGCTTAATCCCAAAGCACTCTAAATTTGAATTCCAGTCTGTTAAACCTACTTAAGGTTTCTACCATTTTTTCTCCGACTGTGCAAAATCCTTCAGTTCATTTTATTCTTCATGATGACCCACATGGCCTAATCATGCAGTCACAGAGTAGACTGTACATATAGACTCTACATCCTTCCAACCTCTGTGGTGTGATTTGTGTGTCCTGAGACAAAGCTTCACCTGCTGTATTTTATGGCTAGAACTTAAAGATTCTTGTAGTTCATACCTATCTGACTTAGCTGAGCAGAAAGTCTGAGTAAAAATAACTTAAAACCCCCAGTAGCTTTATCTTTCAGAGTGGATAAGAGCAGTGTGTTAAATGTGTGCAGAGGCAGTGCTATCTTATTTCATTGGCACGGATGCTGCTTTCAGGATTGTTAATTCCTGCTGCCTTTTACCATTGAAACGTCTCTGAAAATATGTTTTCTTTTCTTTATTCTATTGTCTTATGACTCAAAGACTTGATCAAATATCTAAAGAAAACATATAGATCGCCTAATTCAATCAAGATTGGATTGTATGTATTTAAATGCCTTTTCTATAAAGGCTTCAACAGGAATTGAGTGCCCTAATGTATTTGAAGGTCTGAGTATTAGTGCTAATGAAAAGAGCTGGGTGATGTGGTTTTGATTTTTGGATTTTGGTGGGTTTTTTAATCTACAGGCAATAATGGAAAGGTATTTTAAGTTTTCCCTTGCTTGTTCAGTTCCTGACCTGACCACTAATTTCCCAGGGGAGGGATAGGGATGTGCATTGTACGTGTTATGGGAATGCACATTGCTGAAACAATGACCTGATCACCCACTCAGTGCCAGCTGGTCCCTGCAGAGCTGTGGGGTGGCAGCTCTTCATCATTGTGATGCTCAGAGTCGAATTTGAGCCTTCTGCTTACCAGGCCTGTGACATGAGAAGGACCAAGCCTGGTTGGGTTGTTGCACTCTGTACTCCCATTGCTGTCTTTCACAGCCCTGCTGATGGAAGAGAGGGATTTGGCTTGCAGGTGGGATGTTGGCTAGTGCTGAATTGCTGTAGCTTTAGCTCTGGTTTTGTGAAACCTCATATGAAGCAATTTATTTGGGGCTCTAGGTTTTAGAAACCCACTGGGAAAGACAGCAGGAGTGTATGAATTAAGGGAGGAATGGTGCTCCTCAAGCAGAAGCAATGTAGAGAGAAACTGCATCAGGCTGAGGATGGTAAACCCTTTTAGCACATGCACATGCCTGATAGGATGGGATATTCAGTGATATTCATGTTCAAAAGATCTTATTTCTTCTCATGAACTGTCTGGTTCCCTTTCCCTTGGAGCTCTTGGTGTTCACTGTCTGAATTGATGATGTGGCTAAGATCAAATTCAACCTGACAAAATAAGTCAGAGGATGTGAAATCCTCCCTTTTTCCAGTCTCCCCTGTGAGCAAACAAATGTCATTTCACCCAAGTGAAAAGTTGTTCTCAACAGGGTTCAGACTTTTAGATTTAGTGAAATTATGTGGTTTTCTATACATGGAGATAGTTTTGGGGTTTGTTTGTGTGGGTGTTTATGTTTTGCTTTTCTTGCATGGATCTGCTTGTGATCCTTAAGGTGATATATTAAGAAGGGATTATTCAGTGCTGGCAACTCATTCTTTGCTGCCCTTCTTGTCACCTTCCTCTAAAACACCAGGCATCACAGGTCATGGGATTGGGCAGAGGGGCAGTACTTGAAAGGGGTTTTGCTTTGTGCAGGGATCCTATGATGTCAGGAGAACAAGTATGTAGGTTAAGGAATTAATCCCACTTGTTTTTTTGGGTTCTAGAAAATTAACTACGATCTGTTAACCAGGCTGTCTTTATTGTTTTTGTCATAGTCTCGTATGAAGACAGAGCTAAGGGCCATGCCTGTCCAGCAGAGGTGTGGTAGCTGCCAGAGTAAGTAACTAAAGCATCAGTTTTAGTAAGTGTCTAAACCATCAGCTAAATGGCAGCAACAACACCAAGCTGGAGTGTGAAACTGGAGGATCTTTTGGGAAAACAGGAGCTGTAACAGGAACACTTAATTAATTACAACGCTGCAATAAGCATAATTGTTGCTCTGTTTGGGTGGGTTCTTTCTAACCAAAACTTATGACTAAGCTAAAGAAACAATCTTGAGATGTGATTGTGAGCAGAAGAAACTTAAATGTGAAGTAGGGGGAGGTGGAAAAAATGAGGCCAAGGAAAAGAAGGGTGCCTGTGGGAACAGTTTAATTTATTAATTTTTTCTCTTCTCTCAAATAACCTTCATTATATAATCTCAAGAAACTTTGCTTTCGTATTGTAAGACTTACATACATAAGCCTAAACCTGAAAACATGTGGTCTTTGGCTTTGCTAGCAACCTTTTACAAAACAAAAAGAGCCCTGAGGACAAAGCACTTTGTTGTTTGCTTATCTTTGGAAGGTATTCATTCAGTCTTGCCCGTTCTGTACTCTCCCTAGCCTCAAGTAATGTGATCCTAGGAGGTATTGCTTACAGCTTAATGTAATGTTTAGTCTTCAGACTTTTACAGCACACAGAACTAGCAAAAAATTTTGCCAGCCAGCTTGAAAATTTTCTGTGGCGAGTTATAAATGGTGTCAGCATTAATGTTGGTGCGGGTGAAGGGAAGGATCTCTGACTCTTTCCAAATCTGCCATTTACACTTCCAAGGTAAATGTTTTCTTCTAATTGCATAATACATCCCCGTGGCACCCAGCCCTTTCTGAGGATCCTTTTCTGTGGGGCAATCTCCACTCTTTCACGTATGTGTGCTGCTGTGACTTGGTCTAACTGACTTTTAACTATTTCTCAGAGAGGTATTGTGATGTCAGAAGAAGATTTTGGAACAAATCCATAAAAATGAGTAGTAGCAAATTGTCAAGGCTGAATGGTGTAGCCTGGGTGTTTTGAACATAGTCAAATAGAAATCACTGAGCTTCTGACTGAGGTGCATAATACACGAGTTAAATTAGCCTTGGTGCCAAAGGAATAACAGATGGCAAATTGATGCCTATTCTTAAGGGAATCTGGGAAGATTAAGTTGAGTAAGGAAGACTTTCTACAGGAGAAAACTATTAAGCAATTATAATAAACAATAGAATTAGTAGTCATATAGATATGCTGAAGAGGAGAGATTAACAAAAGGAAGCCATGCCTCACACCTATGATGTTTTTGTAAGGTCTCAATAATTAAGGAGCTAATTTTCCATCTGGCTTGTGTTAGCATACTAGAACTTCTTAAAAACCCCAACCAAACAAAAACATAAACCAAAACAAGCAAAAAACCCCAAAACACACATTCAAAATTCCTCACAGAGATAGAGTTAGGAATAAAGCACTAGTTTTCTGCAGTGTTTGCCAATAATAAAAAAGGCAGAAAAATAAAATTAGGAAAAATATGGGGAAAATAAAAGAGAAAGCATCATCATAGTTTGTTCTTGTCTTGCTTAGTCTATGTGGTTTTGGACTTCTCATCGTGTTCAGAAGCTTCTGTGAAGATGTAGGAAGTGGTGACATTTCCTTAAACTTGGAAGATATGATGTGAGGTAGAGGGTGGGAAAGGCAGACCATGGCAGTTTATAAACTCAGAGATGTGGAAAAGGTGACTAGTGAAGGCATGTTCAATATTTCTCATGACACAGGGTCTATAAGTACATAATGAAATAACCAGCTGACAAGTTTAAGACAAACAAAACCCCCCTTACATTTCTTTCCATAGAAACATAATTAAACGGTGGCATGCCTTGCCACAGGATGTTTTGAAGGCCAAATGTTTCAAACCATTATTACACAAATCAATGGGAGAAAAAATTCCACAAAAGGTTCCTGAACGGTAGATACCGTCTCTGGCTGAGGAAGTTCAGAGCTGGGAGGATACACTAGGGAAATATCATTGTATACTTGTGCTACTTTCTCTAGGCATCCCAGCTGCTGCGGGGGAAAAGCAGCAGATTACAGGGATCTTTGACCTGACCCTGTACGTGTAGTGTTGCTGGGGAATCTCCCTGGTATATTCCAAGGAAGCATCTGGCATCTTCCAGCTTTCTGCCCCGTGAAAGTCCGGTTCCTGTAGATGTACATAAAGCCAAGCCAATAAAAGCCGTTTTCAGTGTCCTCTGCCAGGCCTCCTCACACATCAGGACAAAGAAGGCAGCTCATCTTGCCTCTTGGTTTCTTAATACAGTGAATAAACTAAGCTTGGTGGGGTTTCTGTTAGTCCAGTGGCTTCACAGCCAACCTGTTTCCTTCCCAGCTTGCTCCTGCAGCCTGTTTTATGCTGCCAGATGAACTTTCCATTTATGCGTCCCCAAACTGCAGATTCTCTGACACATAGATCCTAGGTGTGAGGCCCAGCACAATAAACTTGCCAAAAGTTTACCATCTGTCTCAATAATAAAATTAAACCAATAACTGAAGGGTATGTGAGATATTTGAGTTGTTGATGCTGCTGTTTTATCTACTGTCATTTAAAAGGGGGATTTTTGTGGGTGGTTGAGGGTAGGTTTGGTTTGGTTTGGTGGGGGGGGGTTGTTGTTTTTTTGGTGGTTGTTATTGGGGTTTTTTTTAAAACAGGATTTTAACTCCCATGTTTCTGAAACAGCTGAAAGAAGTTTTCTCAGACTTTTCAGAAAAAAGTCCACCTCGATACCTAAAAATGGAAAATTTCAGAAAAAAATTTGTTTGAACAGACTTAAGCATGAGTGAACACAGGGATTTTGCAATCTCTGTATGGTAATGGTGGTTTTATATATTTGATAGCAGCATGCAACATAGAGGGGACTTCTGAGAGTCCATTGCTTTTCCTGTTTACATACACATTAGTGATGATTAACTATGCAGATTCATTGAGGCAGGTGGCTATGAAACTGCTTTTTGTCCTGACTTTTGAGGAAATTAGGTTTTATTTCCTGTGTGCTATTCCTAAAAAGACCTAAAAATATTCAAATATTCCAGCTTCAAACTAAAAGGATCCGAGCTGCATAATTGGATACCATGTGGAAAATGTTTAAGTTGGTAGCTTAACATTCATCTATGCTCTGGTTAGACACTTAGTGAGCAGCTGTGGAAGTAAAAAACAGATGAGTAATTTGATCTGCTCTCTTTGGGAATCGAATCCAATACATGGTTTTAATTTTCTATACATTTTGAATGCTCAGCATGATGTTGATGGGAACACAGCTAAGGCAACAAGCAGATTTAATGAGTGTGGTGGTTGTGCCATCTTCCCAGGCTGGTGGCAGCTCTCCCAGGACCTCTTTGATACATTCATTGGAATTGGGTTGAGGAAATCTGTAGTACTGCTGTCCTTTATGGAGTTCCCCTGGGCAAATACCCACGTTCCTGTGGGGTAATATTCTTTGGAAAAGAAGTATCCCTTTTCCTGTGTGGACCAGCTCAGCTTGTGACTGTGCCCTCAGATCACAGCTTTCAGGCACAGTCGATCTTCCTGCGGTGGGAGCCTGACTGCACCACCAGCACAGAAATTAACTGACTTAGCAGTGAAAAGCTCTGCTTGCTGTGCTCTAACTGAAATTGCAAATATCTCAGTTTTCTTTTGGAAGCAAAACTAACTTTAAAAGTTTCTTCTTTGTATATTTTTGCTTATACAGCATCTCTAAGAGAGATTTCCCCACCAACAATTTGACCAGGTTTTATAAAGAATGGTGCTTATTTAAGAGGACATCTAAATTGCAGGTTGTTTTCCTTAGCAAGGTGAAACTTAGTAAGGCATGAAACTTCTCTTGTACCCTGAGACATGGTTTGCATGCAAAGTGTGCTTTGAGGGGAAAATTGACAGCTTCTCCTTCCTTCTGTCCATCTTCCCAACTTCATGTTGGAAGGTAAAGGGAAAAGATAGTTTTGTCCTTTGTTTGTCAGACAGTTCCATTTTATATTTGTTTCAAATTCAAGAGCTGCAGATCCTGGTGTATTGTTGCTGCTGCTTCGTGGGATTTCCTCCCTGCTTTTGGCTGGGCGAAAGGCGTAGCAGGTACCCTCTGCAAAGGATGTGAGTGGTGACTGATGTGTAATCCCACTTTGCCAGTAGTAAACACAGTGGTGAAAGAGAGTTGGCTGTAACCAAGTTTGGACAGAAGATAAACCTGTGCCAAAGAGCTGGCAAAAGGCCTCTGTTATGTTGGTATTTGCAGATTAGGTCAAATGCAAGCTAACGAAAGGATTCACTTGGGAAGCTCTGATGCACTTTGACTTGCTGTGTTTGTGGTTTGGATAAGTGATGCATTACAGAAACTCATTTGAAGAGGGACTGCCCGTCACTCAGATACTTGCTGTACCTGCTTGGACTTGGAAGAGATGAGGGTTTGCTGAGAGACTTGGGAGAAGGAAGGAGCTGGTTGCAAGCACCTGAGATTTTGCTCAAATTTCTGAGCACTGAGCTCCTGTATGAGAGAGTTCACAGGGTGGGAACAAAGCTCTAATAGTCCCTGAGGACCGTAATAAACCTGATTTTTCTCAGCTGAGTTTGGTGGTGATCAAATAGCTATCTGGGGGCTGGGAAGAACTGCATGGATTGGTACTCCTCCAAGTGGGATTTGTTGAGGCTGGGCTGTGATGTGCCTCGGGGCAGTTGCTTGTGGACAGCTGGAAAGCCTGCTACCAAGTTATTTGAGGAAAGTGCAAGCTCTCTGCTGTACTGCTGTGTTTTTCCAAAATTAAGACTGTGTTCCCTTTCCCCTACTTAGTATTTTCTTGTTTGTTCCTTGTCCAAAGATGCTTATAAATTAGAAATACTGAGCTCTTTCAGGAAACCAGAGATTTTGTGGGCTGTGCTCTTGTGCGTTCTAAGATTTTCGGGGGGGGGTTAAGTTTCTCTGTTTTGTTTTTGTTTCATTTTGGTTTTTTGTTCTTGTGTTGCCTGGTATCATGCACTGCTTTGTTTATTTACTCCAAAATGCTCCAGGAGTTGGTTTGTTTGGAGATGGTGGTAAATGCTACCACGGAGATGGTGCTAACTGCTTTTGGCACTGTGTTCTGTGAGGTGCAATTTGTGCATAAAAGATGGAGACCTCTGATGAAATGCACTGCTTTCAGTATTGCTGAGAGCCACTCAGAAAATATTTTTTAATACATATAAAGACATCCATTCCCTTACCTCCCTCATAAAAAAAACCAAACCTCTGAGTCCTGGTGAAGGCAAAAGTGCAGCCACCACAGAGAGATGTTAAGAGATGTTTTCACAAGGCTACGGATTCTGGCTGTCTGCCCTAGCCATAAGTAGCTGGTACAAACTTATCTATGATTTTATTATTTTTTTTTAATTTAATAATCAAACTCCTGGATTATATGAAAGAGCAGTAAGTACCTACTTAAATGCAATGCCACTGGAGTCTATTAATCTCTTAGTAGATGAGACATATTAATTTGTTTGAAACTGCATTTAGTCAGAGAGAGGCCTTGTACTGAAATTCACATTTAGGTTTTCTCAGTCACCCTTAACAATCTGATAGATAACAAAAATACGTTAACAACAGGAAAAAGGAGGAATTCCTTTCCTGACATCTCCCACCTCCCTCTGGAAGAGTGTATTTGGCCAAACCCAGGACTGTGGACCTGGCCATACCTGTGTGCATCATCCAGAAAACTGAAAATGTGGCTTGAGAACTGTCAGAACCACTCTCCCTTGCCTGATGTCCTCTGATGACTGGAAGGAAGGAATGTCTGTGGAAGTGAAAAAAATCCACCAAAACAACACCAATTTTTTTTTTTAAAAACCGAAACAACACCAAAACAAAACGACCCCCCCAGTCATATATTAGGTGATCCTTTCCTTAAAATGCTCTCCAATTCATTTTCTAATTCTTCTGTTGTCTTTTTGAGATAGAGAGCAATAAAAAGAAAATACTGAATTAAACATATTGTGTAACATGTGAACAATGGGTTTTGACTAGAACACATTTTCTTACCTCTTCCTGTCAAAACAATTCCTATCACTTGATTGGGTATTTTTAGCTACTTTCTGACAATTTATCTGCTCTTTCAGTTGTTACCTGCAGCAAAATTTGGATAATAGATGTAAATACTAATGGCAAAACCAGATCATCACTGCACAGGAACAGTTAAGGCTTCTTTTCACCGTATGCGTTGCTCTCTTTTTATTTACAATAAATTCTATTTTCATTTAATGATCTAATTATCAAATACTGGGAAGCTTCTGATGCTTCATACTTAGGCTTAGGTTTTAACTGTCCAGAATGGGGATTTCATTTTGTTTGGGTTTTTTTCCCCCTGGTTTTATGATTGGCAAACTCTCTTGCTCTGTTTCTGTCCCTGTTTGGCCTTTTCAGATTAAGAGAATGTTGAGTAGCACAGGTCCCAGTATAGGTTTTTGGAGTACCTCTCTTCAAATGTCTTTCAATCTGAAAATTAAACCTTTGTTTCTGTCATTTGAACTTACTACTTCTTGAAAGACATTGCTTTATCCTAGAGCAAAGTCAGAAGGGTAGTGGCTGCCAAGGCCATTCAAAAACCTGTGTCAGTATCTTTAGGGGGAAATCTTAGTACACTGAGTAACTTTATTAACACACTGATGAATGCTCAAAGCATTCTGATAGCTTTACTAGGCATCAGTGTGCTTGAAAGGCCCATTGACTCTTCCTTATTAAATCATATTTATCCAAGTATCTATTGATTCTGACATACAGTAAATGTCTTACTGGCTTACATAAGCAGAAGTTAAATTCTTTGGTTTGTTGTTTGCAAGAACACCCTTGATCCATTTTGCAAGATCTGGGAGGTGTTTGCCCACTACACCCCTCTGCAAGTGAGGAAGATTTACATGACAAGTTGTGCACTGTAATAGCCTGGCAAAAATTTGTATTAGAGTCCCTTAGAACTCCTGGGTGAACACTCCCTCATCTTGGCAATTTATGCAGTTCATGTTACAGAGCTGGGAAAAAACTGCCTCCTTAACACTTTGGTTTGAGGGAGCTGCTCAGACTGGTTCCTTGGGCAGACTGGCTTAGTGGGTGAACCTGCCTGACCTCCCTGTGCTGCACACAAATGGAAAGAATTCAGTAGCATTTCTGAAACGGGCTTATCTGCTTAAGTGTTTATATCTTTATGATCTGTTGGTTTCAGAAACTTTCTGGCAGGCTCCTGGGTTCCAGTACTTTTGAAAAAGTTTTTTTATTCGTAGTCTTTATACTTAGAGCAAGTTGTACTTCATGCCAACAATGAAAAGATTCTTTTCAAAAGGTACTTTTACCTTTAACTTGACAGAATGAATTCCTTTTCCTGTGTTCTCCATCTAGCCATATCTTCCACATTTTCTATTTTTTTTTCTTCTAATAGCAGTCCTTACTCAGATGTTTAAACATACTGTTGTTCTTATTGCTACTTTTGGAGTCTTCTTCTCTCACATGGCTGTGAGCTGAGAGTCTTTATGTAATGTTTTGAATTGCCTCCCTGCTGCATGCAATTACTCTACCCTTGTAGCTGCTGTTTTAAATTTTCTTTCAACTAAGATTAACCATTCTTCTGTAATTTCTTTTAGAAAATTTAATATTCTTGTGGTGGAATTCTGAAGTGTTTTCTCTCTTGTAATGTTATTAGAATAGACAATAATGTGGTCATCAAAGAGCGATTTCTCAGTGATCCAGCTTGAACCACAACTTGTGCTTGAGAATCACATTTCATATGTTTTCTGTGGTTATTTCTAAGCTTATTTAAAGTTCTGTATTATGCCACCATGGGTTTTTTCCAGTAAGTACAGAGGTAGCCAAAGTTTCTTGATCTTGTCCGTCTTTGCGGCCTCTCTAATCCTCGGCACAATTCTGTGGTCACTTTTATCATCATGGCTGGGCTTGACCTCTACTTTAGGTGGGTGCTGTAGGCAAAGTCTATAATGGAATAGTGTTTCAAACAAGAGAGACCCTGTAGCAGGGATGGAAGCATCTATTCTCTGTGATCTCTGTAACTGTTTAAAATACACTGACCTCCACCACCAGAAGGATTTGTTTTCATCCTTAGAAAACATGTCACTTAACATTCTAGTATCACAAAATGCTTCAGAAATATAATGTTCAGCCTGAAATGTGATAAATATTGCATATCAAGTTTGAAGTTTTAAAGCCAACTTCAATGCCTGCGAAGGAAACAACCTGAAATCTAAGATTGCAAAACACCTGAGCTTTTGAGAAAGCTCAGATCACTGCATTGAAGCTCAGCCCATCTCCACAGGGACAGTTCTGCTAGTGTTTGTCAGCTCAATAAAGCAGAAATACTACTTCTGTAGTGGAGAATATGAAAGGCATTTTAGAAAGCCACAATTAGCTGCTCATCTTATGATCTCTGGCAAATGGTTCCTGCTTGAGAGGCTATTGTGAGCAAGGCCAATTTGCTCACTGACTTTCTAGTGTAGAATAACTAATTTACATTACTCAACAGAGCTGAAAGCAGCTGATGTTATTAGGAAGAAGAAATAAACAATTGTTGTTGGGAAATGAATGGAACAGTGTATTTTGCCAGGGATAACTAGGCTGAGCTTTGATGCTTCTCAGACAGAATTACAGTGATAGTAATGAAAATTGCATCATGAACTAAAGTGCTGTGCAGAACAACATGCCTAGCTGTTATGGTAGAAATTCTGCAGCTGAATTGTTCTTTATTAAGTAGCTGCATTTTCTGCAGGCTTGGAAAGGCACATGAGTAATCTCGTATTGTGCAGACTGTTGGAAGTAGAGTTCAGGAGCAGGTTCTGCTGGTACTGCTTTTCATTGTTTCATGCTTGGAGCTTGTGTAAAGGGCTGTACAACAGTTTGATAATATGCTGTTGTCATTATACACCCCATGGTCATCTCATATCCGGCAGGTCAATGCAGAAGCCTCTGTGAGGAAAGCAGTTCCTGAGACAGCGTGTTACAGCAGCGAGCAACAGCTTAAGGAAACGGCAAGTGAAGAAATCCCAATCTACAGGAACATAGGAACCTTCATTTCATTCCGAAGACCCACCCAGCCCAGCATCTTGTCTGATGGTGACTGAAAAGGGGTGCCTGGCTAGGGAAGAATGTGGGAGCAGAATTAATGAGCACAATTTCCCTGTGAATGCTCTCACAAGCTCTCATTTTCAGCTTGGAGATTTACTGAGCCAACACAGTTTCTACATATTTAGTAACATTCAATAAATCTCCCTCTCGTGAACACATGCAGTTTTCCCTTAAACACTTGTAGACTTTTAGCATTCATGATATCCCACGGTGGAGTTCCTCAGCTTAACTCTTCTTCATGTGAGAAACAGCTTCTTCTTGTTTAATCTGTGGGGGAAAGCCCTGAGATGTATTTTCCAAAGCCGTGACCTCCCAGCAGTACGGCCAAATCCATGCTTAGAATGACTGGAGTCATTCAGATACTCAAGGTGAAGCTGGAATAGGAAACAAGCTAAGGGTCTTTTGTGCACTGGAGAAAGTGTCACAGAACCTTGGTTACCCCAAAACTCACACTGTGAGTCAGGGGAGTCATGAGTAGTCAGTGCATTTGTGGTAACTGCCCTGGCCCTGTGTTGGGTGTTCCTTGGGGGTCAGCATCCCTTCCAGATTTAAACTTGGTCTGGCAGGCCAGCAACACAACTGGGTTGTAAATTGTGGTGATCACAAATCCCCCACACCTGGGAATGGGAGAGGTGGGAGTGAAATGAACCAGTCAGCCACTCTGCAGGAAAGCAGGGTTATGTTTATGTTATCTTGAATTAGACTAGTCATCAAACTTTTGTATGGCAGGAAATCAGTATATTCTGTAGACTTGGAAACCAGTTGTTTTACCTTCCCTTCTGTTTTCTGTGTCTAATAATTACCTGTGGATGTCGATTCCAAACTGTTTGGTTGCTGCTCTGTGCTTGGTTCTCTGGACCCTGCTGTTGGATCTTGACTTGCTCATTGATTTGGAACTCTTTAGATAAGTTTATTTTTTCTATTCAGTGGTAGCTGACCCACTTGGAGTAATGATCTGTGGCTAGACTCCAAGCTTAATTAGTAATAAAATAAAAAATAACATTAAAAAAAAAAAAGCTGGCCTACAGTGAATTAATTTGTGTATTCTCTGCTGGCTTGGAGTCTGAGTGAAAAGATATATCCACACTGCACAGGGAAAAAAGTCTTTGTAGAACTAGCAGAGGAGATAATTGCCCATGTTAAAAATCTGCCTTGCTTACCTTGAATTCAATCCATTAACTCGTGTACTTTGTCTTAACTAATATTTAACATGAGTTAGTTGGCTTACTGTATATTCAGAGGACCTAACTGGGATGATAAAACTTTTTCAATTTTTTTCCCTCTATAATAGAGATAATATCTAAAAAATTAAAGAGAAAATAGCAGAACTTCATGGCTCAAACAGTTAGGGAAATTTTATCTTCATTAAGAAATTACCCCATCTGATTTCTGAATATTTTTTTTGGCAACAGTGCATGGGCTTGGGTGTGTGAAAGAGAATTTAACTGAGGGGAATGGTTGCATGGGGTAGCACTATGAACACTTGTTATTTACTCATATTATCACCTTTCAGGCTTAGGTTAAACTATTATTAAATAAAGTTGGGACAAGAACACAGCAGTACTGTCTTGTTCTGAATCAATAACAGGGTTTGACTTCTATGTTTCTTGATCAAGTGTGTGTGTGTATATATATATATATATATATATTCACTATTTTTCTCTTGGTTTAAGACAGAAGTGAGTAAAGATTTTCACATAAGGTCTACTGGTATCTGATTGTCAGCAAATTTCTCCAAATCCCTGTTCGCGATTACCTAAGAAAGAAGTGTTTCTTCTTAAGAAATTTTAAAAAGAAGTGCTTGAAGAAACAACAGATCTAAGTAGCTGTCAGGAAAAAAAGAAATCAATAAAGATAATAAATGATGCTGGGCTATCCTAGTAACTATTTATATCTTATTTATCTTAGGCTGCACTTCTTATTTAGCATGCTAACATATTTTACAGTAGAATTAAATAAGTAGCTAGTGCCTTTGTTTTCAGTGAAAATACGTAAAATTGACAAGACTGTCAGCATGATTTAACACTTATTTTCCTGGCTGCAGGGTTTTCTATTTTGGTTAGCTCTTGCATAAAGTGTTTTCACTGAGCAAGAGAATGAAAAATGTTATTATTTACTGTGATGAAATTTTGAAACCTTTCTCTCTGTTTAGGAGAATCTTTGAATTGTTATTTGTTACACACAACTCTTTCAAAAAAGGAAAAAAAATAGATTGCTTTGTCATAAACTTAGGCAGGAGAATGTTTTCTGCTGCCGTTCGTGCCTTACTCCACCTGCGTGGAAGCCAATGGAACCCCTCAGTGCAAGCAGGCTGCAGCACTGCTCTGCTGAAGGGTGCCATGCCAAAACTTGAGAGGTTTATGGCATTTTAGAGGAAACAAGAATCTTGAACCTACTCATCCTTCAGCACTTAATTTGGATGCATCTCCAAATATTTTTTTTTTTCCCAGTAATGTACTGAATTTCACATTGCATCAGGCTTTATTGCTGGACTTAAAAATTCTCAACCTGGCTTACAAGAGGCCAGACTGCTCAAATCCTGGTCTTAGAAGACAACAATATTGACCATGCAGGCCAAGCAAGGGGAGGAACAAATTTAGGTTTCTTGTAAAGGTACTTTTCTCATGTTGAATAACTGCTGAGGGCTAAGAAATTTTTTTTTAACATGCACCAGTAGCAGGACAATCTCAAACAGGTAAAGGGCATTCTTGTTTGTGCTAACAATCTTTGAGAGCTGGAAAGATTTCTGACACAGATCAAATTAGATTTAAAATATATTGCTTTTTATTTGCCAAAATGATAATTGAAATGTTTCTTTTTGAATCAGAGGTCTTAAATGAAAATATTTCTGAAATAAGGACTAAATTAAGATAATTGTTTCTCCTTGATGGTTGTCTAGATGTTAAAAGGAGCTGCTATTCTCTTTTTTATCCAACCCACTTAAGTTCAGTTCACAGTTCCTCTGAATTGAGTTCAAACCATACATTGCAACTCCTTAACCACCCAGCTCTTTGCTTTTCTAAGTAAGTTATATAAAGTAACATGGCTCCTAGGAGAAGGGCTGAGGGAGCTGTGGAATACTTTAAAATGTTTGGGAAAGCTTCTTTGGATTTCAGATCCCCTCCGTCTGCTAAAGATGTAAAACGTGGTCCCTTATAAGGTGGTGGAATGGTCTTAGTTAATCCTTGGAACTTCCAGCCACCACCAATATGGCAAAAGAAGTTTAGCATCCCACCTTCTCCAAACATTTTTCTAGTCAAAACTATTCTGAAAGTAAGTGACCTGCATATAAAGCAGCATTTTCTATCTGATAGAAGTGACTCTATAGCAACAGTTGTACCTTGTTACAGCAATTATACCTGGAAAAAAGATCTACTTTTGAGGATTTAGTTTATCAGGAATTGAGATACGATATTGTCTGACTGATTCCAGATGCCTGTATCTATGCAAAAAAGGTAGAAAGTTTATTTCCCAGATCAGTAGCATGCACTTTAAAAAAAAAAAGTTTAGCACCAAAGAAAGAAGCATGCATGTCTAGAACTTTGTGTTTCACTCATAAAATAAGAGAAATTTTTATTCCCTGGGAATAGAAAAAATGCATATTGCAACTTTTAATGAGTCATTTAATCTCCTTCCTTACAAGCTGTTCTCCTCTAAGATCAAGTAGTATTGACTGTACAGTAAACACATCTCTTCCGTTGGTAAACAATTTGGTTGAATTACTTCTAAATACATGTTTAGTATTGGAAATGCTCCTCCCATCCACAAGTCACTCATCCCTGACCAGAGAAGGTCAAATTGTCTGAAACAAACATCTACGTGGAATTTAAAGCCACAGGTTATTTTTAACCTTATTTTGAGGTGTTTTACAATTGGTAAAATAATGAGTAAAAATGACTGTTGCCAATGAGTTAGTGAGCAAGCTGTAGCCTTGTGGTCTGTGTGCAGCAGGTGGTCAGTGCTTAGAGCTGCTGGCATCAGGCAGACTCTGCACTGTCTGGAGTTCAGTAGTCTCAGACTATGCTTGAATAGCTGGAAAAGGTCCACACCAGGCAAACAACTGCCACGGGGAATTTGCCAATTCAGTGGGCAAGAAGTCTGAGCTGTCACTCCCTTAAAGTCATTTCTCCAGGACTGACCTGTTCGGGTTCTTTGGTTCTAAAGAGCACATGGGACTACACCAGATCCTGGGAGGGAAAAAGGAGTGGTCTTGCAGGGAGTAGTGGTGTCTGCCTCTTCCATTTCACATGGTAGGAACTCCTCCCTTCATAGCTTATCCTACCGTATGTAGGAATATCTCGGTGTCTTCCAGTTGAATGTTAAATAATATAACAACCCTCTGCCACATGACAGTGTGCCTGTCAGCCTCTTCCTAAAGGGAAGCGTCTATGATGGGAAGTGTCTCGGTTGTGTTTGTGCTTGTTAAACGCACATTGCTGTGCAACTGTGTTGAAAAAGGAATAATGAGAAAAGTGGTCAGAATAGGAAGGAAGGAGCCTTGTGATGATCCTGCATTCCTGCATAGATGGTCTCTGACTGTTTCTGACAGATGTCTGACTCCAGAGAAGACAAACTCTAGCCTTTACTGTAGAGAGCTCCACCACGCCCAAGGAATGAATGTTGACCACAGCCATAATTACACAAGCAAAATACCCTTTTAGACATTTTGGGTATACACTGTGGACAGTCTGAAGGCAAGCATGGAGACTCTAAGACCTTCAGTGCACGTTTCTCAGTTAAACACCCTGTGTTTACATAATGTGTATGTGCGTGCATGTGCAGAAATGGCAGCGTACTGTTGAGGTACCACAGGTTTTTGAACTGTCATTGCTAATTGCCAATGCACCTCAGTGGTTCACAGTTTGTGAACAGCAAACTACATTCTGTTGTCATGAAAAAATTATTTAGCTGTTTGGAAATTGATGGAATTCACGTTGAAGTTGGGAGGATCAAATTTGCTCATAAAATAACAGCAGCCATTGAGGGAGGGAAGAAAGAAGTAGTAAAGGTTAGTGTCATGGGCAGTATTTGTATGATCTGGTAGCACGTCATGGGTTCCTTTATTCAGCACCAAAAGCACTTGTGGGATACAACATGTAATTAAAACCAAGTTCCTAAAATTTCTTCCATCAAGCTGAGGTTGCCATGCTGTGAAGTACTAAGTTTGTAACGGGGAAATGCCTGTGCTCAGAGCTGCTGTAGAATTCATTTCTTAAATACAATTATGCCCTCTTGGGATACTTTCCCCCAAACATTTAAAAGTGGGTTTCTATGCCCAGTTTTGTTCCTTATATAAACTGGGGGATGGGAGTGTTTAATGAGAAGGGGTATTGATGTGAGGCAGCAGTTGTAAGAGATAGCTGTAACCAGGTAGTCAAAGTAAGAAATATCTCTTAGCAAGTTCCTTTATGCTGCAGGACATTTAAAGAGTGCAGAGGGTGCAGGAGCCATGCTTTCGTGTCCCCAGGCTGAACTCTGAGACACTTTCCTATATGATGCAATAAGACAGCTTTTCCTTATGCTATACTAGTAATGCAGCATTCTCCCTCTTTCAACATGCTGTACTTCTCACCATTCATGCTTTTATCAAGTTGCTTAATCTCTTTTCCCTGTAAATAAAAATGAGGATTTTTAAAAATGAGAGTACCATGTGAGAATTTGTATGTGGTCCTTTGATGTGAACAAAAGCTGCTTTCCCATGCCTAGTCATCTGTCTCCTATGTAAATAATTCTGATTGCCAAAATGTTACTGTTGGATTTTATAAGCCATTTGTGAGCAGAGGGAGAATGCATGCTTATTGCAGAATGTTTTCCCATTGTATTCATTTGACATGACTTTTAAAGGCAATATTAAAAAGTATGCTTTAAAGCAATTAACATAGAAATAGTAACTATGCAATTAAAATATATTATACAGTTTTTTATTTTAGTTGACAGTACGTTGCAGATTTAACAGAGAGGGGAAAATCTTGCTGCAGCTAAGACTTTTTTTTTTTTTGGCTCATTATATGGCCATTAATTTGGCTGGATCCTGGTGCAGCTTTCGGAGAGCACTGGGTTAGATGAACTGAATGATTTGGTATCTTTCAAGTTCTGTCCAGGATTCTTTATTTGAGTAAAATTTCCTTTGATGATGGCTGGGCTCCTGCAGACGTTCCAATGGGACACTTCTCTGCCAGTCACCACAGCTTTACTGTAGGACTCTCTGTTCACAGGCAGGCTCATGTTACTCTGATGAGGAGCCTGTACTCCTGAGAAACAAAATGGGGCTAAAATACATTTATATATAAAACATAATTTCATAAATGAATATCCAGGGGTTAAAATCTCCATCTGATGATGAACTCTTGCTATACTTTGTGTTCAGAATCCTTCCTGTATCAAACAGGGATCTGCACAAAATTCCTCTGCTTGTCTTTGCTTCTTGAAATTGTATTTGGAGATGAGAGAGACACCTCTCTTTCAGTAGTTTTCCATGCAAAACCCTTTAAACTTTCAGAATATTTTGGAATATGGATCCAGAGTTGAAGTTTCAGTATGTAGGCCATTTTGTGGGTAGCCTGGGTTGGTTGCTTTGTTTGTTTGCCTTAAAATCATACCTTTATCTAACTCTCCATCCTGAGGGGCATTCACTTCTCTTTCATAATCATATATGTTCAGAGCTGAAACAGATTAACAGCTTCCAGAAAGCCCTGAGCGTGGTAAAGCCAGATCTCTGATACTCTGATTCTAGCTACAGAAAGAAAATTATGGCAGAAATGGCAGAAGTGTATAAAGAGATCTGCTTTTCTTAGCTGTGAGTGCCTTTGGATACTGTGTAGGCATGTGACCCTGTAGGACTATTCTGTCTTCTTCCACAGATCATCAGGATACCAATACATCTACTTACAGCTTTGATATTCTCTGCTTCTTTCTCACAAGTGGATACTGCAAACTATTGATCAAATTATTCCAAATGAGCACCCTCATCTCAGCACCAACAAAGTCAATCTGACTGCTCAGGTATCACCTTTCTCATGAATGGATGACAAAATGCCACTGAGACTTCTCAGACTTTTTTCCTATCCAAAAGCCACTCTCTGCAGGCACTGTGAGCATTTTAGTGTTTGCTGTACTGATTGTATAAATTTCTTCAATATTTGAAAATGCTATTCTCTCTGTGCCTGGTTTTTCTTCTTGTTAAGGAACTAGACTGTTTCTGGGTCACCTTTCTCCTCTGATATTCCCTTCCATAATGAATTATGTCAAAAGAGTTATTTATTCTGCATAGATAAGGTCTGACTGCAGTAACAGGAAATTTTAGCTTTGTTCTGCTTTCTATCCAGTTTTATATCTAAATCAACTAAGGCATACAGAAATCAGATTAAGTGACTTCCTTCAAGTCACGCAGTGAGCAGCTCATTTTGGATAGAATCCCAAGAGGATACTTGTGGTTCCCAGCCCTCCTCTGTAACCTCCAGACCACATTGTCTCTGAAATGCACAGTGCAATGAATTCAGTCTGAACATTAAATTACAGCTTTGGCAATGAAGAAAGAGTTCCCGGGGCTCCCATATTTGCTGTAACTTGAAATTTCCAGAAGAGTTCCTCATTGTGGTTTCTACAGCCTTCCCTATTGACAATGCCCATGCCCGTGGCAGTGGGATCCAGTGTGTCTACAGAGGGTTTTCAGGGCCCATTGCAACTTGGCTGCCTGTTCTCATGTTAGCTACACAGCAAAGTAAAATCTGTGGCTCTTTGTTACTAAAAGAGGATGGCAAGTCATCACAGTGATTTATTCCATTTTTCCTGGCTTTTTTAGTCAGCAAAGTCACTCAGCATAGGCAAGCTGATGGTGGATTCCCATCCTCAGAACAAATGTTTACTAGAGGGGAATGCTATGATCTTGCTGCAGAGAAGGAGATAATGAGAGGGGAACTTAAGATCAGATAAATGTCTGTCTTGAGGGACGGTTTGCAAATAAATGCAAAATGCCTCTGGTTGTTTCTGTAACTACACAATCCTTCCCATTAGTTACAACAAAGATTACATGGGAAGATGCCTCTCTAGATTACCTGAAGTCAATATCCCTTTATATCCCTACAGGCCTCTGAGAAAGGCTTTCTTTGATACATCACATTCTTGTGAGTAAAGGCTGGGAAAGCCAGACACTTGAATGTTCTCTTTACTGCCAAGTTTTAAAAACTCACTTTTAGAACCAGAAAAGAAAGACTGCAATTCAGATTTTCAACTGTTCTTTGAGCTTTTGTAACTCACAGGCCACAGAAAGTGGTCTCCTAGCTCGTATGTGATAAGAATTACGTTCAAAACTTATGTGAAAAATTGAGCTGTCCCCTTACAAAGGAGAATGATGTTCCAATGATACTTTGACTATGTGAACGTCTTAAAGGCTATTAGTCACTTCTGAAACAGAATTAGTAAAAAGCTAATGATCCAAATAGCAAAACCCATCAGGACTGGTTCTGCTCTCCACCGTACTGGAGAAAACCACTTGCAGTTTCACTGATGCCTTACAGAAATCTGTGGAGCAGAAGAGAAATGGTCCACTCCTTGCAGAAAGCTCCCCTTTCCTCAGTAAAAATGTCAAGATGGTTTAATTTTGCCCCAGAAGAGTAATAGTTTTGTCTTTGTGGTTTTTTTACTTGGTGATTTATTCATCTTATACAGCAAATTGTAATTTTTTAGTGAATTTCGTTTTCTAACATTTTCGTGCTTGAATAAAACATAGTTGTCTTTCTCGCTTTTGTTGTGCCTGAGAATTCTGTTATCTGCCCCAGAATAGTCACCTAAACTGTAGTTCAGATCTTTTATGCTCAACTGGGAGAAAATTAGCTTCAAGTTAAATGGCAGTAACTTATCCCACTAGATAAAGAACAATAATTTCCCTGCTATAGCACCATTTTGTAGCTGTACTCTAATATGTATCTAGTTCCCTCTTCTTGTTCTGCTTTCCCTTCATGTCACCTAATAGAAATTGTAAAGATACATTGCATTTTTTTTGAAAAAAACAAGAAAGCAACTCCCTTAAAACTGCAGATAATAGTATCCCCAAAAAGCTCCTAATGAGCAACCTGGCAGTCAGGGCTAATTCTTTATGCGAAGTCAAGACGTTCCCACACTGAGTGTTAAGTCTCCTTTCAGCACCTCTGATGTCACACCACAAACATCTCTTCTTTTTGTGCACTCTATATAATTAACACATTCCTTTAGTCACTGTCATCTTCCTTCTTCTCCCCCTGCCACCTCATCCATTAGCTCGGGGTTGGCAATGAGGCAGAAGGGGCTTTGCCAGCTCATCTGGCTCCTGTGGGGTCTTATGCTGGCCCACCTCTCACCTGCTTCCCTTGTGCATAGGGTACTTGGGATTTTTAGGATTCTCAAATACTATTAAACTCCTAAAATCAGGCAAGGTTTAGGGAATTCTGTCTAGCGTGGATGAGCTCATTCCTAGCTTAACAAACACAAACTTACCTTTCTTAAACTGTATTAAACCATAGCTTCCAGTGCTATGACTGTATAGAGTGCCATAAATCATAATTTAAGAAAATCAGAAAGCTTCTACATAATGTTGAAATTTATTGAAATGACTCTGTTTATCTAAATTAACATACTTCACCAAGAGCAAGGCATTTTGGTATAAACATCATAGTTTCTTGAAGCTCTTTTTTTGTTCCACTCAAGACTATTAGTGTTGACAGGAAGGAGACAGAAGCCATACAGTTTGGTCACAACAAGGACAGTGTGAGCTTGTTTGTTCACTAGCTGCCAGAATTGGGAGGGAGTTGCCTTGACTTTTCTCCTTGTTCATTTACCTTACATAGTTTAACTTTTCTGAATGTTAGAATCCGTATTTATTGGTTGATAAACAATAGGGCAATAAAATAGTGGATTAAAGACTCTTCCACCTCCACATTTCCCACCCTTCCCCACACCTAACCTGAAAGACAGATAAATTTGTACTAATGGAAAAGTTCTTGTTTTCAAGGCTGAGCATCCTAAACCATGGCACAGAAATGGATTCTGTCAAGCTGGGAGCAGACAGTTTTGGAGGTAGAAGAAAAACATTATAGCAACCCTGGCAATTCTTTGTGTACATGCTAAGAGGCCTGATCTTCGGGGAACACATGCATCTGACCACTGTTTTAGCTCAGTCCCATCTCTAGCTTGAGATGACAAGTAGAGCATTATCGTAACTGGAACTGCCACTGAAAATCAGGGAGAAAATAAAACTCTCTAGCACTATATTTAAAGTGATAGAGAATCAGGCATTACTTTGTTTTCTGGCCCGGATGTGCCAAGGAAAATATTCCAAACACACGTTTTGCAGGATTTTCCCCCAAACTTTATACAGTCAAAACCTATAGAGAAACACTGTTTCAAAGTTCACTGGTCCAGAGCTGAGCAACTCCCAGTATCCAATTTCCCATTGGATCTGAATTTCCTCGCCTCTGATGTTAATTAGATCTTCATTCTTCGATTTTCTCATCAGTCCTTTCCAGGACAGATATCTCCAACTCTGCCAGAGATGGCACCTGAGGGTAGATGTTTGTAGATGGCCACTGATGTTCTTTTGATGGCCTTTTATCTTTCTGGGTATCTTTGAGCTACTCCCAGTCTGTAGATATGTTAAGCCCATCTCCTTAGAGTGATGCTACATCTCCTAAAAACTAAAGAAAATTCCCTTCTCCGGGGCAAAGTCAAGTCAAGCCTAACTAGAGAGACAAAACAAAAATGTAAAAGCTATATTGTTTCGAACAGAACCATTATTTCCTGGAGGGTGCAGGTTTCACACACCGCCAGGAATGCGGGAGGGGTGCGTCACCGCGGAGATCGCGCTGTTATATAAGTGATATCCTAAGGAAAGGCCATGGCAACAACACATCCCTCCCGGGGAAGATGTCTGCGAAAGCCTGACTGTGACCTAGAAAAGATGGTGACAGGAGGAGTTGTTTATAATAAGTCTTCATTGAATTAGGAATCTGAACACAGGTGAAGTTGTGCAAGAGAACTAAGCCCGAAAGGATCCGGCCGAGGTGGATCCCTTGGCCAGCAGCAATGGTACAAACAATTCTTAGATAAACAAAAGCCCTCCAGCTTTTATGCCAAGGCAAAGGCTTGATCTGTGTGTTTGAGAGTTCACACAAAATCAAAAGAGACTGAGCTCTGCCTGGGAAATCAATGTAAGTTATTGTTATTCTGCTAATGGATAAAATATTGGAGCAGAGCACAACTGTAACAAAACTAGACTGAGAAAGAGGAGAAAAAACATGGGCACAGCTTATTAAATTCTTCTACTTATTTGATAAGTTTCTAATTTTGAAGCTTGGAAATTTCAGGCTACTCTAGTAAGCTGGAGTCAAGACTTCAGTTTGGGATTTAATTGTGCTCCAGGCCCCTTTCACAGAAAAACTACTTGTTCCATAAGTTAGGAAACACTGATGCATCAAACTTTCAATAACTATGCAGTAACATGATGCAGTACAGAGTTGGTTTTTTTTTAAATGTGAATTTTCACTGGGGAGTAGGAAATGTCAGGGATTGAGGATTTCATTTATTCGGTACCTGCATTGCTTTCCCTGACCCTCACAGTGTCCTGTTCATTAAGAGTTTCCCTTCCTTTTATGTTTTAATTGGAATAGAATTTGGAAAAAAAAGAATCAAGCTTATGTGAACAAGAACATTATTATCTGCTTCTGTCCATTCAAAGGCAAATTGAAGGTTACCTTAGAGTGGCTCACAATTTCTCCAGCTATCTTATAATTTTTTTTGACTGGGGACATCACTGGCTCCTTGTGGTATTTCTCTATGAAGCTGTAGACATTAATTCTGTTGTCCTTGAGTTTAATAAACAATAATGGGTCATTTGCTTGTAACCCATTCTATGCCTGTGAGTCAAAGAGGCTTTGTGTCTTAACCTACTCTGTGTGTCCACAACTCCATCACTGCAGCTCATTTCATCACTTAACTTTTTCAAGTCTCAAATGTGTCCTGTCAGTGCCCTCTGATGGTATCACGATATGAGGCCCATGGAACAAGAAATTGTTTTTCCAAACTGAGTGAGTTAAAACTTTTGCAGGTTTATCAACTGCTGGCATCTTAAATGTCACTCCAGTCCTGCATAGATAAATGTGAGTGTCCCTATGCCCATAGATTTGAGACATAAAATGCAGATATATTCTAATGCAAAAGAAACAAATAGCTTTCTTGCTTTTTCTTTCTGTTGTTTGAAAGTCCTTTTTGGCACACTGTATACATACTTCTTCTGGCCACATAGCAATGCAGCTGAAAAAATTGTCACAAAGTTCAACAAAGGGAAAGTGAGAGCCAGGGCTGAGTCATTGCATGCATGAGAGCTGGGAGGAGGAAGCTTTGGACTGTACTGACAGAGATTCAGAAAATGCTGAGGAATAATCTATCCCAGAGAATGCTGGCAAACTATCAAGAAACAAAACAAGAAACAAAATAAACCACGGCTCCACAAAGGGATGGAAACCACCCCCCACAAAGTCAGCCAAAAAAACTTTCCATCACAACATTAACATCAATCCAGCTCTCCCTAGTTTTCCCAAGATGAAGCAACTGCAGCATTGATATTTCAAATTAACTGCTAAAAGTATTGGTCTAACAGATGCTCAGTGCTGGGCTGTCTGCATGAACTGGTACACGGGTACTGCTCAGCAGGTGCTTGGAATGCTCCTGGTGAAATGTTTTGTGTGTCAGGGAGCTGGGGGTGACACTGTGGCAGGCAGACAGCAGCCTCTCTGACAAGGCTCCAGTCCCACAGCACCTGAACGAGGGCACAGCAGGTCCAGGGAGAATAGCCGGGTTCAGAGAAGAGTCCAGCTTTCACCAGACAAGTCTGGTGACAAGACAGGCCCCAGGTCAAGGGAAGGAGTCAAGGCAAAGTGAAAGTTCAGCCAGGTGCAAAGCCAGGTGCAGGGAACCTATCATACCCTTCAGAGAAAAATCAAATATATCTCCCAATCCAATGGGCAGAGAGTGTCCAAGTGGAGAGTCTGGGTGCGGCAGCACAAGTCCTGCTCCTCACAGCTTCCTTGTCTTTATGGAAATTGGATTCAAGGTTACTCAGCTGTGTGCTATTAGAGCAGCCTTTGGACAAACGAATCTTTAAAGAAGGGATGAGGTTGTAGAAAAAGATTATGGAGGAAGGTGATTATGAAGATGTCTCAAGATCAAGATCCATGTACCTTGTACTCAACAGAGACACTTGGAGCCTTGAGAAACCTGGAACTATGCCCCATAACATCCTGCATGGATTTGCAAGATAGTGTGGTTTTTTCCTTCTGCTGTGCTTGTGAGTACTGGTGCTAGGTGCACATCTGTGCACAGGTAGTTGTAGTCACACATAGTCAGCTCCCTGTCTCAAAGGGTAGGACCATCTCAGTGTCTCCAAAGGAAGACACAAGGGGCCTTCTAGCAGATAGCAATAATACAGCTTTATTTACTGAGAAATTTCCTTTCTTGTCCTTTTTGTACAGAATTTCGCTGTTTAGAAAACAAAACTGTTTTCTTATAAATTGTGCTACGTATTTTCAAACTGTACACCTGAGGTATAGTTCATAAACTTATTGATTACCATTTCATTTTTATGTTCTTTTTACATTCATGTGTGCCTTAAAGTACCTGCTAGACCATTCTTTTCTCTCTCTAGCTGGTAAAACAAACTCTACTCTCTCACATCCTCGAGAACCTAGCTGAACAAGCAGAGGAGATATCAGCATTTGTGACTTTATGGGAATAGAGGGAACTTAATTTCATTCTTTAATTTTATCATATTTACGTCCTTCTGATCACTGACCGTGAGTCATGTGGAATGCTTTGGCCTTCATTTCAGTGGATTTGCTTCTTGTTCCTCGTTTACTTAAGGTTACTGAGGGGTGGGGGATGGATTTCTCTTTTATCAGGATAGATTTTTGATTCAAACAAATCAAGAGCAACATCTTTGCTAAGAACCTCAATTTGCATATTTTCATTTCAAGGTGCCTTTAACAAAGTCAAGTTTTGAAAAAATTCCTCTTTCTAGGGCTTAGCATCACTCTTCTAGATTGAACATTCCTTTGATACATTGCCCCCCTCCCCACCAATTTATTCCTCAAGGACATTGCATGGGTTCTGTGGTGATAGCTACCACTAGTATCCCCACTAGAGCTGCTTCTTGGTCTGCGCCAAGCCAGGCTTGAGTGTTTTCAGGACAAGGGTCAGAACATCCTCTCCCCTGTGTGCTCCAGAACGAGTTGTTCCAAGAAGCAATTCTCCAAAGGTCAAACTTTCTGATATGAGACCAGTTTAGAAGAGAGCAGTGGAAATCCTACATAATGATTTTATTAGATTCTTGTCCCTTTCATCTCCCAGAATTTTGTGCTCAGCAGTGTTCTTAGTAGAGATCAGTAGCAAGTAATCCCACGAAAGGTCCTATAGTTTTCTGAAAACGGAGATCTCTTTTCATTACACAGTTCTGGCTGCACAAAATCATGATTGCCTGAATCTTTGAACTGTTCCTTTTCTCTATAATCCCCATTATCCTTTGGCTTCCACTGAGGAGTTTCACAGATGATAACTACAGCTGAGCAAATACAAGGGTTCCCTCATTCTCTAGACATTATGGTGAAGATTGGAGAGGAGGAGGCTTTCCTGGAGGAATCCCTTGTCACCGTAGAGGGAGTGTGATTTGATTTGAAAGGATTTGTGCCATTGCAGTGGTGCATTTTTTTATTACAGTCAGACTGTGATTCTTCATATGATGGTCATCCTGTGGGTCTGAAGTTTCAGTGCCTTAAAAGCTCCAAAGGACTCTACTCTAGCCCTTCTGAGGTAGTCTTAAGAGAGTATTTTTGAGGTCTGGGAGGAAAGGCAAGGCTCCAGAATACTGGAAAAGGGCAAGCATGAAAGCCTGCCTCAAGAAAGAGATGCAAAGGTAAAAGAGGAACCATCACTTAAGTCAATGTATTTTGAATGCCACATTAGAAGCTGTAGGTTGTAAGTTGTTTAATACTGCGTATGGTAGCTCTCAGATATGTAATGAACTTGCTGGTGTTTTCTAGCCAACCTCTCAGCCATGTGCTGAGTTATGCATTTGTGGGATACTTTCCCAAATACAGGCTAGAGAATTATTAACTATATTCAACTCCATTACAGTAATTCCCATTGTTACATCTTTTAGTGCATCAAAATGATAAAACATGATCTAATTGCAAAACAAAGGCAGAAACAACAATTTTTGTAGTAAATGTCAGTTATTTAAGTCAATATTGTGCCTTCCTTCATTGATATTTAAATTTATGATTAATTTTGAAGTTTAAACTTCTCCTGTGCCCCCCAGGGCTAGTGGGCTGCTGGTTTGAACTCTGGGGCACCAGTCACACGCTCCCTGCAGGATGACTTGCTTAGCAAGAAGTCCACTTCCCAAAAGCTGCACTGAATGCCTGTCTTACAGAGATACCTAAAGCTGTCACTGATTTGAGAACTCCACTGCCCATGACAACAATCCTGCTCCTGAAGGAGTTTGCATTCTCTGGCTTGTTTAGGTTGAGCNGGCTGCTGGTTTGAACTCTGGGGCACCAGTCACACGCTCCCTGCAGGATGACTTGCTTAGCAAGAAGTCCACTTCCCAAAAGCTGCACTGAATGCCTGTCTTACAGAGATACCTAAAGCTGTCACTGATTTGAGAACTCCACTGCCCATGACAACAATCCTGCTCCTGAAGGAGTTTGCATTCTCTGGCTTGTTTAGGTTGAGCATCAGCCACTTGGCACTCCTGTAGTCAGCCCCTTGTTGCTGCTGGCGCTAGCTCTGAGTAGAATTGTCCAAATTAAATAAAGTGGGAAGATAGAACTGGATTTCTTGGCGTGCTGAGATACATTCAGTCCTTCCCTGCGAAGCAGGGAGCAATGACCACAGGGCAGTCTGTGATGGCCTAGTGCCCTGAGAAGTGCTTATGCGTGGGAAGACCGGGTGAGATATAAGGAAGGCTGTTTGTGACAATCTCCTCAGCAGGTGTGCTCTGACCTGGGTTCTGGCTGGCACATCTCACCACCAGCTGTGGGCACCTGCATCAGCAAGGTTGGCTCATCCCTCAGTGCAAGCCCTTTGCCCTGGGGCCTGCATCTACAGTAATAGAGTTAACTAGAATGTGGGAGCTGTCTTGTCATGAACTTCCCTGCGAGTTTTATCCCACAAGTTACCCAGGCTGCAAGCTCCAAGCAGGAACTTTGTGTGGAGTCTCATTCTTGCTTCTACGGTGCGAGTGAGGGCACCGACATTCCCAGGAGCAGTGAGGTGGATAAACATCCTTCTGTGCATGTGGGGGAACTGTGGGTGGCAAGCTCATGGCCCATTTCAGTGTCCTAGCATCTGCATTTTAGATGCATGAGTTTGGGAACATTTGGGGTAGGTTGACCTATGCTTATAATTCAATGTATTTCAATTACTCTTTAATATTTAATAAAATTTCCTCACTTGACGAAAATACCAAATATTCTTCAGCTTGAGGAGAAGATGCCTCTCTGGCCCTTTTAAGCATTTAATGGTAAAGGGAATGGCTCCAAATGTCTCAATAGGACCATTGTAGAAGACATTATAATTCCATGTAAGGCTTTACAGAACTGGAGGTGGTTTTCAGGACAAAAGACAGCTTGGAGAAACTTTTTTTTTCAGAAGAAGTGGTAATTATATGTTTTGTACTTCACATGAGCTTTGTGGGTTTTACAGTGTTCTCATAAAATGAAGCTCTGTCATCCTGGCTGGCAAATGGGGGAAGAGCAGGCGGGAAAAATGGAACACCCTGGCCCTGGAGATCATGGGCATCTACCCTCTCAGGACCCTGAATCCTTCTCTGCCAGCCTGGCAATCCTCCACATGAACTGTGTTAGAATGAGAAACCTTGGAAATGTAGGACACTGGCAACAGGAGCTACTGAGCCTTCCATGATCTTATGTCCATGTCAAACTTTTTATTTTTAGTTTCGGGATGCTTTGGTTTCCCATCTGTGAAGCACAGTGCCTCAGGCAAGCTGGCAGAAGCCTGGGCATATTTCCACCAGGAGATAGATTTCCACTGTAGTTGGCCTTTTCTACTGCTAAATGCTTTGGTTTTGATGAATCAGCATTTTCCTATGGAAAAACATTCCTTTGGAGAATTTCCAGTCAGAATGAAACCAAGATTCAACGCATTGCAAAATCCCTCCAGAACAGGATTTATTCTCTATAGCTGTACTTATAAGCATTCCTTGGTTTCTCTGTATTGGAATAAAATAATAACACAGATGCAAATATCGCCGGTAAAGGTATTTATAGTGAGGATAACTATTTTTGCCACTGGAAAGATTATGAAGTGTATAGACATTTAAATACTGGACCTGGAAAGGAGATAAAAATCTTTCAGATTCCTGTGTGGTGAAATCGTGAATTTTGAGACCTTGTTTTGCAGTGCAGCAGTATTAGAGGTCATGGAAAATAAAAATAGTTTAAACAACTCAGTATTTGCTTTGCATTCTCCTTGTAAAACAGACTTAAATCTAGGCATGTGTATTGAAAATCATAAATTTGATCAGACACTTGAGAACACATGTTTATATTCAGCTCTGGTTGATTTTGACTTCGTGTTTCTTCTGGCTATCTATCCTGGACCAAAACATAGCTCAAGCTGTTGGAAAAGAACTATGGCCATAAAAGAGTGTGGGTGTGAGCAGCAATAAATACAGCCCTTCTCTCTTGTCCTCTATAACACAGCAGGTGTGAAACAAGCCATTAGATCAGACTTATAATTGTGGGAAGGCAACTGTACATTTCTCATTCAAAGTCACATCCTTCCTTTCACAAATAAGTCATTGTCTTAAAATGAGTGTAGTTAAATTGTTTGGTTTCATGTGTAACTAATGTAGTCCTTTCCTTTTTATTGGATTAACAGTTTAATGCATCTGAACCCACCTGTTCCTACAGGATTTGCACAGGATCTTTCACAGTCCATGTCAGCTTCCTACCTAGAGTTCAGCTAAGCCATAGATAATCCTTTTGCCTTAAGGTGAGGTAGCAAGTTAAGGGTGATTCAGTGACCTTTGGCATCTTTTTAAGCAGCTGAAGTTGAAGGATGAGCTCTGTGCACAACCTCATCCCAGAAGATTCTCTCTCTGAATAAAACTAAAAATGAAAACGATGAAGAAGGGAAAAACTCGTCACTTAAGCTGCAATTCAGAGATCAATTTTTGCTTCTGCCATTCTTATTGCAGGCAAAGAGGGCAATGCAACTTGATAGTTGTGTCATCCTGTGGAAAGAGATCCTCCCGTGAAAAAAAATCCTCACCTGCCTCTACAGTGGAGATGTCCCTGCAGGAGGCATGGTTTGCATCTGAGGAGTATGGAATTGCAGGTGGGCTGGGACTGGGGTGAGGCGATCTATGACTACACAGGCTCTGCTACTCACAGATCATGTGTTTCAATGGCAGTGCAGTTAATGGCTCGCTGAGTCTGCTCAGTGAACTTCTAGAGGTGCAGCATTTCATCCCCCCTCTAACCAGCACTTCCCTTGAGAGGAGGCTTTTGTAGCAGGTAAGACCTTATCTCTTCACACATTTAAAAGAGCTTGTTGCTTTACGCTGTTTTATTCCTCTTATCCCTCCTGTTGGGTCTGCCCTGTTGTTTATGCTGTGTGGAAGCAGAGGAACACCCTAGCTAATTGTGATGAGATCATAGATGCAGCTGAAAAATGAGCAATAACAGCAGCATGATAAAGTCCCTTTATTTGACATCTGCCAAAAAGAGAGAGAAAACCAAAGAAAACTGGAAAGAGGAAAAAATTGTGCATTATATGTTTTATGGTTCTAAGCTGCAGAAGGCAATCACAAATACAGGAGAGCTACTTGGAAATTTTTAAGTAGCTGATTGCTGACTGTATGTAGATCCAGAAAGAATAAACATCATGAATTGTGGAATTTAGTTAGTCTACTTTAACTAGAAATAAATCTGAGGCATTAATTTCCAATCAGTGTGATCCAAAGTCCAAGCATGTTTAGATTCAGAATGAACAATTTCTATATTTCTCTAATTGGAGACTTGTCTACTTAGAAGACTGTATGCTGAGGGAGATAAACCCGATTTTTCCCTATGTAGAAGTCACACTGAATATAATTTAAAGAATTTACTTTCAGCACCAAAACCAGTACTCCATTTCCTGAGAGACTTGGCGTTTGTAGCATGGAGTTTGTCAAAAAAGCTGACTCAGCATTAGCTGAGCTCAAAAGATCACTGAGTTGTGTATCTGACTGTTGGGTGTCTTCTTTAGACCTTGCTTAGGAAGACACCTTGCTACGAGTTGTGGTAACAATAAAACCCAAAGGTAAACACACTCCCTACAGGAGAAGGGTTTAGCTGTACTAAGCCGTGGGAGTGACAGAAGAACACAGGGTCACAAGAGGATGGGGTTTTTCTTTGGCTGGAACAGTACATATTTAGTGTGAAAGTGCACCTGCCTCAAGAGGCTGTTCAAAAATTGTGTACTCTGCATTCTTTAAACACAGATTAAGTTCTTTTGCCTTTTAGGGAGCAGAAGGAACCCAGCATTACTGGAAAAAATTTCCAGGGGTAGGACTGGGTTTACTTTTCTCCTACTTAGACTGAAAAGGAGCCTTTCCTCTGGTTGAGAGAACAATTTGAGCTGATCTACAGGGTGCAAAGTTTTCTCAAAACCTCTGATGTGGGTGAGATCAGCTCATTATAGGACTAAGGCTTTCCTGCAAAGACTTGGATGGTTTGTAAAGCACTGATTCAGCACATCCACTGTGGGCTGGGTAATTTGCAGGACATGCTTTATTAGCCTATAGTGGCTTGAAGCATAAGTTAAAGCTTGAGCTAGAAGTTCGCTGCTGATTTTTTCCAAAGAGCTAAAACCACTTCAGACTTCTTAAGCGACCAACACATTCTATAGGCCAAATTATATGTGTGAATAGTTTTGTAACAAATTGATGTTGTCACAATTTGGTATGAATGTAGATGTTCCCTAAATTAATCCAAGATACCTAAATTGTAATCCACATCAGGTTCTTTTTATTTATTCTAGGTTGGAAGTACTCCAGGTATTCCACCTAGCTCAGCGTGGTTACCTGGGGTCTGAAAGCAGCCACATTCACTGTTCCTAAGAGATCATTCAAATTGCTTTTCTGCAGTAACTTTCATCCAACTTACATTTTGGGTTTTTTTCCAGTTTAATGGAATCTTTGGCTCAGGTTTTTAATGCAGATGGCTTCATATAAATCTTTAATGAATATGTTGAACCTGGGTCACTTGAACTGCTTTCAGCTGATTTAATGCTGACTTCTGATGTTATCAAGATCCCAACTTGGGACCAGGCGCCAGTATTTTCCTTTCTTGCAGAAAAATTATACTACTCAGGAAGGGAACATACTACTCAGGGGGGGAAATTTAGCTTATGATTGGATAATAAGTAGCTAAGGAGGGACAAATATTTCTCTCTCTTTCATATATACATATGGTTGTTTAATACTTCAGAAAGTATGTTGTTTTCTGAAACTAATGCAAGTTTGTTAATAGTAGAAATGGTTTAAAGCAATTCAGCTATTCTAGCAATGCATGCAGAAGTTTTGGAAAATTTTCTACAATTTATTCTTTCTGTGGAAAAATTGCTTTGTTAGCAAGCCAGCTCCCGCTTCCAGCAGCATTTTAGGCCAAACTATCTTGAATTGGTCCCAGAACCAGCTGTCTCTTTTGGTTCAGATCAGAATGGACACAGACTGAGCTTTGAATAGTGGCTTGAGCTTTTCAGTGGTTTGCTACTGCTTCAATTTTGTATTTAAATCACTAATGATCAGTTGATTATTATTATTCCATGAGTGTTTAAAGTCCCAGTGTCCTATTTGTGAAATGAACTGGTATAGAGGCCAGCAGAAAAGTAATTGTAGCCTTAATCCTCTGTTCTGTCCCTGGCACAATGAAAGAAATAAGGAGAAGGTGAACATCCTCATTCCACGTTTTGGCTGGGTTTATTAATAGATTTGCATTTATTAAATTAGTTTTTACTAGGCTTTCATTGTGTCATAGGTCAGTATTCTGTCTGGGTACTCAAAGGGTGGTTCTGGAAGTAGAAAGCAAATTCTTTTTACAGCCATGATTTATCCTCGTCTTGAATACTGTATCATATTAGCAAAACATTTATAGTGTGAGAGATGTATGAGTCAAAGTATTACATTAATAGTCTAAACTGAAGACGGACCAGAATTTTTCTGTGGTATCCTCTGCTGTGTATACATATGATGGAGTGAACAACCAAAAGGAAATTTGAATGTGGTAAATCAAATTGTTACTCAACCCACCATCAGGAATTGGGAGAAAGTTTACACAGCTGCCTCTCAGCAACTGCTAATGATAAAGTATATTTCTACCATCCCGTAGACATGAGTAATATTTTTACCTGGGTGAACAGCAGCACTTGGCTGGTAATAAGTGGAGGAAAATGTCACTTTTTTTTTTTTTTAACTTTCTTCTCTTTTAATTGCATATTATTGACAATACTTTCTTACTTGGGGTGTGTTGTGTTGGAGATCTTCCCCACATGTTTGCCCTGTAGCTCCTGAGGAAATGCATTCATGTTTCTCTGGTGGCAGTGGGAATCCTGCGGGGTGGCTGCTGTGTGCAGTGGCTCTGGCACTGACACAGAGTTGGGACTCACTGGCCAAGCACTAACACCGAGAGACTCGGAGCATTACTGGGGTGCCCTGTCTAGATCTCGTGTCCAAAGGGTCAGGTTGGATTCAGAATGATGTCCAGCTCTGTCACGGGTCTTTTGGATTATTATGGACAAATCTTTTTATTGCTTTGTTTCTCAGTTTCCCCACAATAAAATGAAATAATGCTATTTACCTTCCCTGAAGAGTGTGGCAAGTTTGCTAGTAGGAAGTAGGGTGAAAGTTGGGCAACAATTTTATTTTTAAATATTGGCACTTAATTCTTGAATACTATCAGTGATTTCTGAATAATTTCATTTCTTATGACCAGGTTTGTACAACCTCAGTTCACCTCCCTGTGCTGACGCCTTTAGATGTTCTGCTCCACAACTGCCACAAAGATTTCTGTAGGGCTCTGGTATCGTTCTGGGCAGAAGATAGTCAGGTTTTGAGATAAGCAGGCTCCCTGTGGATGCCTCTCTGGTTTTTTGCATGCATTGGAAAGAGCATCAGAAGGAAGTGAGAAGGGGGAAGGGAAAGCACAGACATTTCAGAGAAACAGGACCATGCCTTTGCTGTAGAGCTCTGATACTATGCTGGTCTGATCCCTCACAACAAAATATTGGCATGTTATAATCCATGCAGTTATTTTCTCAGTATGAAGCACTGATTTACAAAGACTTGATCACAGGCTGCAGCTTTCTCTTCCCCTCCTCTGTGTTCCATCTCCATTATCCCAATGTATTAATGCAGAGAACACTGCTTGGTACCATCAGATGTCTTGCAGGAGGACAAGCCAGGTGACAAGTGCTCCTTTCCCCACTGCCATGTGGGATTCTGCATCTTGATTGCCTTTAAACTGGTCAGTCTCTCTGGGCAGAAAAATGCTGTGCTGAGAATCAGTTGCTGCAAATGTGTGTGTGACAGTACTCCCTGGGGTAAATCCAGCAATTGGCTTAGAATTTCAAAGTCGCTTTCTCTAAGAACGGGACATGATTTAATATATTTAGAGAGGGGTCTTATCAAGGTTAATAAAATTCTCTGTACCCTCTGTGATGTCTGAAGGATTCATCTGCACCCCCATCTGTAACTTCCTTTACTCAGGAAGTAGATGAGGGTCTCAGTACTGCTGTGGGTGCTTTGCCACACAGGGCTCTGCACCCCCGCCTTGTGCTCAGGGCAAGGGATCCGTGCTCATGGATAGCTGATAATGGTTATCAGCTGTTTGTCAGCACTGCTCTGTGCAGAGTTAGGTGTGCCAGTGCGTCAGCCAGGACACAGCTCTGCACCAACAGAGCTGCAGTGAAGCTGCCTCTGAGCTGGCTCTGAACAAGTTCATTTCAGTGTCTGCATGTGGGGAAGGAGAACTCCCTCGGTTGGCTTAAAGGAGGTTCTGAATGTGGAAGCACGAATTCCTGGGTCCCAGATACAGCTAATGGAGAGAGCAAGTGTCTCCAGGGTGTGACCCAGTCTGTGACCCTGCCCAGCTGGTCTCTGCCCATTGACTAAGGAGAGTCGGGATTCTGTCAGAGGCACTGGTGGGAACCTGCCATCCTGCAGCATAGCCAGAGGGCAGAGCTTTCCTACGTCTAATATTTACATTTCTTATGACTGCTCACACCACAGAGCTCTGTTTTCTCATTTTGGCTAGGCCAGGTGTGGACTTTCCTCTAGCTTTTTTTGGTTAAATTTTTTATTAGCACAAGAGAATTGAAGAGCATTGCATCTCCTCAGTGCCATGTTAGGTTAAAGCACCAGCAAGCAGTGTCTTTAAGCTTTGCACATCCTCATTGTGCAGTATTGTGGTTAATGTTGCAATGAAAGACCAGTCCCTTGCTACGCAATATTAAGCAGAAAATGATATAATTCAGTACCACTACTCTGGTAGTTAAGCATGTCATGTTTGCCTACTGTAGTACTAATGTGAAGGGAAAAGTAACCCAGACCGAGACTGTCAGCTTCTAAAGTGGTTTGGCTTCATGGAATTCACATGAATAAGCTGCGGATCTGACACACAATGATGCAGCCTATATCAGCTGAAGTGACATGAAATCTAGAGCTTGTCATTGTTTGGATAACCCAAGCCCTGTCCCTGAATCACGGAGATGTTGGGTTGGGAACTTACTGTGTGCAAAGAAAAGACATTTTTATTCCTTTTTGCAGACATAGGATACTCATATATAGTATAAGCAGCAACAATAGAGAAGGTTTCATAATTTTGACTCCTATGCACTGTTTGGTTCAAAGCCCTTTGAACGTAATTCCAACCAGATGATGTGAGGAACAGGACCGTATTAAAAGACTGCCAGGGAAAAAGCCATATACACACACAAGATGGAACATGTCTGTAAAGAAAAGTGTTTTCTATTTAATATTTTGATTTTTTTTTCCCCCACTCCTGCCTTCATCTGAACTTAAATCACATCCAATAATATTTTGAAGAACCATCAGCCATTCTGCATTGAGTTGGGGGTGGATTTGGCAGGAACTTTACGTTTTTTTTGTTGGCTCAGACACAAGTGGGTGGTATTTCTCCTGCGCTTCTGCTGTTATTGATAAATAATCCAGGATGCTGATCTGTATGTCGGGGAGCTTAGTAATCAGGAAATTTGTGAAAAGTAATGACTCACCTGAACCTTCAAGCTAAAGATCAGCTGTGATTCACCTGGACTCTCTTAATTGCCTCACTGTAGGTTTAAGACTTTCATCTATTTTAAATCTAGTTACCATGGAAAAACAATAAAGAAGCCTTGCATATACATGTATTTTGTTCAGTGATACCTGGCTTTCCCCTCTAGGGGAATAGCTTCATAATTCTGATGTATTTTTATTAAAATAAGCAGCCTAAAAAAATTCCGAAATATGTAGCCTCACAGGAGATTTGTTGTATTTGCCTTATGTTATGTTGTCCTATATTATATTTGACTTATTACATTCAACTGTAGAGAAGTCTTTTTGTAAGCAGGGAAAAAAAATCCAGAGATGGAAAACTACTTATCCAGCCAAAGAGAGTGCAGTTATAGAACAGGCATCTAAATCTTCCACATCATTGTAAAAAACTACCACTTAATTGTTTCTAGTTAAAAAAAAAATCGTAAAGATAAGTTCTTGGGATATAGCAAGTCGAAATAAGGACACTTTTACAAAATAAATAAGATTTTCACATGAGAATCACTGTTTCCAACTCAGCCCAAATCCTTTTTAAGCTTTTAGAGAATCATTGTCATTTCCAAGCATTCTCTTCTGCTTATTGTTTAATCCTGTGTAGCTTGCAAGTCAATTACTTCACTGCAAGTTTGTGTTTATGCACCTAAAGTTAGGCTACTTTATTTGTTGGGGGTGATTATAATTCACTCAGCTACTGTCAAGGAGGCAGATTCCTGTGTACTATTCACACTGTGCTGGTACTTTGGAAAATTGAAAGAAAACTGAATGATCAGGGTGAAAACTGCTTGGGTGTTAACATTTCCTAAGTGCTTTTCTCTTGGGAAGAGCACTTAGGGTCCAGTGCAAAGTTCTTTATTGTTGCAAGGATAGGAATCTTGTCCAAAGTTTCATGCTGCATCGTAGAGTCTGTGTAAAAAAAGGCTGAAGGCAGTCCTGAAATCCAAATTAGACTGGGAGGGTGTTACTACTTTTTAGTGCCTTTCTTATTCTTTTGATAGAAGAGCAAAATCTCAAACGAAGTAAAAGCCAACCCCACATTCAACCCACATCAAGCTGCAAAAATGGAAAAACTGATTTGAAAACAAGTAACTGTAAAGTCAGAAATATCACTGTGGCAGCCCTTGTATACTTTGTAGGTGAAGGCCCTCATGTCCCATTTTTGTCTCAAGGCTGAATTCCTTTGGGTTTCCAGACTGGCTCACACCTGAGGGGCCTGGAGCAGGAGCTGGGTCTGTGCCACAAGAGAGGCAGAGCCCTGGAGCCAGCCCTCAGTGACCCAGGGCTGCATGTGAAACTGAAGGTGAAGGTCTGTATCCCTGCAGATATGAAACTTTTCACTGACCTCTAGAAATCTATTCCTATTTTGAAGACATGGAAAAAATGGGGTGCTGGTGGAGAAATCTAAAACCCCCAGCTGCTCACATTAAGGAACAAATACTGGTAGACATCCAGTCCCTGCTTCCATGTTAAAAGATTTTGAGGCATCCCTTGTGTTCCTGGAATTTTTCAGCAGTACTAGCTTTGGCTGGTGAGGGTAACATAGCAAGCACAGGATCTGTAATTTGGATATCTCATCTCACACCTTCTCTTGTTGTTTAATTTTATGCCATTTTCCTTATGTCTCTTTTAGTTTTCTGCCAAGCAATTCAGAGTTACCATCATGCTCTAGTTTTGTGCCACATGAGATGTTTCTCTACCTTGATAAATGGACTGTTTATTTGTCTTGTACAACATTTTTCTTCCTCTGCTTCTGCCCTTTAGTTTCACAGTGTCATTCAAGGACTCTAATCTCTTCCAAACCCCTGCAGGAGTGTCTGGAATTTGGTAGCACTTTCCTCTTCCATATTCTTAAAATGAAGGTTTAATCACAACTCAGGTTCCCTCTGAAGACTTTCTTTAATAGGGGTGTTCTTGTTTTATTTTCTTTCTACACTTGAAGCTCAGGCTTCCTCCTGACTCAGAAGGGATTTGAAATTGGGTGCAAGTTGTCTGTAGATGAGGGAAAGGAAGTGAGCTTGTTTTGATGCCCATTCCTGAGGCAAAGGGGAAAGTTTCTACTGTTCTCAAGATTTACTATATAGCTTTAATACCCATTAGTTGAAAGAGAATAAGAAATTCTATTAGAACTACTTTGGATGGAACTTTAACCGTGCCTGAATTATGTTTTTCTGGGGGCCAAATAAACAGTAGATGCTAATTTATATAAGCTGAAGTGTTCATGAAACTTGAACAAATTCTCCAGGGTTCAGTCCTTTTAAGTGCTGTCTTAACTTTGTCATGTTTAAAAGTCAAGCCCCCAAAACTGTGAAGCCTCAAGTCCACATTCCATTGGCTTCTGTGTGCTTATTGGTATTACTGTGTGTCCATGGAAGGCGAATGGAACAGGGTTTTAACCTGGCCTGTGGGACCAAAAAGACATTACTTTCTTGTCTGACAGAGAAGTCCCACTCCCTTTGTGGACAAGTCTGTGTGAAAGCGATGCCACAGGAGTTACAGAAAGAACACAGAGAATTTTTCCCAGCTATGAGCAGACAAGATACTGTGCTTTAGAAGACAAAGCAAGAGAAAGTTATTATCAGTGTTAAGTCCTCACTTAAACTTGGCAGCATTAAGTCCAGCTCCATCATCTTGCTTGCATGGGAGTCCAGCAGTCTTCAGCTCCCTAGTGACACAGTGCCATTTCTTGCTAGCCAGTCTTTGCTAGCATGTGTGGAAAGGGTTTGGTACAGGCTGCAGGGTGTACAAGGAGCAGAATTTTGCTGAAGTTGAGGAGGCCTCGCTGTGCACCACAGAGGTACCCGTTCAGAATTCAATTTTTGTGTGCCCAAACTCAGTATTATTCATTTTCCCTTGGGGATTTCACTAGCAAAGACTTCTTAAGAGCCTAATGAGAAACACTAGGCAGCCTCCACAACTGCCATTGGGGTCTTCCCAACCTCATATGGGAGAGCCCACAGTGAGAGAGGGTACAGCGTCATTTTATGAGCAGAGACACATTTGTGCTCCTTTCTCTCAGGGGCCTTTCATTGGAAAAAGAAACATTTTTAATTTTGTTCAGGGGCATCTCTCCATTTCCCCTTTCCTCTGAGTTGCATCAAGAACTTTTAAGCCCCTTTGCTGCACTCTGTGCTCCTTTTTTGCCTAGGAACCCTTCTCCAGAACCTGTTTGGGTTCACAGATTACTAGTGCTATCAGGACTCAGTTTTGCCTAAAGTGTTTCTTTTTTCTCCATTTCAGACTTCTAGCAAGAGATTTAGAGTGAGTCCAAGCACACTTTGCTGGTCAGGTTTGAGCAAAATAGGCTGTAAGGAAGCCATGTCAGACTGACTTGCCTTTGTATCCAGACTGTGCGTGGCAAGGGGCACAGCAAAACAGCCCCACATTATGGGTTCAGGTCTGCCAAGATACTCCTTACAGCCTCAGTTAGGGAGTAAGAGTGGCTTTTTGTGCCTGTAATGACCCCAGCTTATTCCACTATTTGATAAGCTTTTAAGTCTCTTAAAAATTCCACTTTGGTTGAGGACACTGAGGAGATGGTCAAATCTAACTGATTTGTCCCCTTTATTCTGGTATAGCAAAAAAGGTAACAAAAATACGTAAAACAAAAAAATGGTTAAAATGTCAAAGTGATTGGTCTTTTTAGTAGCTTTTATTTGTTAGCTTACATATGACTTCATAATTGCAATTAAACCCGATGCAAGCAAATTCCAGTTATCAATCATTTTTCTTAAAGAAAAAAGAGTTTTATTTCTGATCAATTCAGATTCAGAAGAACAGCATCTCATTCAACAATCCTGCCATCTCTTACACTATTTTTTTTTGTCTCTTCTGCCTTCAGTGCACAAGCATTCACTGCAGTAATAATGACATCCCACAGCCATGACAATGGCAAAGTTCCTGTCAATGTTCTTTGCAGCTCTTTGCCTCTTTGGTGAGTACTGTATTTCTCCCATGCAGAACTGCACAAGTTTCTTGTCTTTGCTTTTAGCAGAGGTAGCTGGTTTTCTCTCAGCAGAAACTCTGCTTCAGCAGCTGTGTGTGCTGCTAAGCTTCTCTCAGGAAGTTCCTGGAAATTTCTTCCCTGTCAGAGCTTTCTGCTTTGCTCTTTGACACAATAATCTTTAAGGCATAATAGTCTCACAGGAGAATTTCATTAATTTAAGCCCCAAATGGTATGAGATTGGCATGTGGAGCTTCTAAAGCTGTATGAATCAGAAATACCTTTTTGGCCTATTTGGAATCACGTAAACTGGCTTCATCTTCTCTGCTTAACTTTATAGATATGATAAGTATGCCTCAAATTTTGTGTATATAACAGATTGGCATTCCTTTTTGGTTTGTTTTTTTTTTTTTTTAAATCCAGTAGCATGCAAATGATTTCCCATGACATGCCACTTCTGGTTTGGGGGTCTTGGAGAAGCTGTTTGTGGTGATGGAGTAACTTCTCCAGACACTGGTGAACCTTATGCACAAACCTGTCTGACTCAGGGTTTGCTGCATCAGGGGAAAGCAGGCACGTGGTACTTAGCTTAGGGACTAAAACTGGGCTTTCAGGAGACAGTGCAGATGGGAGGAGCCTTTCTTGAGCCAGATAATGATGCACATTTTACAAATCCTCTCAGTAAAACCTGTTTGCTTGTTTGCTTTCATCTTGTAGCTAAATGAGTTACAATAACTACAAGTTGCCTACTTAAATCCCATTTGCTGTTCAATTAGTTGCTGTATTTACCTCACACTTCTTCTTAAACCGTAACTCTGTGCTTTCTTCAACAGCTGTCATACTTCAGTGCAGACTAACCTCTCTTGCTTAGTGGGGAGTATGAGTGCAACTGTTTCATACGTGCTTTTTATGATCAGTCACTTGCAAACTGCTTTAAGTTCTGTGGGGATAAAAGACTACATAAATCTCTGATTATGGTTATTATGACTATGCTAACAAGAGCTGGCTGAGGAACAAGAAATTCTGTCTTGCAACAGCCTCTAAGGTTTTGAAATTCCCCATTGGAACAAGATCAAACCTTTCACTGTCTGTGAATCAGAGCTGTTGAAACATCCATTTTCAGATTCCCAAGTCAGACTTTTTTTTAAATTTGGGATCTTTGTGACTTCACTTGAGATCTCAGATACCCACCCTAACTAGACTCCAAATCTCATTAAACAACATTTTATTTAATGAAAAATGTTTTGTCGAAAACATTTCCATTTGAAGGAGAAAACACCACATATTCTTATGCTCTACTTGGGGAAATGGACACTTGCTCTATTTCTTTACTTTTAGAGCTTTGGAAACAGATCCTAATGGAGATGACATTAGTAAACAATGGACAAGTGTGTGCATTTTGGGTGTCTACCTTAAAAGAGAGTACACAACCAGCCTGAATGTCACTCTCCCTTGGCTTTGTGCACTGCTTTCTTTCTTCAGTCGCTCATGTCACGCTTGCCAATTTTCAGTAACCACAGAAAACAGGTCTTTAAAACACACAGGGGGAACTATCAGATAACACCAGCATGCAAAATGCATTGTGTTGAAATGGAATTATTAGGAGACCTCTGGGAGAGTGGCCAGGGGGAAGGTGGATAACTATGTGTCTAGAAAACAAATTGTCCTTCCACTCCCTCAGTAAAGGAATGTGTGAAAGATGTCAAGGGTCTTTTACCAGCTGGGGCTTTCAAACGTGTTAAGAAAGCAGAGCAGCTGCACAAGGTCTGCAAGGCTGCCCACACATAGCTGCAGTTCAGAGCACAGAGCAAGCAGCTCAGACAATGCTCAGGTGAGGAATGGACATTTCTTAGTAAATAACTTTGCCACTGTTGAACAGGCTTGAATCCAGATTTCATTCTGTGTGTCCTTAAACTTTGCAGGGACAACGTCGTCAAATATTAGTGTGTTTCAAACAGACAGATTTTTGTTCTTTTACACAAGAGAGATAGCTACACACACCTCAAATGTGGCAGGGATAATGAAATCTGGCTGTATGCTGTGTGCTTGGAGCCTCTCCATACTTCGGAATGGAAAATTCCCGAGAGCATCATGTGGGACTTGCCCGTTATGGTTTTTCTTCATACGCCTCAGCACCATTTTGAAAAATGGATGTGTTCCTTCTTTCTGGTAGAGACTGGGAAATGCTGTAGAAAATAATCTGTTCAAAGAATTAAAAGAGAGACTTTTACCTGCATCCAGGTCATGATTCTCTTGGTTCTACTCATATAGCACCTGTTTCTCCCCCATTCTTCAACCGCCTCATTTGAAAGAATTCATTGTATTGATTAATTTCCAAATATCTCTTGTGTTTTTGCCATCTAAAATTTCATCTACTTGCCAGCTCACAACAAATAAAAATATCAAGTAGGGATTGTCAGAGTTCAAGCTCCCTTCTGTATTTTCTGGGTGAAGAGTATTTTCAGCACTGCTAATCTTTTCCACCAACCCTTTTTTGGAAACATGGAGGGCAGAGATAATGGTCTAAGTGAGGAGGGGCAATAAACTTTTTTGACTTTTTGTAGTATAGTGATGTGGTAATATCTGGGATGTGTCCATGTGGTCTGGTTGTTTGATGTTGAGAGATCCTGTGTATTTCAAAGCTGCAGCTAAAAATTCCCAGGAGCAAGAGCACAAAGAGAGTGACTGGAAGGGACGGCTTGAATGATCAGATACGCCCTTCTGAATTGTTTGTCCCAACTCCTTCTTGTGTTTCCATCTTTCAAGTATTTCTTTTCTCATGTTGGGACACCAAGCCCCACAGAACAGGTGCAGTGGCAGCAATACTCACATACGTAAAATTAACAAGGAAGACACAGATGGATGTTGCGTTTGGGTGGGGGTTTTTTGTTATTGCTCTTTGTTTGTTTTATTGGGTTTGGGGGTTTTTTGTTTGTTTCTATTTGTTTGTTTTTCTTTTTGTAACAACTAGTTTAAGCATTTCTTGTAACTAGGCTTATCTACTGCTCCTCCAGCAGACAGGAGTGTTTTGTTTATTTTAGCTTGATGGCTAAATCCTTTAAGCCTCCCAGAAACTTACTCCTGCATTTCAAAGAGCTCTGTGAATACAAAGTGAAGACAAATATAAATATGCAGAGTGAACTGTCACCCTAGAATTACTTACTTATTACTTACTTACTGTGCATTTGCCTATGATGATTTGAGTGCCTTTGTCTCAGTTCATTTCTGTAGTCTTGGTCTTGCTGTTCTTGGGCTGCTGCTCTTATTGGCATTCCTGTGTTCCCGATAGTAGTTTTTTCAGGATTTCTTCACTTCCAAACCTTGTAAACCTTGCTCTTCTGCTTGATGTTGCTCCTAGTCGCTGTAGCAAATATAAAAGATTTGGTCTGAAAACATGTAGTTCCCATTTAAGGACTAAATTGAAGCTTTTCCTGAGAGAGCAGGGTGGAATCATGGGTGTGTGTCCTCTGGAGCCCAAGAGAAGACTGTGTTTCTCTCAAGGCACCAGCATGGCTCTCCATCTCTCACCAGTTACCTAACTTCATCAACCATGATGATTTAGTCACCTTGGGCTCTCCTCTGCTCTCAGGTGTAGAAGTTGCTGATCAGATAGGCAGGCACCCGTGATCAGACTGGAGAAATACAACCAGTAGTGTCACACAGTCCCCTCATGTGCCTTTACTTCTCTCCCTTGGCTGCCTTCTCTCCAGTTCAGATCCAGGACATGGCTCCACTCAAGTTCTCTTGTATTTTTTCTATCATTGACAGATAGAGGGAAACACTAGGAAGACATCAGACCCTTGTGGGTTGTGTAGATGGCAAAATATAATGGCTTTTTGTAGAATGTAAAGCAATGTCATAGTTAAGCCATAAATGCAATAAATGAATAGGGTCAGGTGAGTTAAAGGACTTCAGAGATTGCTTCTGCTGCCACTAAAAGCTGTTAACATGTCACTGCAGGAAGTGACAATGTGCCCATGCAAAATGAATGTTATTTAAAGTAGCTACATTACATAGGAAGCTAATTCCAGAGCTACTGTTTTAATGACTTCAACATTCACAAATTAACCCCTAAGCACTTCCCTCATGTAAGTGCAGCGTGCAGAATCGATGCATGTTGACACTGTTTTGAGACTTCTTCTTAAATTTTCCTGAAGTTTTTTTTTCCTAAATCCCTTTGCATTTAGTCCCCCTGGACTCAATGAAGATGCCCAAGTTAGTTTGCTAAGCCAGAAAGCAGGTGGTTTGCTGCAGCATCCTTGAGGCCTTTTCACCAAGCAGCTGATGATGCTTTTAGCCTGCATGCCACAGCCCACAGGCAGCCTTCTCACCTTCCCCACAACCCAGGTCTTGGTATCTGGTGGAAAGCCAACTCATCTGTCCTTCACTGGCTGCATGAAGATGACACAGTGGCAGACCCACAGGGAGGACGTGGTGCCTGATCCATGTCCAGAGCAGAAGTGACCTGTGGTCAGTGTTCTGTCGGTGCAGCCTTGGGCCAGCACACAGAGGCACGTGAACCTGAAACCATCTTCCTCACCACCAGAGTGCTGAGCTGCACAGCTGGAACCTGCCCTGGCAGCATGGTAAAAATGCAGGCAGTGGAGCTGGAAGCATGAGAGAATGTAACCCAGCTGCCTCGTAGGGTTTGCAGATGGACTCCCCCCAGGTTAATCACTCAGCAGCTAGAAATCAAGTGGACCTGTTCCCTGAAATGCACTGTGAAAACAGGAATAAAAAAAGAAAAATACATTAAGCCAATCATTATAACAAGGAAAATAAACAGGCAAATAAATCATAACAGATCGAAAAGCAGTGCGTTACAAGGACATGTTTTTGTTGGGTTTTTTATAGTTCCCACTGAGCTAAGAGAAGACATTAAAAAGAAAAAACTTAACTGATGTTGAAATCAAATTGCAGCATTCAAAAGAATGTGATTAGAATATTTGTTTATCCACCCACCTCAAACACTCTTCTTCTCTTGGGGACACAAATATTGCAATCATAGGAACAATTTTAATTTACGTGGGAAATACATCCTCATTTTGCCCTACTTATAACTTGCTGAAGGGAGATGAGACCCAGTGCTGGAAAGTACTTTTATGGGAAGCTTCACTTGATAGATTTGAGGGAGAAAACACTGCGTGATCAGTAGGAAATTACACTTCTACTGCCAGCAGTGGTGTCGTAGGTGTGTGGTAAATTCTTATGGCAGTTTTTATGTGTATGATTGAAGTGTTTGGAGTTGCTTGTGCAAATGAAATGAGTGGGATTCTGCCAGTGCTCAACAGCTGTGATGAAGTGGTCCATTTAGGGAAACTATCACTTTTAGTCATATCCATTGTCTTGATTTTTCATGTGCTTCCATTAAAGAACTTTAAGATGAAACTTTAAAGTCAGATGGAGAAAATAAACTCGGCTGACATGTCATCCTTCTGTTTTACTCAGTAGTCTTTAGAACTAATATGAATAAAAATTCTGCTGTGTTCTTTTTTGCAACTCTTTTCACAACAAAATGTGCCTTTGTCAAAACTGTTTTTAATGAAAAATGAACGAAATAATGGAATGACAGCTAGAATAAGTGAGCGAGGGATACAAGGACTGAAATGAAGGATCAGAATGAATTTTTCTCAAGGTTATTTTTTAAGTTTTAGCTTGTGACATTTTCTTTGTAATGGCAGGGGAATTAATATAAAAATTCTGTTTTAAAATGTCAATATGGGAAAAAATATTCCTGGTCGGAAATAAACCAGCACAGCACAATTACTTCCGATCCTGTTAGGAAGCTGCCTGAGCTCTTCTGAAAAAATGCCATATAAATTCAGGACTTTGCCTTTCTCTGTATCTGTTTATTGCAGTATTATCTATAATTCTGTGCTGAAAGATGTCTGCTGAGATGGACACAGCCTTCATTGTTCCCTTTTCCTCAGAGGAAAGGTTTTGATCAACCCTGATGTTTCCATGTATCTTACCAGAGGTTGGTGTCTGGGTTTCAATTGTTGTCCAAAATCTACCCTATTTCTGGATAGCAAAAGCCAGTTGTTAAATTTCTCCAGTAGAAGGTCAGGTTCATGAAAAGCTGACATTTGTTGATGTGATCCACTCCAATAAACACAGACGTACTCCCTTGTCTTACTTTAGATTGATACAAAACCCACTTTTTAATCTTGGTCTTGAATTCGGATGTGGGGCAGTACAGCCATGTTTGCAAAGGATTTCTTGTTTTGCATTCCCTCATTTCAGTCATATCCAACTAATCTTTTGCTATTTACACCTGAAGATTTTTTTCTTGAAATACAGTTGCAGAAAAATGTATGTGGATCCTGATCCAGTTGATAGAGAAATTGGGGTAGCATTTCCTCTTTATCCTCTTTATCTTTTTGCTTTAGTTGCTAAAGTGTACGAGAAAAAACTTTGAAGACTTGTGTTTGAGTGCAAAGACAGTTCCCTGAATGACCCATAGCAGATAATTTATACAATGTTCATTTACTTCCATTAGGCACAAATATGTATTTCCCATTTCTGCCTGAGAGCAATGCAGTCATATGAGTAAATACTGTATGCTAGTGCTCTTGCAAGGGCGTGTGAGCACTAGGCTTAAAACCAGAGACATCTAAATTGAGATTTCGGAGGTATTGGAAATAGCACGTCTCATCTTGAGGTTTAGGCTCACAGAATACAGAGGTGTAAGCTTTGGTAGACTGTCTGCTTAGTGTATGAGTCTGCATTTTGATTGTAAAGACAAGGAATATTGGCCTGAGCAGGATCTGGTCTTCGTCACTTCGTTTAAAGAAATGCAGGGTTCTCTAGCAATGATCCCCAATTTTCGTCTCATACTTTGCTCCAGTTAATTATTTAGAGACGTATGGATTTACCAAGCTCTGACAAAATTTTACCAGGTGTCAGAGACCACATATTTAAGAAAGCAGAGATTGTCTTTTTACTTCACCCAGCTTTCTCATGTTAGCAGTGCCCCATTTAACATCACAATTTTTACTGTTAAAAGAAGTATAAGACTGAAATTGTAATGCTTACTTTTTTTTTTTAATATTTAAATTTTTTTTTTTTCATTGGTTGTGGGGGTTCTCTTGTTAAATCTCCTTGCTCTTTAGTGACCTTTTGTGCCACAAGCTGTTTCTGTGTGGAGAGAGATGGATTTCCTGGTGTTACTGAGTGACATCTAAGAGCCTCTCTCTTGGTTGAGAGCTTGCAGCGACGTCATGGGAACAGGCAGTATCAGGAGGGTGGAAATTTTCCAGATGTCTTAGACTTCCTTTCAGCAACTGGGGTCTGGTGAGTTTAGCAGCCAAATCTGCAAGTTTTGAAGCTGAAATCTGGATTCTCCCTGTACTGGGTAGGAAAGCATCTTCCCTGCTCACAGCACATGGTGAGACGTGCATGTTTAGCTGTGTGTGCCCCCGAGCTCCCCCAGGAGTTACGGGCTCAGTGCCAAAGTCATTGAATGCTACTGATGGCATTGCTGGGGGGACATGGGGTTAAATCACAGGTGCTTGGTTTGTCCTGGCTTAGAGGTGGCAGCAGGCAGATAAAGGAAGAGTTTTCCAAACTGTAGAAGGCTGCTGAAAGATGAGGTGAATGAATAGTGGGCAGAGTGAGAGATGGTGGGCTTCAATTGCAGCAGGAAGGTGGTGATTTAACTTTGATGTTAGGAAACCTTTTTGGGTGACTGGAATAACAAAGCACTGAGTTCTTACCCTGCATACTCTCCACACCTGACCTTGTGCCATTTGTGACAAACAGGGCATTTGCAGCTCTCTGTGATATGACCTCTACAGGTGACTTCAGACCCTGTTTTGAATTATTCAAGTCTCTCAACCTGCATATCTATGGATTGTTACTGGCTATTGCTCTGCACATTAAAGTGTTATGCCGTTCACTGCTCAGGAAAAAGCTTGTGCTTTCTCTCTGAAGTTCATGAATTTAATTCTGTTCTTTCCTGTTGATATTGGCAAGTATCTATCAGAGAGAGTACCCTGTGTGTTTTCATTGTGGCCATCTGTCCTGGTATTAACAAAATGATTGCATAATCCAAACAACACAATCCTTTGAGAGAGGAAGAAAAAGAAAGATACACGCAAGTCATGTGGCTGACATGCACCACAGTGATCCAAATAATGTGGAATCAGAAATAATAATAATGTATTAGATTTCTCTGTGGAAAAATGCTTGATCTTCTAAGGAACAATTAAAAATACAATATGCAATAAAAGCACTCAACTGTAATACAAATGTGTGCCACAGGCTCCATAGGGTTTATGAAACAAAGTCATCTTGGTGCATTTTAAAACTGAGAAACATAATTAAAATGCCTTCTTGACAAGGAGAAGAGACATTCTTTTCCCATTTGACTGACTTTCCTATCTGCCCGCTCTCTGCTGAGCACACAGGGAGAACAGGCACCAGTCCTGCTCTGCAGCAAGAGGTCAGGGTAGCTGTGGCTCCTCATTCCTCCAACCTCTGCAGCATTTTCAAAGCAGCATCTGTAGGCACTGATATTAAGTGGGCTCTACCTAGAGTGAGACAGATGGGAAATTTGGTTTATTTGTTGTAATTATTGAGCTGATGAGTCATATATGTTGCTTGAAAGAAGGTAAGGTTTTAACATGATGGAGAATCTCAGCTGTCACTGACTGTAATTAATCTGTTGGAAGAAGATTGAGACCTGCAAGTAAAAGTACAGCTGCTCAGGAAACACCATTAAAACCTGCAGGCATCCTCTGTTCTGTTACAGAAAACAATCCATACGAGTTAATTCATGAAGTACCTTCAGGCTGCTTTGCTTTCTTACCTGAGCCTAAGTTGTACAAGAAGCAGCAGCATTTCTGAGACCATCCTAGAACTATAGGTGGGGTACAGCTGTGAGCAGCTTTGTGATACCCCCGGAATTAAAATAAATTTGTGAGTTAAAATGGGACAAATGCATGTGGTGGTGATGTTTGTGACATTTTTCTTATTAAGAAAGAGACAAATTCTGAAGTTATTTGTGGTGAAGAATGCAAAAAAGTGCAGTTTTGTTCTAGAATCCCTAGGCAAAAACTCTGTGTCTTGCTGTGTCCTTTTTCAGAGTAAGAGCCAAGCTCACCTTGACTCTGAAAACAGACTGGAAAAAAATTGTATTAAGGTAGGATGATTTCACGTTGGCCAATATTATCACACGTAAAAGGATGATCTTCTACTGTTTAAAAATGAAATGTTGATGATAGTAACAATTATTTTCATCAGCTGCAGAGGTGATAACATCTTAAAAAACTTGACTGCTGAAAAAAATTATAAAGACCGTATTTTTTTCACCTCCTTTTTTTGTGTTAGTCTATTTATGTTTTTATCCTATAATTATTTGAACACCAACTATTTGGTTATGTTGATATTTATAGCACAGACAATTTATTATCTTTGGTAACAATTGTTTTTTCTAATGGTTTGTCTAATTCCGTTTCTTTTAACTTGGTAATGGCTGGGAGAAGCTCAGCCCATTGTCAAAAGCAGAGGCAGAGAAAAGAGCAGTTTCTGATAACTGCTGCCTTTGATGTTCATATTCCATGTTCCAAGAAGAGCACACAAAGACTATACCTTTGTGCTTTCAGTAATTTGCAATAACCAACATAAGGTTCAGTATGCTGGCAAGCAAAATGTAATTTATTTTACTCTCTCAGAGAAAGACTTTCAATGTATGATGTGTTATGGTTACTGGATAAGAGGATCAGGGGTTGGTGTGATTTATATATACTCTCACTAACGTTTTGCCATTTTTTTCCCGTATATGGGAACTGTGAGGATAAAGAGGGAAGATTTGAAAACTAAAGAATATACTTTTGATCTCCAGGGAAACGTGCTCTCAGATAAAAGACTCCTTGCTGCCCCTTTTTACCAACACAAGTAAGACTGGCAGAAATGACTGCACCCAGAGAAGATGGATGGATCTGCTGGTTGCAAATATTTCATCTTGAGATGACATGTTGTGCTAACTTTGGTTCTCTGTGAAACAGCAGGGTAACGTGCTCTTTACTTTCCTTTTTAGTTAGAGCTGGTGCCTGAGGCAAAAGCCAGCTCTTGCTGTGAGCATAGCACTGGTGTGAGGGGCCTGACAAGAAACCAGCAGCTCCCATGTTGCTCCGAGGTTTGGTGTGGGAGAGGGTGGGCAGGAAAGCTCTGGAAGGATGGTGACCAGCCTGGCCTTTTGCCCCCTTCTCCTCAAGGCATTATGCAAAGGTGTGGCAGAAGGAATGCACAGTGCCAGTAAGGGCAGGGACAGCTTTCTGCAGCAGTCTTCTCCACTCCTGGTTAGTTTAAAATGACTTGTGTAAGCCTTGAAGGTCTTTACTACACTGCTGTTGTTGTTGTAATGATGAGCATTGTCCCAGTGGTAAGAAGCCTTTGTGGAAAAATAGAAGAGCTTGGTTCCTTCATCGTTTTGGCCATAAAATCAAGGGAAAATTGTAACAGGCTGTTGAATTCCAGCTAAAATTTTTCCACTGGGATCTGTTCCAGTGGAGAACACATGGTGATTTGCAACCAGATAGATTGTCTCTCAAGTCTGTCCAGCTTGAACTTGGATAAGTCAGGAGAGGAAAAAGAGACCCACAATGCTACAAATGCTACAACAAGTTTTGGGTTTGAAATTGCAGAAGTCCTTGTGCAGAGAAAATATAAGTACAATGGAACTGAATTCAATAAAGACGAGCTGCAGTAGAGGTTGTGCCTGGAGCAGGACTCCACAGCTCCACACAGCTTTATTAACAACCAAGAGAGCACAGCCAAGTCTTTTTTAATGAATGTCTGATGCCACAGAAGGGCAGCAAGGAACATTGCTCAGAGCATTGCTTGTAAGAAGGCTTGCACTTCTGCCTCTCCCTTCCCTAAACTCCATTGTAACTAGGGACAGAGACATATATTGTTTTATTGTGAAGGAAATTAAAACAGGCTCTGACTTGGAGGAAATCTTGCAGAGGAACCAAAAAGACTGCCTTGCCCTTGCTTGTATTTGTGGATTCAAGAGTCTCTCTACGGTGAAAGGCACTTTTGGGGAGAATTGTGGGAAACTTGTATGATTCTTTTCCTCGTCCTGAGCAATGCAGTGAGTTGTGCTGGACACAAATCTAGAGCTCGCTTAGAGCAAAGGAAGCTTGTACCATGTCTTGCCTCAGAAATGGGAACCCACCCTGTCCTCTCATCTCCCCATACCAATCACAGGATCAAAGATTGCCCTTAAAAGCAGGCCTGTAATATGGCTCTGGCTGCTGACATTTATGCTTTTGCTATTTATTTCTGGCATTCATTCCCTTGGGCTGAAAGGCTGAGAGGTACAATCTGTATTTTGACAGACTTGGGTTTTATTTCTCATTGAAGTAAGCTCAGAAATGAGCTTCTTCATTGCATTGTCTTACAGACTAGTGGGGTGGTTCTCTTTTTTGTTGTGGTGATTGTATTTCTTCCTATACTGGTTATAAGGATTGCATTTTGGACTTATTCACACAGCACACATTTGTCACTGGTTTTCAGCAACTTAAATATATGGTGACAAGAATGAGGTCCTCCGATGTGAAGGAGGAGGTGATGACTTACAGTAATGATTTCATCTTTAGCAGACTGGGCTAAAGGAGTGAGTCTTTACCAGAGTAAATGAATAAATGTGATGTATAAATGGGGCACTTGTGCAATCAAAACGTGCTCACCTTTCTTCAGCAGGATTTAACCTTTCAGGAACGGTTTAGCGTATGCTGATGTGATGCTGATCCGTCAGAATCTGATGTCTTCAGCATCAGAAAAGAGATACTGGTCACATGTGGCTGCTGACCTTGTCAGCTCTCTCACAAGCTAAATGTGAGCTTAAGAATGATGTATTTCTCTCTGCCCTTAAAAGCCAAATGGCTACATGATGACTTTAATATCTTTTTCTTACATTTCTGAATGTGGATAAAAGCCTCCAACTTTGGCCTCAGTGTACACAAGAGATACGAAATTATAAAGGCATAAAACATTACCCACAAGTATTTAATTTCAACTCTTTTACCTGGTCCTTTGTCTTTTTGGGGAAGGGGAATTGATGTGGGACAATTTTCAGTATTTGAGGTTGACAACACTGTATTTTACGGATCCCTGGAGTAATGACTGTGTTCTTTTTACCAGTCTTTGCTGAGCACTGAAATAGCTGGTGTGGATAATTATTATAGAAGCAGAACTGGACAGTTAACATGTTGTTGCTTCAAGCTCTTTGCAACTCAAGTAGGCATTACTGCATAGGTTATATTTGACTCACATTTTGAAGGTTACCTTCACATCTTATGAGCACTAGAGACCTTTCCTCCCCTGCTTTTGTTTTATAAAAGGCTTTAAAAAGCCCCCAGAACAATCAGGAACTTCAAATTTGAAGTGAGGGTTTTGGGTTTGTTTTTTTCCTTCATGAAGGAATCCTTCTCTTATAAAGAAAATGATCCCAATATATATGAAACCTAGATCCCAATATATATGAAACCTAATATCCAACTGAACAAAAGCAGGTAGAATACCAAAAGAGCCTGGTTTCTTCAGTCAAGCTGTCAGTAGCTAAAAAGCTATGGACATAACTAAAAGTTATGACCTTGCATCCCCTTCTTTGACATATCATGGGATAACAGAAAGAAATTTAACAATAGCCTTTCAACCTGCAGGCTACACACTTCAAATCCTGCATGCTGGCTCTCTTTTCTAGTGCTCACATTTCAAGGTGATAAGTGCTTTTTTAACATCAGTAGAGGGCAAGATGAAGGGAGGGGTGGGTGTTTCAGCAGCAAGGTGTGGTGCTGCCTCGAGTTCCATGATCTCTGGATGATGGCTCTGGTGAGCAAGATCAGCTTTGTTGCTGGACTGAGGATTGCACTGGCTGATATCTATGTGGATCTTGGGAGGGCCACTTGGAAAGTGCTGCTATGCAGAAAATTCTGGAATTGAATCTTTGCATCCAGATGGCAGGAGGTTAAAAGAACTGCTTGGGTTTGCCGCTGCTGTTGTACTTGCTCCATTGGAGTGAAATCAGTCCCAAGGACTCGCTTGTGCTACAGCTGCTCGTTTGTTCTGGGGCAAAAAGAGCCACCAGAAAAGCTCTTTTGCCAACACAGCTCAGTCTGTACTCTGGGTTTTTACTGACAAAGTTCTATGTCAGGGCAAAACAATGTCTGTAAGGGGCACCAGTAGTGTAGGAAAGGTATCACAACCTGCAGAAGAGAAGTGTATGAATTTAGAGCAGTGAAAGAAATATCCCCCACATGCCAGTTAGGCCCAGTCATGTGCAGAGGTGCTGGTTGACTGCTTTAATTTGAAATCAGAAGTTGTCTATGATGGATGTCAACACAAGAACTGGTTGAGCATTCCCACAAACATATTTCTGAGAGGAAATGACGTGGGTCAAGTGTATTGGAAACAAAACTCAGAGCATCTTTTGAAACGTTTGCAGGTTTATTTATCTAAAGGCAAACAAAATAGATCAGGAAATATCATAGCTCTTCCACGTCTCTTTCTACTTGTTAAAGGGTAGGAATAACAATAACAGTAACCCTAGGAAAATCTGAAATGCAGATATTAAAAATAATAAGCACTGTTTAAAATGTCTGAAGGATTTTTCAGTGTGTTTTCCTGGCTGGGTTATTCTTTCCTTTCCTGAGCTGGCTGGAGCACAGCCCCTGTTGTGCAGACTCTGTCCCTTCCAGGCAGCCATGCTGTGAACACTCTGGGTTTGTCACCCTGAGTCCACAGCAGTGACACTTCAATCCTGTGTGTTGCAGTGCTGATGTAGGGCACTCATCTTTCCTGCAAACCACGCATCCAAGGGTTTCCCAAGCACATCTGCAGTTCAGGCTGAGCAGAGAAGGCTGGGTTATGCACATCCTTCTTCCTCGGCGTCCACAGAAGAGCAAACAGCTTGGGCCCTACTTTGAACTGAGGATCCACATCCTCTCAAATGCTCTTCACATCTGAACCCAATCAGGGCTTGCACACAGCTGCGGGGTGATACCTGCACCATGAAGGGCAGAAGGTGCTTGTGCTACAGATGTGAAGTTGACAAGAGCCAGGACAGAATTAAAGATGTTAGGTTAATTTTTTCCACTAAAGTTAAGGAGCTGTGGCTCTGAACTCTGAAATAATTGGTGCTGTTGTATGAAAAGGCCTTTGGCAAAGAGTGATTCTCTGGAATAGGAATTTGATTCCACCATCACACACTCTGGGTTTTTTGACTGTTGTTACTGGCTGTCCTAATCACTGCTTCTCAAAGCAGCCAGCCAAGGCGTTGCCCCGGATTTTTCCAAGAGTTACCACAGGTGAAGAGCTCAAGCAATTGTGTGTTTGTAAATGGCATCAGTGTGAAGGAGAGATCACCCCTGTCTCCTGTATTCAGTTCTTCACCAGCTGGGGGAATGAACAGTATGTTTTACGCTGAGTGTTGAGGGATCAAGTGTGGCTGAAAGCCATGACCTCTCCAGCTTTCTATTTTTTCAAAGGCTCATTCTTTTCCCTGATGTCATTAGTGTTGCTATGGAGTTTCACAGTGCTCCACTTGGAGGCTGTTCATGCAGTTACTTACACACGCACTTAAATGACTTAATGAAATGTATACAAACTTCTATTGAGATGATCTCTGCTTTATTGATTGTCCACAGTCTGCTTGGTAAGGTATAAACATTGGGAAGACTCAGTCTCTGTTGTTTGAGAGTTGCAATCAGACCTGGCAGAACAAAATGTGGGCCACAAGAGCTTTGGCTTAAAACCCCCAACAAAATAAAAAAACAAACCTTCTTGGTCTGAAGATTTAGTGAGTGGTGGAAACTGGAGCGATGGAATATGGAACGTGTACTTCAGTCAGTGTCAGTACATGCTAGTGTTAGGGTTTTTTGTTTCTGTGTCAGGTTTGAGAAGAGGGAAGACCAGTATTCCCTTCCCCTTACTGCTCCACAGGTGCTTGGGTCACTTTACTTTGGTTCAACAAATTACAGTCACAGGTTACCTGTGAACACTTAGTTCACAGAATTACAAGCCAATTTAAGCTACAGTAGAAGATGTTAAAACTATTGTCTCAGGTTAAAAGCATGGTCAGAGGCAGCTACTAGGTCTCAGCTGGTACCCAGTGGTTTCTGGTTTATGAATCTGAACTTTGGCCTTCATCTACAGTTCTGTTGAGATCAGTCTCTGCTTAAGAGATTTGCCAGCATAGCTGTGCTAACAAAATAGTCCTTGTGTAGACCCCTCTTTTACTGAAGGAAAAGTGCATTTGCTATTAAAGTTTACCAGTTCTGTTGAGTGAAATAAGCCAGACCAGCAAAAGGACTTTGAAATTCTGTACTCTTGGGCTTTGTTTGCCAAATAAATGTCAGTTATACGAAATTAGTTTACTTATACCAGCAAGGGCTCATACTGGAGGTTTGGCCTCATTTTCCTTTAGATTCTTGTAATTGTTCCATTTGACATTGAACCTGTGAATGGGAAACAGGGAAGATGGGGACATTCACAGAGTGTGTACCACAGTCCTGCCATCCATAGTGTTTCAGCAAATTAATCATCCTTCTCTACTGAGTTAAGTAATTCCATTGATTTTAAGAGGGTTTCTCACTTGAAGAAATCTTCATCAGATTCAAACCTAAAACTGCTCTAGCACAGAGAGAAATCAGAGCTCAGGTTCAGGCTTGGCTACACTGAAGGCAAAAACCATCCACATGCAGGAATGCCGCGGTATAATGTAATTTTGTCCATCATATGTGCATCTGAATGCTTAAACAAAACCCTGTAAGAAATCATTCATAATGATGTAGATCTGTAAGCTTAGATTATTGATCTTTAGGCCATCAAGCATTACATACAATTAACTGGGGAGGTCAGCACTGTGATCTCTAACTTCAGTGCTTTCTGTAGCGTGTATTATGGCTCCTCAAGCCTAGAACAAACATTAACTGGGGATCTATTTCTCAGATTTATCATTTTTCTGATCCCAGTTCCCCTCATTACTAGTCTGAGTGCTGCAGAATCCCTCAAAGCTGTCACAAATGCAAGGGAGCTCTGACACTGGTAACTTGCCTGGAGCACGTAATGGGTTGTAAGGAAAGACTGTCTGCCCAGGTATGGCTCCAGTCACGTTGCCATGAGGATGGAGCAACATAACAAAGGCTTTTCAGAAATCTTTGTCATGTTCTTGTGCTACAGAGGCTGTACACCTTATCTGGTGAGGCAAAGTCTGCTTTTGCTCACACCCAGGTGGCTTGGCCACCCTCACAAGAAGCTGGATTGTAAAGCCAGCATGTGTTCAGAGAAGTGAGAGCTGAGCACACCCAAGGAAGCATCAGCTTTGCATTCTGGGGTGTACCAAGCCTTCTAAAAGCACCCTTGATGTTTTCTGGTGCTGTTAATAAGCACAGGTAAGGCTGTGAATACCCTCTGTTGACTACCTGCTGTGATGTTGTGCTGTGTTTACTCTGGGGTCGTGTTTTGCCCCTGCTCTCAGCCCTCTCCAGTGAGATGCTGTTAGCATACTTACTGCTCAGAAGTTTTGAAAAGCTCATCACAAAATCTGGCTCTACCCCCTACAGTGCAGGTTCAGGTAGAAGAGAAAACTAAAGCCTGGCGTCAGACCCTGCTCTGCCTTTCTCTCTCATGATGATGATGGATATGAAGTCATTCCTGCCATGGTGAATTATGCTTTATGTGTTTAAAATATAAGTATATATATTTATGACTATGCAATAATGTTAAGTGTAGGTTTATTAATTTAATAGACCAAGATGGTGTGCTTGAAATAGGACTGGCTTATTTAATGGCTAGCCTTAACCTGGGGTTTAAAGCTGCTTCAAAAGATGTGGCAACCAGAGTCTGAAAAGTAAGAATATATTTCCATGCACTCTGCTTTTCCCTGCATTAACAAATGTGCTTGTGCTGTGACAATAGTTTCAGGCCAGGAAAACAGAACTGGAGAAGGGAAAGCAATTTCCTAGCATGGACTCCCAGTGGCACCATGGGGCAGGGAGATGCCTGTCAGCTCAAGGTACCACAGAGAGGGAGGACTTGTACCAACCCCTTTCATCAGCATTATCACATATTCCATGCTGTGTGTCTGAAATATAAGAAGCAATAGGAACTTGTGGGACTGCTGAGATCTTCTGGGAACAGACTTTTCATGAGTTTTATGACCCATCCCGCTTCTAGTCGGTCTGGCATTTGTGTGAGCACCGTCTTTTCCTCTTTGGTGGTTTCAAAGTCTGCCTGAACTGCACTGCTAGAAAGTTGGGTTGGTGAGAGAGGTGCAGAGGAAACTTAAGTGGCTTGTGTGGATCCCTGGTGCTTGTTTGAGAAATATCCTTTCAAAAGTAACCCAAGATGAACATGCATCCTTAAATCTGATCTCCATCCTAAACTGCAGAAAATCTTCAATTGGTTTGGGCTCCTGCAAATCTCAGCTAATTGCAATGGTAGCAGTATTCTGAAAACTGCCTCGTATCACCTGTTGTCATGGCCCACAGAGGCAGTGAAGGCTGTATTTCCCTCATTAACTCTTTTGGTCTCTTTTCTTTCTATTTATGTTTTAAATTAAGTAGTGGTCTGGCTTTTGGGGAGCTGAAACAAAGGATTCCCCATGCTGGTTAAATAAAAAGTCCTTTCATAGCCACAGTATAAAAGAGAAGATCTGAGAAGAAATGGGTCACAGCTAGGGATGCACAACCCCTGGAGCTCCCACCCCTCAGTGAGACTCACTCCGAGTTTCCCAGCTGAGCAGTGAAATGTGTGGAGCTCTGTTTGCCCTTTTGTTTGATGTCCTCTTCATTTCCTGTTTGTTAAGTGATCTGAAAGTAAAATAACCAGCCAACCAACCAAGGAAAAAAACCCCTTTCATAATTATAAACGGGGCCCAGCTGTGTAAGCTGGGCTGCACAGACACTACCCAGGATTGCCAGAAGGGCCCGAGTGTCTCGTATCCTTCGCTCTGTGGGTGCTCAGCCCTTGCAGAGTAATTGCTCTCTCCTTCCTCTGAATGTCTGCCCTCTTTTGAAAGCATCTTTAGCGAGGCACTCAGATTCATTAACTCCTGAGCACAGTCCCTTTCTCATGACAGTGTCTATCAGAACTAATGCTACTGGGGATAAGAGAGGGTAAGCGAGGGTACTGGGAGCACAGATGGCAATGTCACATCAGTCATCTCTGCAAGTGTAGGAGCAGCAGTCAAAGGAAAAGGACTTTGGGGAAAGATTTTCCAAAGCACCTTTTGATATTAGTACTGAGGGCAAATGACCTGCAGGGACATGACCTGACTGCAGTCACAGCACGACTTGCAGTGGGTGTGTTATAATCATAATAAATTGCACAGAGTATGTCAGTAGTGACCTGTGAATGACACAAAAAAAACCAAACCAAAACTTCCTCACCTTGCCTGCTGCTGCAGGAATACAGGCTGTACAAGGTGTTGTCTTGAAACTATTTGCTTTGCTTGGGAGGAAAGAGAAAAATGTAGAAAGGGAAACTCAAGAGGAATCTAAATGTACTGCTGCAACAAAGACAAAATTTAAACTACATAAAACTAGGTCTCTGCAGATAAGAGGTGGGTAAATACCCCTCAAGCCTCTAGTTTAAGTGAAAATGGTAGTACTTAATTCCAAACAAAATCTATTACTCTCCGAATCTGGAGTGTATTGACAAAGGCTTCAGTCTTTTCAATAGACTCAGTAGTACTTAATGAAGAGGGGGGAAAAAAATCCCAGACATCTCCGTGCATTCAAACTTTTTTCTAAGAAAGCAGCAGGAGAAATTCAGTGAATTGATCTTTCTCAGCATAACTTTATGAAGGGCAGCATGGGTAAGGAAAAATATGTTTTTCTTTCTCAAAGAAAAATGTCACCTTCTCACCTACCATTCATAATCTCCTAAGTACTTGATTGCTGTGTCTATAGATAGAGGGTTTGAACACCCAGAATCATTTTCAGACTGATCCTCTTCAGTGACTTCTACAAAGCCACTTCATTTTTTTGCTTCACCTTTGCCATCTGCAGACGGTTTTCTGGCAGAACACGCTATTTAAGAGCTATTTTGTGCATTTCCTCGCAGAAGCTGTTCCAGGCAGCAGACGGCATTTTCGCTCCCTGACCCTCATCTCGGCAGGGGCAGGATGCAGGATGGAGCTCGGGCACAGGCAGTGGCCCCAGAGGTGGTTGGGGGATGCTTCTTGCCATGTACTTGCTCCCCAGTTTGTCCCAGCAAGGGGAGCCTTCCCACGCTGAGGAATGTGAAGCAGGCAGTGACAAAATGGGCCAGCACCTCTCCTCCTGGGCCAACTTCCCTCGCCCCCAGTGGGTTTTTTTTTTTCCTGGGCTGGCTAGGCCTCGGGCTGCTGGGGTGGCCAGGTCAGAGAGCTGCCACACAGTGCTGGCCCTCAGAGGAGTTATTGCCACTGGTGAGAGGTGGGGGGACTGAGACATCCCCACCTCCATCTCAGCACAGGTTCACCACATCCTCGTGGAGAACCTGGTAGATGCTGTGGCCGTGGGTGCAGCTGGAGGCTCTGACTGGGCAGCTGTGGTGCAGGGGGGCTGTGCAGCTGGGGACAGCCCTGTAGGCACCTCGCTGGGGGCTCTTCTTCACCCAGCTCTCCATGCTGGAGGGAATGTCAGTGTGTTGTGCAGGGAGCTGTGCAGGGCAGGGAGCTGTCCCTGAAGCCAGTTCCCGCAGTACAATGAGAATCACACAGGAATATCTCTACTTTGCTTCTCCCAGGCTCCCATCACTGGTGACTCAGGGACTTATGGCATTTCTGGTGTTCCCTCTGTGTGCAGTGACCTAGGACTGAGCATCCCTAGAATCCTGACACCACTGAACACAAAAACTGGTTAAAATACAGAAACTTGATCTTAGGACTTGGCCCCTGGATTGCACCTTCTCTTTCCTTGATTCCCGCAGGGAACCGACATAATGGCAACAGAAGGTTACTTGTCCTTTATTCCTCCCAAAGCTTGCTTTCTGCTCAAATATATGTAATTAATTCTTTCACTTTGTTCATGCATTCCCACTCTTAGAAGGGTCCATGAGCTTGGGCAAGGTATATTTTTTCTAGTAAACACTGTATCTGTCTGCACTTTGAACTTCCACACATCTTTCTCAGAATCCTTCAAAACAGCCCAGCTCTAGCATTGGATGCTTGGGGTCTTCCTTGTTTTCCTCCCTCTCCTCATATTTTATTTAAAGTTCTTAATTCCAGGAAATCCAGATGAAATGAAAGCTTTCAGCTCCAACATCCTAGATGCAAATCTTATTAAATTCCAAGCCCCAAACCAAGCAACACTGTAAACTGGGAATAAAACTGAAATTAAGACAATCAATCACTCTCAAGTCAGTTCAGCAGCTCATACAGACACATTCTCTGTGGTGTCATCACATTCATATTAATGGACAAATTTGCTTCTTGCATAATATTCCATACATTACACTGTGCAATTAGAAGCTAATTGGAAGCAGTAGGCAGGATGCCAATATTTGTAGCATTCAGATATCATTCAGAGCTTCAGTATTTGAGGAAAAACCTGATTATTTTCTCAGAGGCATTTCCAACAATGTCTACAAAGAAAACATGCTTTTGGAGTCTCCTTCCTCTAGACTTCTAGGTTCTGGGAAGCTGACCTATTTGCACATGCAATGCTAAGGGATTATATTTGTAATTAAAAGAAATCCTTATGGGTCACAGATCTATCCAGCAAAGGTGATTGTTAGGCCTGCCAGCTGCCCCAGGCTAATCTCAGCATTAAGAAACTACAAAAGTGTGGTTATTCTAGGCTTGAGGAAAGGCTTAAGGGTTGTACTTGGAAAAGACAGCGTGAAAGAAAGCACAGCCCTGCACACTTCTCCAAGCCAAGGCTGCCTGTGCCTGGTTGCAGATACAGGAATTGTGCCTAGTTCACAGGTTGTAGTAAAGACTTAAAATTTGACTGGGGAAGCTGAATGTGGCATTTTGTAAAAGAAGCTCATCCCTTCAGAGCATTAAGTATTCACAAGAGCAGCTGATGGAGAACATTTGCCCCACATTAAACACCTCCAGGTATCTGTTCCCAGCTAACTCTGCCCTCAGTTATGTTTGTTACTCAGAGGGCTTTTGAATAGCAAGGATTCTCCATGTAATGACAAACCTCATCCTAAAATAGAAATCTGTTCTCTCCAGCCATGGCCTGTTTTGTATTCTTGGCTACAGTTGTGAGACAGAGACACTGTCTGCAGAACAAAGCTTGGAGCCCTTTAGTGGAGTAGAACATTTGGCAATTCGGTCACCTGTCTGCAAATATCAGCTTGTGCAGTGGCACCTTGTCCAAGAGCAGGTGGAGTTTGTTCAGTCATTGGTTATGAACTCAGTATCTTTTAGCTCTGTTCCCATTTAGCACTTTTCCTGATTTCATCTGCTTTTTTTGCTGGGTGTGTCTTTACCTTTGCTGCCCAAAGGCTTTGTGGCTGTGTATTCCTGCTTTGATTGAGAAGTAACTGTTAATTTCCTGTGGTGGTCCCTCGCGTCTTGTTCCCTGAGTTATTGTTTCCACTTCTTGTGGGAGTCATCGAAGCTCTGTATAGAGGACAATAAATTATGATGACTTCCAGCTGCAAATTTTCTCCAAATAGTTTCCCAGGTTACAATGCATGAAAATTTTTGAATCTATAGAGGTTTTCATAAAAACAAGTTGTCTGAATATTTGTGACTGGCAACTGTTAGCACGCCAGAAATCAGTCTACCCAATTCACCCTTCTTGTCTGTGAATAAGGGTGCTCATCTTTAGCCAGGTTGCAAGTAGGTTCATGGCAATGAAGGAAAAGCTAGAGAAAAATACATATTCTAGCCTGTAAGTCAACCTCCCTCTTTCAAAATCCCAAAGCAGGAGAAAGAAAAGAAAGGAAAAAGGAGACACTCACTCGGAACTCTTCCAGAAGCAGTCAAGGCCTGTCCCTTTTTCTTTTTAGCTATTGGATTACATTTACTGGCTTAGTAAACTTTAAGCTTTGGAGACAATAACAGTCTAGACTTTTTGTCATACAGTCAGTTCAAATAGCCTGATTCTTCTGCTGACAACTGACTCTTAATTTTCTCCCTGCTTATGGCCAACTAAGAAAAGTTTCCAAAATTTATTGGCCAGATTGGCTCATTTAACCAGAAGTGAATATCTCACCCACACACTAAACCAGTGGGATTTCCTCTAATGCAGTAGATGTCAGCTATAACAAGTCCCTATTAATAATTAATTGAGTTCCTATTGGGACTGCTTGAACAATTTTCTTTGCTTCTTGTCAAGCACCAGCACTGTGCGGTAGCCTAGTTTAGTCTAACTGACTGTGCCATGGGCAAGTACATCCATCCTGTGTGTTGTGACCACCCTTTCACCACTTTGCCTGTGCCACGGTTTGAAGCCTTTAAAGAAGAGCCCATAAATGCAGATTCGTCATGCTGTCTTGAAATTGTGAGAGCTTAAAACCATTGGGGCGACAAGACAGGCATGTGTGTTCTGGCTGATAGAGGGTGTTTTAATATCTCTGATGACCTTGCTCTGGTAGCACACCTTCTTCCAGCTGAGAGTGCCACAGCCCTGGTATTTCCTCTGGGGCTCAGGACTTCAGGTGAGGGATTGTTCCAGGGAGTCAGTCAGGGGTTAGGGTGCGTGTAGTCTTCTCTGGCCTTGCTCCTGGAATGCTCAGGCCAGGATAAATGGTGTCACTGAACCATGCTGTGCTCCTCTCTCAGCCCTGCTCAGTGGGTAATGGTGTGGGCAATTGCACATGTCCTTGTCACTGACCCCAGCTGGCAGGGGAACACTTTTGGGGCAGGTTGTGGTGAAAGACAGTGAGACCAGATGCCTCTGTTATATCCATGAGTCTGGAAGCTTTGTGGTTTCCCATGCAGATTGAGATGAGCTTGATGTGGTGTATTTAGAGCAAGCGGAGCCCTCCTCCCTGGCTGCCTCCTGACACTCCAGATTGCTCCAGGATCCTGTTTATGGCTGCTGTCTAAGCTGGGGACCTGGCGAGCTTGGGCTGGCAGCGCTACTGGCAACAACCAAGGCATTCCAAGTCTTAGACTTAGCTGGGGAGGTTTTATCAACATAAACATGGCAAATCCTAACAAGAGTCCAGCACTTGTCCCTGTCAGCCCTGTTAAAAATAATAATGTGTTAAGCTGGTTGAGTAAGTGGACTACTCACAGTCAATCGGTATGGGAATTTTGATATGACTCATTTCTTACACTTGCTCTTAGTTACAGCTCTAGTAAGTTTCAGATGTATAAAAGAGACTTAAATTAGTTTCAAAAGGAGCAGAGCAGGAAAATGTTTCATTCTCTGATCAGCCCTCAGTTTCTAACCACTATTTTCTTTTGTTAAATTGTATGCCGGAAATAATATTCTGAAAAAGAAAAAAAATCACAAAAAATTACAGACGGTCATTATTATTCTTTAGTTTATTTGTTATATGTCGCTAATGTGGAGCAAGATTTATTTTTTTGTTTGGGTTTTGAAGGACAAAGGTCATTTGTCTTGCCTGAAGGCTTTAGTCATCGGTGAAGTTATTTTCCTGGTTCCAGCTCTGTTCTTTCCAGGACATGAGTCCTGCTATTTGAACTATCCCTTGAGTTGAATAGACTTAGCTAAGCTGGAGTTCGTGTCCTGACCTGCACCCAAAGTCGCCTGAGATTTTGTTTTAAAAAACAGAGCCTTGAGGATTTGAGCAGCTTTAATCTCCCCAAGTAGATAAGGAACACATAGAATCTCTGAATCTACATACTTTATTCCTCGACCTGAATAGGTTTTGCCTTTTCATCCTACCTGGATAGAAAACTTGTACTGTCTCAGGATTTCCTGGCTCATGAGGAATCTCAGCTACTGCAAAGCCCATAAGTAGCTGTGCATCAACAACTATCTGAAATCCTGTGGAACAAGATTCTGCTAAAATTGGTGGGGCAGTGAGGACAGGAGGGTGGAGCTGACAGGGCTCACACAGGGCTGCTTTGCTGAGAAGAACTGCTAATTTTTCTGAGATACCCTTAAGGTACCTTAAGGTAATCTCCCTTCAGGTGAGAGCATCCACCAAACTTACCCCCTTTTGCCTAGATTGCACCATAAACCTCACCTTTATAGAATCACAGTAACACAGAAAGGGTTGGGTTGAAAGGGACCTTAAAAATATCTAGTTACACACCCCCTGCCATAAGCAGGGATGCCATTCCCTAGATTAGGTTGATCAGAGCCCCATCCAACCTGTCTTTGAACACTTCCAGGGATGGGACATACACAGCTTCTCTGGGCAACCTGTTCCAGTGCCTCACTACTCTTACAGTAAAGAATTTCTTCCTAACCTCTATCTAAACCTGTCCTCTTTCACTTTAAAACCACTTTCTTCTTGCCCTGTCACAATCTGCCTATATGAAGAGTCCCTCTCCCTCCTTTTTATAAGCCCCTTTTATATGGTACAGTAAAAAACCTGCACTGTGTCCATTTTTTTGGCCATCCAATGTGTCTTTATAATATGTAAGTGATTTTAGGAATCAGTTGCTTCAAATCCTCAAACTTTGCTGTGTAGCTGCACAGTGCTAAGGCTTTATCACAGTTTGTTTTCCCGGTGTGAATGAGCTGTGTATTTGAATCCAGCATTTGACTTCAGAGCTCTTTTGTGCTGTTACTGTGATGACTTTGTAGTTTCAGGCTTAGATGGAAATTGCTTCTCAGATTTTGAAATCCCTGCTCAAATTTTGTGAGGAAGAGGGTCTTGAATGGAGATACAGCTTTTGAACATGGGGTTGAAATCTAGCTCTCACCCTGACTTCCAAGGTGAGCACTGCTTTGTTACTGCTGCTGTCTGCAAGACTGAGGAATCGCAGTGAAAAGCACTACAAAAGTTGACTCTCACCTCTTAGCTGGGAAGACCAGCTAAGCTGTTTCCTTTTCCTCGGTGAGAATCACCCACTTCAGGCATTAATTATTCAAAGTTGATATTTCTGCACTATTTAGGAAGAATCTGGTGGCCCAAATGGCTCCAAGAATAGCTTCCCTTTGTTATTTTTTAATGTGAACATTTTAGTTTGCTTCATCATCCAGGGATGTTCTTGCTAAAGCCATATACATCACGCTGCTGAAAGCACGTGAAGCATTAAACATCTTAGCCCAACGTTTTTACCTGAATGTTCAGGGCTTGACAGAGAGCAATTTCTAAGGCCATAGTATATCTATCTATGTGTATCTCCAGAGATACGAGTCCAAGATTGTGAGACTTTGATGCTGTTTTTGTAAACAAGTGGCCTGCAAGCTGCCTAATCCATCAGTTGCATGTGGAATGCAAGTCTTCCTGCCAGGGAGGAGAGGCTGCAACTGCTGCAGGCTCTCCCATGTTACAGAGATCCACCACCAGCCACCTGATTTGTTTCCTGGAGCACTTCCTTGGGGTTCATTGCAACAGGACTATCAATCAACAAGCAAACCTCTGCAGTGGCATCACTTGTCTGGCTTGTTTAACTTCTTGAAACATGTCTGGGAGAAAGGCAGCGAGTGTAAGAATTAAAAATGGAAACACTGGTTCTTTCATCCTTACTACCCCAAAATTACTGTGTGCCTAAAGTCACCCCTTTTCAGCATGTTTGGTTTTTACAATGGACTGCAGTGTGAGAGTAATTAGCTGCACACTTTCCTCTGGATAGTTGTTATTGTTATTAAGCATTTATATCACGTTGATGGCCCGGCCTGAGCCATACAAACAAACACACAGTGGAAGACGATGGTTGCTCCATGTGCAGTCTCCAAAGGCTGTAGGAAACAGCAGTTGGCCAGGATGAGCTGAGCACGAGGTGAGAGAGCTGTGGCTGTGCAAAAAGCATTTGTTGTAGCAGAGCAGCTCCCAAGCCATTTTGTGCCATTTGTAAGAGACGTTGTGAGACGTTTTAATTTTACTTTAAGCGAAAATCTGTTAGCCTTTCACACAACCAGATTGGTTGGTGGACTCACATATTGACTGAAACAGCATGAAGACATTTCCTGCTTTCTTCTTGCCCTTGAATGCCAAAAATTTGGGCCTAAACCTAAACTAATAGGTGAAACATTTGGGAATATTATAACAAAGCCATAAGTAGCTTCCAAATGCTTCAGCTTCCAGTCCTGTGTCTTTCCTGGCCCTCCTACCCCGGGGAAAAGAGTTTCCTCTGTGACTGTTGTTTGTCTTCAAGGCTGGCAGGGACTGATACTGCCAGGTGGTTCAGCAGGGCAGAAGACCATAGAAAAGCAGGGGTAATAAAAGATATGGCTCCACAGGTCATCAAAGATCCTGTGGTAAAGGTGTTTTTGTCTCTCACCCTCTCTCCCATCTCCACCTGCTCCACTCCGTGTCTCTCACTGCTTTGCCTCAGGCTCCTTTGGTGCTCACTGGACCCACACAGGAACTGATTTAATGAATGAACTGAAAGCCTCACTGGTTTTATGCTGTGAGAAATTCAGCTGGCTGCCAAAGCTGGCACCTGGCAGATCTCTGGAAGAGGGTGGGCTGTAAGCTGTGAGCAGGAACAGGAGAAAGGAGAAATGCAGAGAAGAGGGACAGTCTTCTGTCTCAGCTGTGACCAAACACTGCTGCCTGTGAAACTGCAAGCACAGTCAGAGCAGAAAGGCTGATCCAGGACAGAGCCTTGGGTCCTGGAGGGTTTGGTGGTGATGGAATGCAAGACATCTAAATCCTACACTTTCCAAAGATAACAAATGCTACATGCTATCACAAATCAACCTCCAGTGTCTAGGGTCACTTGTTTCTCTGCAAATGAATTAAAAGTGGAAGGTAGTCTCTTCAAGATGTTTTTAGGATTTGATAATGAGCTGTCAAGTGTTGTTGGTTACAGTTCCACACATCAGAAGTTGTATTTGCATTTCATAAGAGAGGAAAACATTTCCCCATGTAATATTTGATGTATTAGAATATACACAATACTAATTTCTTTGGCTTTCCCAAGCTAATCATTGGGCTGGCTGAGTTTGTCTGCCCACAGCTACAGGCCAGGATAGTTGCATTTGGATTATGCATGTTGATGTATTTTATGTTACGTGAATACAGAAGTGTTGGAAATTATTTATTGATTTCGAAGAGTGTCCATCCTGCTCCAGGTTTATGTGTGAACCTGAAAAGTTCTGCATAAGATCTCTTGTTTTGTGTGAAGATATAAAATGTGAAGTTTTGCTAAAATTATAAATGGCAAACAAGAGCCACGCATCTAATTAATATTTCTAAGTATCACAACCTAAGTTGTATTTCTGAGGGGATGAAATTTGCTCACCGATGTGCTTTCCCTTCCAATGATGTGAGACATCAGCCTTTATCTAAGCAGCAGTCTTTGTGGCGTCAGAGGGAATTTTGTCTGGTTTAGAGGATCTTTGCAGAAGCTCTTCATCCCGTTTCTGAATGCTACAGCTTACCAGCACTGTGTTAGGATTCTGACACACTGACTGCTGTCTTTCACTGCCACGACTTCCTGAAATGTCTTTCTCCAAGTCTTCAGTCTCTGTCTGTAGATAGAAATGAACAGACAGGGGAGCGGAAAAAAAAAAAAAAGCGAGAGAAGGAAAGAAAGAACTTAGCCACTGTGGGGTTTTGGTGGTTCTTTTCACTTTTTTTCCCAAATATGATATAATGGGTTCTGGTTTCTCCTCCCTGCAAGACCTAATGGCTGAAAACCAGAGCAGGGAGAAACCTGGAGAGGTTTGTGAGGCCCTTGTTTGCTTTTTATAAAGTACTGAAATCTTACTGGCAGAAGAATGAATTTAACCTTACAGAAACTCAGCAGCGCTTTTGGCACTGTCTTCCCTGAGGTCTTTCGGTTACCAAATAAATCAGTGCACACAACAGCAAAAGAGCAAAGTGAAACTTGATCCCTACCTGCGTGTTCAAGCAGCCGGAGGCTCTGCTGATTAGTTTCAGCCCCGCAGTCACGTCCGCCAGGGCTAAGAGCAGATAACGCGTGTTTATCTGATAGCCGAACCACACTGTGCTCTCATTAGCTGAGAATGATTCATGAGGTCTGAGAGGACTTTTCCAACTCTTTGTAGTAGCCAAACCCATGCCTGAAGTACATGTGAACCCTGGCCTCATCTTAGAAACCATCTTCCTTGTTCCACGCCCTGTGACTCCTCTTGCTACGATTGCATTCATTATTTTCAGCCTTTCCCAGGGCTGCAGCGGGGGACTGTCACAGCAAGGAGAAGCCACAGGAAGGCGTTCAGGGGCTATGGATGCCAGTGCCTCACACTGGGAGGACACTGGTGTGCCCAGCACAGCACTGGACAGCACAACGGGAGGATACCGGGTGGATGGGAGGACACTCCTAGGGAATCGCCCCCTCCACAATTCCCTAGATCCCCCCACCACGTTTGCAGCCCAGGCTTCCTCTCTGCATCCTGCTTTCCAGAAGGTGCCAAGGAGCGCAGTGATGAACCAGGGAGCCCAACTCTCCTCCTGCTGAGGTGCCCACCATCCTGTTGCCTCAGGAGCCTTGCAAAATAGTAAAACAAAAAAAAAGTCGAAAGGATATGCTTTACAGATCGATAGAATAATTTAATATTCTTAATTGCAAATAGATACAGAATATAAAGGCTCCTTATAAATTTCTAATAATTAACTGTCCTACATTTCCAGACTTAAAAATTGTATATAGATTCTGATTTTTGAAGGCGCTGCAAGTTGCAAGTTACTAAAGCTACAAAGCAGTTTGCAGTGTTTAATAGAGATATGTAATTACTCCAGGAAAATGGAATACTGTAATACAAAGACCTTGAAAATCTATTAGTGTAACCATAGGTCCTAATTTACATACTACAATGAGTCACAATTCAGATGGCAGTTCATCTACAATGCTGGCATGCCAATAAGGAGAAAACATTAAAAGGCTTATATAAGTATTTTCCCTTTAATATGGAAGCTCCCAGAAGTCAGCAATAACTTGAATCTGCTATTGCCTGAACTATAAAAACAGCTTATTTGACAAAAACCTGTTGAAGAATTGTTCTTTTCTGGAGGTGGATAGAATATAAATATGCAGGTAAACTTTGGAATATTTGTCTTTTGCTAAAACATACCAAATATTTGGTTCCCTCCCCTGATATAGTGATAGACTGAGAGCATTCCTCTCACAGAGCCAGCAAACTGAGGAAGGTAAAATGAGTCTGAACATTGCCAAAGACTGTATCAGAAGGCGACAATTAACTGGGACTGGGGAATTCAGTGTAGATGTCAATACTGTTGGACAGAAAGGAAAAAGTTACCAACGTTTCTGTGTTGTAAAAACACACTGGTAAAAATGGGAACTTCAGTGACACATTATAAAAAGCAAACATGGAGTTAGGGAAGAAATTATTAAGTTGCAACAGTAAAATTGGGAAAGACAATTTCATAACAATGATCAATTGTGTTGGGCTTTGCAGGGAAAAAAAGGTAATTTGGAGGTTGCTGAATGGTTGGAGAGCTGTTTTCCATTGAGTGTATATATTTCTACTCATTGATTTCTCAGAATCCAAAATGCTGCATAGTTATACAAGCTCCTGGGCAGATAAAACAAATTGCATGCCTGAACTGAAATCAGTGCTGGTCGTTGTCTCTGGAAATCATGGAGGATATGAGTATGTAAGAAGTGTATTTGGCACTGTTCTGTGTAGGAGGAGACCTGTGTTTCCCGAGTTTGTATTTCAGGGTTTCAGGAGATCATCACCCACAGCTCAGAAGGGCATCTTCAGCCCTCACCTGCTGCGGAGCAGCACCCGCTGTCTCCCTGCTCGCTCTCCACACGAGTGTGCATCCGCTGTGCATCCAGGGGGCTGTGGGGCAGCTCCGGGCTGGAGCAGCACAGCCCTGCCGAGCTGCCTACAGCTTTCCATGTGGAGCCCCAGTGCTCCAAGCAGGTCCTTCACCCATCCCGGACCCACGGCCACAAACGCTGTTTTTTGAGCTGCCCGGCTGAGCGAGGGCTGTGTCCGGCTGCCCTGGGGCGCTCCGAAGCGTGGGATCGTGTTGACCTCTAGTGGCTGCAGCGGGGACCTTGGGGCAGCCAGCGGGCTCTGGAGCAGTCATCCTGCACCGACAGCTCTCAGCACATGGCTCATTTCTTTATGTAGGGTAACACCTGGGCATAAACTCACATTCTGCATTTAATCTATTGATGCCTTGTGGGGACTTTTTCCCAGAGTGTGTTTGTTTTCCGTAGGAAACGTTGCAGCTGTCTGCTCTGGGGAGATATGCTATAAAAGCCCTAATAAAAACCCTAATACATGTCTTCGTGTTCTCCTCGCCCTCCATGAGCTTCCTTTCATGACAGCCCACGATGTGCTTGGGCCCTTTCACATTCATGAGGAACAGACATCTACCCTCAGGAGCATCTTGGATAAGGCTGCTCAGGATGTGCCTGAGATAAGTTCTCCCCAACCGTTGCATTCGAAACAGGAATGTGACAATTTGCAATGCATATTTCAGATGTGCACTCACCTTTCAGCCAAGGCCTTGAAATTTTTATTGCAATAGCACAAATTTTTGACCATCTTACACGCTTCTGTGAAACAGCTCTTCCTGGAGCATTTTCCCTCTTCAGGAGAAGCCTGTAGTGCTTACTGGTGTTGCTGACAGTACAGGCAGAAGCAAAGGATCATTTGTGGGTGTGACAGCTGTTCTACACAGTGGTGGCCCCAGGGAAGCCCTCACCATGGCATTGCTAGGCTGCAGCTGAAGGCTGGCCCTGTTCCTGTGTCACAAAGCAGACGTTCAGCCTCACTAGAGTCTGTGAAAACTGTCAGAGGGTGGCAACATTTATCCCAAACCTTATCTCATAATTTAGCTGTAATTGAATCCAGCCCTGAGAGCCTCAGTTTGGAAAATGAGAAATGGGCTGTCTCTTACATCTCTAACCAAAAGCGGGCATAAATAATTGATAATAGATCAAATTTGCTGAAATGCATAAAGGAAGTAATCTGTCTTCTTGCCAGCTGTTATGCTGAATAACCGAGAGGTTTTAGTGGAGACAGATGACAATGTTTAACATCAGTCGCTTCATGCACATGGTTATTATCATTGTTTGTAATTTGAAAATTGTGCTGGGGGCTAGAGGAGATTAACAATGGGAAAGTGAGTAGCAGAGAAAGCAGTATAGCTCTCTGAAATGGAAGAAAACGGAATAATGTGTCTAGCACATGTCACAATAGCCCTGAGGAAGCTTCACAGCTTGTCCTCCAGCTGGGAGCCTGCCACTGCTTTTGCAGGTTCTAGCAGGGCCTCCAAGGCTGCTGTGCTCTGGTGCCTTCCTCAGCCATGTCCAAGTTCCTCTTGTAGAGAAACTGCAGTGCCAGCATCTTTGTTCTTTTGGAGAGAAGGTAGCTCTTCACTGGCCTCCAGATGCTTACAGCTGCAAAATAGCTGAACTAGAGATGATATGCCTGATAACTTGTATTTTATTTCAGTTATACCACTTGGCTTAAATAAAAGATTATGTCTTCTCACACTTAAAAAGAAAAGAGGTGTGGAAGATCATGATTGCTTGGATAGGAGGATGAGTGTGACACAAGTTAATGTCCATGAAGTGATGAGACAATTTCCTCTCTCCTTGTCAGCTTTTTCCTGCAATTAGAAGCTATTTTGAAACTTGCTTTCCATGTGCAGTTCTGGGGCTCATGATCTTGAGATAATGGGAATCAAACATTTTCCATGAGCATTGTTTGGTTATATTGGATCTCATTTGCAAATTAATAACCTATATTTAGCTTTTCTGATCTTAATCTTACCTAACACAATCTTGAGCAAAGAGCTGCTAGTTTGGGGCTTTTGTTTGTGGTGGTCAGTATCAGCATCGGTGTTTTCTGGTTTCTTCTTATGATTTAATACATCAGCTCAGCAGGTGAAATCCCAGCTGTTGAAAACAATGGTAAGAGTCCCTTCTGCATGAGCCGGTTGGATTTCAGCCTCTGGCTGTAACAGCTGCTGTAAAACATTTTGTGATACATTTAACCTTTCCAGCTCCTGCCATTAGACCTCTGAATGGAAGACTCAAGTATTGATAAGCAGATTGGTAATTGATAAGCAGACTGTTAAAAGTGCTCGATTGTTAAAAGTGAATTTAAAAAACAAATACAAGAAGGTGATGGCAAATTCATCCAGCTGAAAAGCACATCTTAAGGATGGGGCTAGTTTTGTTTAAACAGGAGGCTTGCGACTTGTGTTGTTCCATCAATGATGTGATGTTCTTGTTGCCTTCTGCTGTAAAGAGTTTTGCTCTGATAAATGTCAGAGTTTGTGTTTGCATTTCAGAAGGGAAAAAGAAGTGTGATTTTTATTTCTGTGGTCTGATTTTGGCAGGCTGCCTTCCTAGTATGCAATCTGGGTTGAAACCAGAAACCTTGAACACTGCAACAATATTTGTTGACTGATGCTTCCAGTGCTTTTATTACTTCTTTAACAGGTGTTCATTCAAATGAAAACAATGTTCTTTCAAAGCCACAGCTGCTATTTGCAAGAGAAAGCTAAAAGATAATTGTACAGGAACCTGTTTATTATTAACAAAGTCACAGTTCTGGAAAGCTTTGTGAAACTTGTGCTGAATTTAATGTTGCTTCTGAAGCTGTCTTCCTAGAATATGTAATTATGTAAACCCAGGACACTGAAAAAGGGGGGAATGGAGCATAATCAGATTAATTTGTGTATATTGTTGGAGTTACATTGCTTGAGATGCTCTGATCAGAGAAACAGGCTAGAGAAATATCAAGAAATTTGTACATCAGAGGTGCACAAGTACTGCTAGTGCCTCTTATCTCCCCACTGCCGTGTTTCATGACTGGCATTGCAAAGCACAGATTTAACCAGGAGGAAGCTGTATTCATCCCCTTGCAAACATTAATATGATTATCAACCCCCCCATTGCAGCATTATTACGTATTTGAAACTTGCACTTGAACAATGAATACTTTTTATGCTTTTTGTCTTTCTAGCCGTGGGATGTTTTATGGGTGAACTGAAATCTCTGCAAACTATGGAAATAATCGCTGTGTCAGGTTGAGCTACACTCCTTTGTAATGTCATCACTTAGGCTGGCTTTAGAGTGGCTTAAAGTGTTCCGCAAAAATTTGCATTCTCTTTTCTTTTTGAAGTAACAATCTTGGCATGCTAATCAATGGCTATTAGTATGTTTTTTGTGTAACAGTCCTTTGTGCAGAACTATGTTCAAGTAGAGTTTTCCTAGCCCGTAAAATTTTTTCAAATTTGTTCAGAGCAGTAAAACCCACATACTGCTCTTGAACATCATTGAACACATCTCTATCAGCCTCAGCTTGACTTAGCTTATCTTCCTTTCCAAAAAATAATAAAAAGTTACTATTCTACAGTCTTTTTCTCTCTCAGGCTGTTAAATACTTATCTAATAAGGGGGAAAGTTATGCCAAATGATTATTTAATTTGTCAAACTACGCCAAACAAATAAGCAAACAAGAATCTGTTGTTTCCTTGCCTGGCCTGTTATGTTACATTACCGTGAAGCACTTTTTTCTGTGCTTCATTCCCTTCTCTTTATTTCATGAGCGAAGGCTGGAAGAAGTCGTATCTCTGAGCATGGTGCAATACACAGCCAAAGCAATATTCCCACCACTTAATGGAAACAGCCAGATGCTCAGATGTCTGCTTGACTGAGGTGGGAACACTGAAGTTCACTTCTTGTCCTTGGAGGGGAAACATTTGGGAAGAACACTAAAACTAGATTAATTAAATAGCAAATCTCCCGTGGAGAGGCTGTTGGTGTTTAAAGATGCAATTCTGTTGACAGTAACAAAATAATGTATTTTTTGGGTTTTTCTCATTTTGGACAAAGAAGTTTTCACATTCAATTGGTTCTTTTGCCAGATAGAGTTCAATTGCAGTGAGACAATTTGTTAATGCAGATGTTATTGCGTGTTTTGTGTATCCATGTCCTTGAAGTGTGGTTGTTATAGCAACAGGCTTAACTGTTAAACAGGGTTTAGTCTTCTATCTGCTTCACAGAAATAAGGTAATTAGTTTTTTGCAGCATCTTTAAATATCATGCTAGCTAGTGAAAGAGATGAGTATCACTTATCTCCCTTAGTAAATTAGCTATAGGGTATTATTTTTTCCCCAATGGCATCGTCTCTAAAATGGGTGTGTTATTAGTCTACCTCATTTCTTTCTGCCTGAGAGAGAATGTGGGAAAATAATATTTAATCTACATATGCAGTGTTAAAATGTGCAAAAATGGTTACATTTCAAAGAGCTCCCAACCTGGATAATTCCAAAAACCAAATTCCAACGGTAGCCTTTTAGCATTGAAAGTCTTAGGCAAACTTTGCACCTGCACTTCATAATTCCCTGCTCAGTGCTAGCTATCACTGTCATAACATTGCTCCATTGTTCTGCAGACTATTCTCAGCAAGGACAGAGTTCGACAAACAGTCTGGTGAAATGGGTACTTTTGAGATTCCCTTTGGATCTGCTTTTCCCTTAAAGTTATCTTGAAATTAAACTCTTCTCTGCTGTGTGAGCTTTCAGTTCAAAATTTACCTATTAACAGAATTATCTATGTTAGGATCTGGTTGTGGGAGTGATCTCTAAAATCTGTTTTCCCCCTCAAACACCAGTATACATGAAGGGGAAGGTGGGGGAGCGAAGGGAGAAACCTTCGATTTCTGTTTGCATCAAGGGATGTTCCCCAGACTGGACCAATGAGCTGTGGAAAGCTTTTTACAAGGGGTTCCTTGGTACCTGCAGTGATGCTGAGCTCCCGTTGCTGCCTCTGCAGGAGCTCAGGTGGGGCTGGGGCACAGATAACCCTGGGGAAGGACAAGCCCCATCCCTCTGCATCCACTGTTACAGCTCTGGGGAGGAGTGCCTTAAAGCAGCTTTCCTGGACACTGCATCCTGTGCTCCTAGGGTGGTCCCACATGTAGATGATGGGGTGCCAGGCATAGGGATGAGAAGGGGAGCTGTGGTGAAATGCAAATTCAACCATCAGAAAACGGGCATTATGAGGGGCTGAGGTCCTTTCTGCAGGCAGCACCTCCTTAGGTACTGCAGCTCCCAGGGCTTCCATCTGACATCCACCTTTCAGAGGCCTGGGCTTTCTTCTGGATTTATGGGGTTTTGTTATGTTTTGGATTGTTGTGTTTTTTTCTATTTCTTCTTCCATTGAGACCTCTGGAAAAGGATAATGTTGTTCAATATGAAATATTTACTTGCAGGAGGAACTGAGCTTGTACTTAGTGTGTGAAACAACTACTGGTGTAGGGCCTTTTGAGACAGCTTTGCTGTTATTCTGTCTCTGAGTGAAGCATTTAACTTTCCCAGCTATCTGGTAATGGCAGCATCTTGATACCAAGTCTTGTGACTAAGGGTTTGTCTCTTGGAGCCTGGATCCAAAGTCTGACAAATGCAACGAGAGAAGCCTTTCACAGTCATGGGGAGAGCTGGAGAGGTGGGAGGCAGCGGACAGGAGGGGGAGTGGGCAGATTTTGGCGGTATCATTTTTTAAATTAAGAAAGGTTTAATTGTTACAATCCCTATTGTCATAATTGGATCAACAATTTAAGAAAAGCAATGTTGCGTTACAATGAATTAACTGCCAGTTCAAACAGAACAGCAAGAGCTGTAGCTGTGTGTGCATTCTAGCATCTTATTTGCCCATGGCACCGTGGTAATCGAGCGTACACAAATGATCTGAAATTAAATTTGCATCATTTTGCACAAGCTAAATGTGTGGGTTTTTTCTGGTCCGTATGGCCCAGAGCTGCACCAGATACTGATAGTCTTGTTACTAGGTAGTATTGATCTATTAGGTAGTATTGATCTACAAGAAATGTGAATTATATTGGTGAATTTTAATTAATTCTTTCTAATAAATGAACTTTTCTTCAGTAAGCTTCTGTGCTAAGAAGTAGTAATAGGGGATCTATGTAATGCTTGCAGGACTGTATGTTTACTCTCGTGGCACAGTGCCTGCAATGTGTCTCAGCAATTCTGTTCCAAAATTAGCAGTTTTGCAGGGTTTGAATGGCTATAACTCAGTGATTACCATGTGCACCACCCAAATCTGTCTAGGGTTAAGTTACTGGATCTGCAGTCCAGGTTTTAATGGTAAGAAGACAATCAGTCTTTGGAGACAATGTGTTTGGTTTGAGGGGGAAATGAATCTAGGGTGAAAGAAGCAGCTTTTTTTTTTTCCTATTTTGCTTGTGTTAAAAATAGAAATGGAAATCTCAGTCATGTCTTTAATGACTGTCTGCAAATTGATACCATAAATTTGTAAATAGTGTTCTGCCAGTTTAAAAAGCAGGCACTGCCAGAACTCATACAATACACTTGGACAATATGACCTTTTATTTTCAAAAAAGGTAGTTTTCAGCTCAGCCTCCAAACCCTGGAGCTTCTGGTTTCCAAACCGTGTAAGATTTGTTTTGCAAATCTCTCTGCTGCTCTCTCGGCCCATTACTTCCCTGTAGCCCATTTTACAGACAGGTGTGGTTGCTGGATATTCCTTTTTCTCCTCATTAACTGGCCCCTAGAAATCAGGGCGCCCTCCCAAGCTCCCCTGCCTGCTGGAGTCAGCAGCACCTCAGTTTCCCTGCATCACCTCCACCCTTCGCAGGTGATGTGCTGCTCATCTTTGCTGGAGCAGCCTGGAAATTACATATTGCAGTGGCAGCTCATGGTGTTTGAAGGGCATCCTGCTCTTGGGCTGCCCTGAGAAGCAGCACAGCCGTTCTGCTATCCAAGGCAGCCCTTGCCATCCCACCCTGGAGGTGGAGGAACCCACCAGCTGGAGCAGGAATCCTGCCCGGCTCCCATGTGCCCTCAGGCAGCAAAATCCATCTCCCACCGCTTGTGACGGTGATTCAGCAGGAGCTCGGGTGACTCATTGAGCTACCGAGGAGATTAAAATCAATTCCTGCTTCGGAGAACGGCAAACTGCCCTTTCGTGTCACATTAATCTACAGCCAGTGCTGGGCTGGGAGAAAACAGCCCAAAATTGTTAACGGGGCCACGAGAGGGAGCTCACAAATCCTGGGAATGCCCAGGGATTTATGGAACTGGACCAATATAAGTGTTTTAAATTTAGTTATTAGGAACAGCTAGTTGTTTCTTAATTCAAATTAGTTTATTTTGTCCTTTATCTAGTTTGTTTTTTCCTGAAGTTTTCGGAAGGTGTTAGCAGATTTAACTGTCAAGTTGAGGCAACCATACTCAGGCTTCATTCAGGATCATTCTGTTTATAGTATTTCGGTTAAAATTCAACCAAATTCTGCTCTTAGACAAGAAAAAGAATTCTGTAAAAAACGGAAACGTCAAACATGGCCAATAATTGTGCTTTGTCTCACTTAGCATAGGCATGTAACCTTCCTTTCCCTGTAATTGGACTATACACATAAATAGAGGGGGATATGTACAAGGCTACTTCCATTCCTTTTAAGCTCATATGGAGCTCCAGCGGAAGGACAAAATTCAAAAGGCACAGTCTTTGTCTTCTGTAATGTGTTGCAAACAACTGTCTGGAGAGCACATGAGGAAAAGGCTCTTAGCAGCAAAACCAACTACTAACTGGTGGACAACAGAGGGATTTTATCCCCAGCCAGGAGCTGCCCATGGGGAGATGATAGACTGGCCTCAGGTCTATGTGACGTTGGAAGCAGGACATAGCAGCAATGCAGCTTGTATCCCATGTTACATCACTCAAAGGAACTCCAGACCAACAACATATATTCTGTAAATTATAGCCAACATTTAATCACATCATAAGAAATTGAGAAAAAAAAAAAACCAACCAAAACAAGCACAAAACTTTCCAAACAACAGAGAGAGATTGTCCAGCTGGCATGCTGAAGGGAATAATTTCTTGTAATTACAATTTAGAACTTGGGAGGATTTTTTGGTGGTTTTGGGGATTTTTTTCCTCCCTCTTTTGTTTTTCTTGTGCAAGTTAACTGAATGTTTCTCCAATGCCATATACATTTCTTGGGGGATCTTAGAAAGGAAAAACACTTGAAGGAAAAGAGTGCAGTAATCCTTAACATTTCATGTATGCTGAAACTCTGGAGCGTTTTCAAAGGCTTTTTTTTCCAACTTAAATCTCTAAAAGTCTCTAATTGGCTTCACCCTGATATTATTCCCATCTATGAGTCTGATATATTTCCCTCTGTGGCATTCCCAGTTTGCTCCTTGTTCAGAGTGCAGCTGAGGACCTGGCTGGCTTTTGAGTGATTCCCAGCATGAAGATGTTCCTCTAACATCCTGTAAAGAAGGAACCCTCTTGCTGCTGTAGGTCTATTTATTGAACTATCAGGAAGATGCCTTAAAAGCCTTTATTTCCTCTGGCTGCAGCTTCCACACAAGTCAGCAGGCTCATTAAATAACCATTTGAATGATATGCACTTGGGAGTGTATTTCCCCCTATGCTGCCAAGCCAAAAGGTTCTAAACATGCTTTAGTTTGATGTGGCTGGAGGTTCTGAAATGGGATAAAAGAAGGCAGGGTTCCCACTGGCTGGCAGCAAAGGAAGAGAGGGTGGGTGATCTGAGAGTTTAGCAAAGCTTGAAAAAGCTGCAGCTAAAAGAGTCCTGAGATTCATCCAGTCCTCTCACATCCCAATGCCTTGACCAATCCTTGTGCCCAGGCAGAAACCTGGGTTGGTCTTACAGCGTGGTGCCTCTGAGATGTGGTAACACTCACTAGAAACAGGATGTCCCAGTATCTAGGGACCAGAATAGTCCTTCCTTTTCCATACCTCATGTTGCCTTAGTGAATTCTTGGATACAGCTTTTTACACCCAGTTGCTGGGGCCCAAACCACTTGCTGCTTCTCCTATGCCTATATGGTGGCTTCACGTGTGTGATCCTTTAGCTGCATCTCTGAGTTCATCCCTCCATGAAGCAGATCCCCATATGGTTTTCCCAATCAGATCTGAGGTCTGCACAGGCTGTGTTGGATTTGCTTTCTGCTGTGTAATCTGTACTCCGCTTTGCATGAACATTCCAATGAGACTGGGTGACATGGAGTAGAGGATCCAGGCTGTCGTTTCTTTGTCTCTCAGGATTGACTTTTGCTGACTAATGCCTAAGAAATTACATGAACTTTTTATGAAGAAAAATGTGCCATATTGATGGAATTTTCAATCTTGTTCAAATGTCAGGCAAACTGCTTGCAGAAATTAGCGTTTTCATCTCTTGACTCCTCAACCTTCATAACCAACGTAAATATTGAACCAACCTTTTAAAATTGAGATTACTCATTTAAATCCGATTGGAAAACATGGTGATGGTAAGGACAAAAATGTCAAGGAAGTTGGGGGGCTGGGTTTTATTTGTCAGACACATTAGGCTTTGAAATCTGATCATTTCCTGCCAATTACAAGTTTGGAGCTGTTTGTGGAGATCAATTGTGTTGGCTGAGATGTTACAGGTTGATACGAGCTTTTGTATTTCCTTGCGAAATGTGCCATTAGGATGGAACATGTTGTGCTCCTCTGTTTCTGGTTGCTAAGTACCCATTCTTCACAGCTGTACCTTGAGGTAGAAATTTAATAACCTGATGATGTTTACTGTCTTCCTTACAGAGCTGCAAGATTTCTAGTAATAGGAAGGAATATGTAACTTTACAGTCAAACAGTGCTTTAACCAGTTGGATAGAGGCATATTATAGGCAGGTTTTCCAGCTGGAGTGGTATGTATGTAGAGAAATCAACTCATGTTGGCCAGTTTAGGTGTTGTTCTAGTATTAGTGTGACCCCTTGGGAAGTGCACTTTTGCAGACAAATACTGTACTGGAAGGAAAGGGTACGATAGAGGGGAAAAAAGTAATTTTAAATTCAAAATTGCTATCTTTCCTGAGCTAATACCTTACATCTCTGAAGATAACTTGCCTTGAAGCTTAAGACCTGGGCAAATATCAATGCTATTCTGTAGTAATATTTAAGAAAAAAAACAACCCCAGTCACCTTTCTGAAAGAAAAATTCATACCATCCCTCTTACAATGAATGCAGGGGGTCCATGCTGTTGGATCTGAGGAAAGCCTGAAAGACAACTACAATTTATGTTCTATTTCCTATTATGAATTCTGTTGACCACAGCCGTGGAATTTAGAGCTTTTACACTGATGGGGACTTGGCACATCAGAGCAGAAGGCGTCTGCTGGTTGCTTGGGGAGATACAGAGCACATCTGTGTGCTAGACAAAATAGAAGCGTGGCATATAAGGTTCCTATTTGTTGGATGAAATCTTTGCCCTGCTTAATAAGATATTGACAACTTTGATACCTTTTCCCACCCATGGCAGGGAGATTGGAACAAGACCATTTTTAAGGTCACTTCAAACCCAAATCATTCTATATTTCTATGATTCAGTGATTTCCTGGCTAGAAAATTATAAAGGTTTGCCTCTCCTTTGGACTTTCATGCCTTGCCCTTGTGTTTCTAGTGAACTTAGCCAAGAAGCCCACTTGCAAAACTATTGGAAATCCAGACATATTCGCATCTGGAGCTGTCCAAGGACATTCTAGTTTGAGCTTGCCTTTCCCTAGATTCTCATGTGTGAAAAGCCTGCAGTTTATTTCTCCCCTACATATTTGCAGGAACGGCTACTGCTAATCTTCCAAATAAAACTAAATTAGAGCAAGTTTGCACATTTTGGTTTTCCTCAAAATCACCATGACAAAAGAGCTCTCTAAAGGAAACAAGAGGGGTTTTTTGTTTTGTTTCTTAAGATGAAACAAGGGAACAAAGGGCTGTCTTGCAGTGTAGGGGTCTGTACTGGAAGAAGCCCTCATTGCCAGAAGGAAGGAGGAAAACACAGTGCTCCAAAGAGAATGAGACAACTGTGCTCGATGAGCTGTGCATTAAAAATGACTGTCTTCAAGCAGAATCAGAAACCACGTGCGACGTTTGAATTTCAGTGGAGTACTCTTCCATTGTTTACCTGTGTTTTATTTTGCCTCTCAGGCCCTTCTCTCTCATCTGAAGAGTTTGGGATTTTTTCAGAAATCGAACGATGAGTTCCCATTCCAGTTGTTGAGCACCTTAGAATTATGGGAAACTACATAGGAGCACTGTGTTCCTTCACTTTTTGTGGATAATTAACTGCCTCAACTATATTCGGACTTCTTTCAAACTGCAGAATTATTTACAAGAATGATAGATGATCAGGTATTTTCAAAGAAAGCTTAATAATAATGTACATCTACTGGTAGCAACTAAATTCCTAATTTCCTGGCTGGGTTTGCTCCAGTGTAGGAGCAAATTTTGCTATCCAAAGCAGGATATTGTGGTGAGCATGCAGCTTGACATCAGCCCTCCACAAAGGGGCTGTGTTCAATATTCAATATATTTTATAAGAACCCCATCCTAGGGAAGGCTGTCAAAGCCTTTTGCAGGGCTGTCCTGTGTCTCAGAAGATAGGGAATTCATGGTGTCTTTCCTCTCACTGAGCAAGTTCTTGATCTTGAGAAACCTTTGCAAAAATTTGTGATAACTTGAAATGGTCCTACTTTGGGTGATTTGGTGATATGTTTTATGTCTCAAAATTGGTTGAGCATTTCCTTTGCCCTGAAACAGTGTCTAAGCTTTAGTTGGAGATGAGAAAATAATTAAGGTGATTTTTCCCACTCCAGCAATCAAAGCAGCTTTTCAAGCCCCCTTTTAAAGTACTGTTTATAAAGCTCTCAAAAACTCATAAACACATCAAAGAGTTAAAAATAACTACAGTTGTTTCCTTATTGCTTTTTCTCCGGTGCTTTGAATTGCATCCTCTAATCTCCTGAATCTCTGCTCACAAGCCCTTCCCACAAATGTCCCTTGCATTCTGTTAAAAACAAAATCTAAAAACCCAATCTGCACTCTGTTTAAAACATCCTCACACCCTGCTGTATATTAGCTCATCTTCATTACAATATCTTTAACTGGAATTTGCAGCTGATCTTTGAGGCTTCCCAGTGGAATCAATGACTTTTTCCTATCAAATTGTTCCCTAAAAGGTTCCTTCCCTTGTTGGGAATTCAATGCCATAGCAAGTGAAACTGATTTATTAATTAATTTCTTTGCCATTTTGTTGGTGGTTTTTTTCAAGGTGATCTCTGTTGCTTAACTTACAGATGCAAATGGCAAGCAGGGTGGACCTATGCTTTGTTTATTCTCTGGGTGTGTACATCTGCAGCTGGGAAGAAAAAGTAGATGTGTGGGTCCTGAGAAACTCATGTTGCCTTAGGCCACACCCAATTTTCAACATAGGGCTGGGCCAGGGGTTAGAAACCGGGAAGAGGGGAGAAGCAATTTCAGCTGAATAACTCTTTTATCTTCTCTCTGTTTACCTAACTACTGTGCAAAAGCCAGACAAATCTACCATATAATCCTCTCTTGAGAGAGATGCAAAGAATAATGATGGGTGTCAGGTTGTGAAGAAAAAGAGCAGTGACTTGGAACAATCCAGAAGTGTTTACCCACTCCGAACAGCAGAGATAAGAACAAAAGTGATAACCAAACCTAAATCCCACATCAACAGCACAATATTAGAAGGGTGATGAAGATTAGGGACCTGAGGGAATGTACTGATGCCTTGATGGGGCTACCTAAAAACAGAGGCTAGACAAAATTAAGAGAATAAAAGTGGGTATATTTATTGAAGGGCCTTCAAGGTACACTTTGGGCAGTCAGACCCCTAGGGCTACATCCAAAATGAACAACTGGGTCACAGGTTTCTGTACTTTTATAAGTTTTATTTGCATGTTGGGGGTTAATCCTCCAATTACAATTTCAGGTAATGAAGTTATTTACCCCCAGTTTGCTTCTCCTTAATCCACTTTGTTTACATATTTCAGGGCCTGAGAAAGTAAGGTGTCCTTGAAGTTCAGGCCCAGAGAGGATTTGTTTTGTCTGACCAGAGTGGGAGACCAGTAGCTAACAGTCTATATGGAGTCTTAGAGTTACACACTAAAGCACTACAGGATATGAAAAACATAAAAGCTAAAATCCTAAGGCATCAATGCATTGCAATAATGAAAGTGGAGTACCTGAGTTTTAGGCTGCCTAGAAAAATGGGCAGGTTGGACTGACCTGTGCAGGCATTGATGAAGCAAAGGAGCACACACTGATGGCCGTGGGTGCCGGGATGCTGTGCAGGTGCCTTGCCTGCAGCTGGATGCAGCACAGGCTTGCCTGGCATCATCAATTTGCCTGATGGGTAGCAGGGCAGCCCTCTGACAAGCAAACAAGCAATGGCAGCAGAAGGGTGTGGCTTTGGAGCCAAACTTTTGGAGTTTGGATTTAAATTTTAACTCTTGGTTTGTCTTTTCCCTAAATTCTACCCCACAGGTACAGAAATTTTTGTGTTTAATGAAGCTGCGCTAATTCCAGTGCCAATCGCTGTTCATGGGCTTCTTGGATCCTATATACAAACGTACACATGCTGTACCCTGGTCAGTTCTATTTTTAATTCAATACTGTGCTTTGTACTTCAAAGCTCATATATGGCAGCCAACTACAATTAACTAAGTCATTAATTAACCAGAGAATTTTTCCCTCTGGTGACTTGCTTCAGCTTTGCTGTTCAAAGAAGGAGCAACAGAAAACTATTCGGATTTCCAGGGAGGCTGGAGTAAAACCATTCTGAAAATCTACTTTCCATCATTTACTATGCCCTTGAAGGATGAATTGAGGCCAGTTGGCAGGCTTTTCTCCACAGAGATGACAAAACTGATAACATTTTATAAGCTCCCACTCCATATTTCTGTTTCTCATGACTATTCTTAGAAAGCAGAGTTTTTATGGGTGCTACTTCTACCATTAAAATACCAACTATTCATGTCTTCTCTAAGAAAATTGCTGTATTGCACACACTCACTAACACTTCTTTGGATCCCGGTGATGTGCTGGTGGGTGGGTGTGACCCATAGTGAGTGAACACTTGCAGCCTGTCTAAATTAAGGAGAGCAGACTAAAGCAAAGATGATGCAAGATGCACAGCACACTCTCCTCCCTCGCCTGACTGGCCAGGCTTGAGTAAACTCTCAACATCAAGAGGACCCTGAATGCCTAGTCATGTCCTGCCATGGAAAGGTTAGAGGTGTCTTGTGCTGTAGAGCATGCGTATGTGTTAGGGCCAGAGCCTGAATGGAGATACTGGGGTTTGTCCTTCCCTCTGTTTTGGAAGAAATTATGCAAGCAAATGTCTTGTTCTTTGCACCACCTCTAGAGTCTGGTGCAAAATAACTTCCCAGCATCATCAGAAAGGTAGGACCTGCTCCCACTTCTTAGTATTGTCTCAAATAAGGCATGACATTTGGTGTCTCTAACCTAAATGGTGTTAGGTCGTCAATCAGAATCAACTTGTAGTCGCCTACTCTTCAGTCCCTGACTTACACTTGGCTGTTGAAAATTACAGATTTTTCTGCAGACCTGTCAAGTAAAACAATGTCAGATAAATATCTTAATATGGATCTATGAGGTGTTTCAGTTATTTTGATAGGCTTATGACTGAAGCCTTGAATTACAGCCCTGTTTGTGACACAGACATCCCCTTCAGATCTGTTTTTTCCATTTCTTATGTAGCTCTTTTGTTGTTACTGTGCCTGCAGATGGTATCCCTCATTTGAGGAGATGGAAACACACATGCTATGTAGTGATGTAATGAGGCTGTTCAAAATAAAGCTATCACCCTCACCAGCCTGGAAGATGATTTGGATTGAGATGATGGACCCAGATGCCTGTGAGCTCCATCTTTCAAAACAAAGTGAAGTATGTAAAAGGTGCAAAGAGCCTGAAGATAAGCCCATCACTGACTACAGAGAGGCCATAGAGGGAACAGCCTGTTAATGGCAGTATCTATAACTCTCAAGAGCGTTTGCCTTTTCTTCTTGAAACAGTCTTGAAAGCATGAAGTATGAAAAATTACAATTTGTTCTATTAAACGTGTGCATGTAATGGTTATGGGTACTTAATGACCTGCTGTCTCTTCCCACATCATGCCTAGAGCAAGCAGCAGGTCACAGTGGTTGGAGAGGGGTGGAGGAGGACAAGTGTGCAGCCATTTGCTGTGCCAAAGTGGGAGTCAGGCTGTCCTGTGTCTGTCAGCTGGAACAGCAGCCAGCCTACCCTCCCAAACCTGGCTCTGCTTTACATCTAGCCTGCTTTGTGGTTCCTGCTGCACTTGCTGCTGCTGCAATGGCACACGGTGTCTTGTATCAGGCACAGAACAAAGCATCTGCTGTGAGCGAAACATCGAGAAAGAACAACATTTTGAAACTCTGTGTTGTTAAAAACTGCTCAGCTGCTATCTAGAAAGGTGCAAAGGGACCCTGTCCTTTAGGATGAAAAGCACGAGGCAACACAAGGCACAGGGGCAGCCTGGAGAGAAGAAATACTGTCTTTCACTGACGTTTCTGGGTGAGTCATTCCCCCTCGGTCTGACTCAGCACCGAGCGCTGCCGCACTCCCCAGAACATCTCCCAGCTCACAGCAGCCACTGCCCCAGAGGAAGGAGCCCTGCTGGGTCTGCAGGGCACCCTGATGGCTCAGTGTGGTGACATGGCCGAGTCGCTGTGCCAGGGCATGTGGGGGCAGTGGGTCTGACCCTGACCTCCTTCTCCAGCCGAGAGCTCGGCAAAGTCTTGCCGACATCTGGCTGGAGCCCGTATTTTCTAGAATTTATGTGAAAAGCTTAGCAGCAAAATGCCCAAATGAGACAGGAAAACCTTTTTGTGATGTGTAAATGTGTTGCTGCTCGTTCCAAGTGCCGATCTAGATGTTTCCCACTTGCTGGGAGAAGCTGTCTGCATCATGCTGCAAACCCCTGCCCATCTCCTGAGCAGCAGGAGCGGCTCCAGCTCTTCGGCTCTGCTGTTGCCATGGCTTTGCCCCAGTGTAAATGAGATCACAAGCTGGCTACCTGCCACTGTATATGGGTTTTTGTGAGAACCGAATTATGCTTGTCATTGTTTGCTTGGGTGTTTTTTCCCCAGCAAGATTAACAGTAGCACTGCTCACAAAATCCTCACCTTGAGAAAGATGTGGTGTTGATGTTTCCTTTAAAAGGGAAAACTAAAGGAACTAAAACAAATTAGAGGACCAAACAGTCCCTAAATTTGGACTATGTCTGAGGGTGTGTTTTCAGTGGTTTTGTCTTCAGTGACATGTCTAACAACTTCTGTTAGCACTTGGCTAAACAGAGAGCTGGGAGGCACAAGGTCCAAGATCAGCTCTCCAGATCTGCCACAAGTAATTCTGGATAGATGGGCGTAAATGGCTGAATCTTTTGATGGTGATGCTTCCCCTAAAAAAAGAAAAAAGAAAAGAAAATCAAAACAACTGTATGTAATTTTTCTGGTTTGGCTCTTTAGATGGTATTGATGAGGCCCTGGTATGGCTCTGCAGGAATATTCCTCTACCAGGAAAATCTTGGGCAGAAATCTGTCTGATTTTTAAAGTGGTAAGGATATGAGTGGAGGAGGGTGAAGCAGGTGTAGGCACAGTTGCAGGATACATATTTGAAATGCAAAGAAGTTTTTCCTACCCCTTATCCCCCTGCCTTATGTGGCTGGGAATATTTTTTGGAATAGGACTTTTCTTTTCCATTTTGTTTTGTATAGCACTTACATACTGAATGCAATACCTATCATACATGCACAACATTCAGAACTTGTATACTAGGAACTAAATTATTGGACTGTCTGAACAAAAGCTACTCCTTTTAAAATGTCGCGTTGTCTTCTGAAAAAGTTAAAATTCAAACATATTAGTAAGTGTTGCACCTCTAGAAGTCTTTATGTGAGGACATGTCTTCCTGTAAGAGAGTTTTTATTTTCACTGTCCTTTTATGGAGGTTTAAATTATCTTGAGTTATTCAATAAAACCCACAAAACTGCTCTTTACGCAATTACTCAGAGAGAGTGTTCCATTATGTGACAGTCACACAGCCACATAATATCCCTTTCATCTATAACTTTCTGCTACTTTTTCCCACTAAGTGTCTGAGAAGGTAAGACAAGTTCAAAATATTCCAATAGACTCATGCTGGGCTGGGTGCTGCTGATGCCAAGGGAGAAAGTCTGGGGATTTCTGCATGGTCCAGAGTGGCCTGTTTATTTGGATAAATAATGTGGATGTGCCTCATTGCCCTAACCAGGATTCTCTGATCTGACTTGCTTTCAGAGCACCTGATTTCCTTTCTATCCTGAGAACTGACTTTCTGAGGAGTGGTTTTTCCAGCATTCTCATATGAAAAATGTGATGATGGTGATGATGCCAAGCATTTGACACAGACTTTTGTCTAAGGACTTGATGGGTTTTGAGGAACACTTCCAGATGTGAGCTTGAGGGACTCAGGTTTGGAGTCTAGTCCTTATGGGTCCCGTAATTCTTGGATCAGACTCTTTGGTCTCTCTATGTCTCAGTTTCCAGCCTACAAAAGGAAGAAATTTCTCCATTGCAGTGGGGCACTGTGAGCATAAATAGGTTAAAAATCGTGAAGCACTCCAATACTATGGTAATGGAGGCTCTATAACAAGGATGGGCAGAGAAAGCTTTTTACAATTTTTTTTTTTACTAATTTCAGTGGTTCAATTTAGTTTCTGGAATCTAACGAGATGGAGCCACGTCCTTGATGGTAAAAATCAGAAGTTTCACTGATTCATTGAGAATCAGGCTGGTTGAAAATTTTGCAGATATTTCTATGATTTCTATGAGCTTCCTAGACATGAGAAGAAGACTTTCCTGTGTGGGCTTGTGTGTGGCACACCAGCAGTAGGAGGGTTTCAGAGCCAGTCTCCTCCGGGATTCCAGCGAGATGCTCCAACATACGCACCTGCTGTGCCTGGTCAATAAAGGCTCAGAGTTTTATTAAGTCTTGAAAAGCCCACAGGAAGGAAAAAAAGGTTGAATAGGTATCTACCTCTGAAAAAAAAGGGTGTTTTAAGATACATCAAAGTTTTCTTCATGGAAGATTATGGTTTTACTTTCTGTGTTTGCAGGCTGAACTCCTTTCAGCCTAAGATCCATTATAGGGATTGTTGTGCTGATCTGGCTGAATGAATAGTTTGATTATAAACAGTCAAACATGGCAAGAAAACATGAAAAGCTGCAGGTGCACGTCCCCCAGCAGGACTCTTTGAAGTCAGACTTGGTTTTGAAGTGCTCTTTAGGTTTTACTTTCACCTTCCAGGAAGCCTCCTGGCTGGCAAGGAAGATTTTCTCTCTCAGAGCTGCCTGCAGCCTGGTTAAGGCTTGGCAGGTAGGTGAGGAGGGGATCTGCTCTTCCTTAGCTGCATCCATGAATCCTGTTTGCTTTCTAATTCCTTCCTGCTACTCAGGTTTCCTCTGGAACCCCAGTTAAATTGTTTATTTGGTACTCAGGCTGTGGAGAAAGTGTAGACCACATGGATGGAAGCTGTAGGTTGCTGTGAATTTTCCCTGCACTACTAATGGAAATTCAGTGCTTGAACCCAGTTGTGAAAGCTAATTCGGTTTCATCATTTTGGCAGAAAGTAATGTGTTAAGAGAGCCAAGGTCATCTTGCCTTGTGATTAAAAAGTGTGTGAGGTCTGAAGAGGCAGTGGGAGATCTCTCCTGTCTTGCATGGAGACTTTCAGCCATCTGCTTGTGAGAGTTTGTCCTCTGCAGCGCTGCAACAGGGCACGGGCAAGATGAATGGGAGTGCAGAGAAATGCACCTTGTTCCCCTTCCCCTGAGAAGATACAGCTCCTTGCAGCTGCATACTGGAGCAGAAATGCCACTGCTGAAACCCTGGGTGCCTGTAAGCTCAGAGAACTTAGTAGTGATGGAGAAGGAAAAAACAGTATAAAAGGAAAAGTTAGAACTCAGAGAAGGGAAGATGATTTTCTCCTGAAAATTTACATGCAAAGCAGGAATTATTCCTTATTTGAACCAAAAATACAAGGAACAAATTTGTAATGTGTTTTTCTTTTATCAGAGTAGAAAATATTTCCAAATGCTTTTATAAAGAGCAACAGTTTTATTTATTTATTTATGTTTCTTGGAAGAAAAAGAGAGCAAAATATTTTCGGGAGGCTGTGATCAGAATAAAGCACTAAGGGTAGGCTTTATGCTGGATCAGATTTCCAGGTTTTTTCATTCCGTAGATAAGCCAGGTGTTTGGAGCTTTCCTGCCTGCAGAAAACCAAGCTCTCTGCTGTCTGTGCCCTGTGCTGCCTTTGCCTGGCTCCCTGCACTGGCACACGTGGCTCTGCAGAGCTCCTTCCTCTCCAGAAACACGCCTGCCTGGGGTTCCCTGCTCTACAGAGGAGACCCAGAGGGTAAACCAGGCTTGGAGGCAGCTTCATTTTCTTGAATTACTTGCACCTGAATGGAGCTACCTGAGCATGTGCCAGTAACCCATTCCTGGGAATTAGGCACTGCCCAGCTGTGGCACCGTACCTTTATTGTTTAGGTGGTGCCTGTTTCTTAGGAATAATGTTCACTTTTGACTTTGTGTTAAGAATGTTCTGAGTCTTGAAACGTTTTCTCTTTGATGGTGAAAGATATGTTATAGTTAGCCTTTAGCAAGTTTGATTTTTCCATGAACTTTTTATGTCTCATACACTCATAGCAGTGTATGAGAATACTTGCATGCATAATGACAGCCATTTGGTTCCTTTCTTTAATTCAATAAGCATTCATCTAAGAATTAAGATTTTTGTCTCTGTATTTGAGAAACAGACTCCATAAATAGCAGCCTTTGATATAATCAAGTTTTCATATGTCTCCAAGACCAAACATATCAAATAAATCATATAAGTCAAGCCTCTTGTTCCCCAGTTGGCCATTGAACGAATGTGCTAAATCTAAGCCCTCTCAGGGCCAGAGTTTTGGTCAGAGGCATAAACAAATGCTTCCTCATCTAAGAGCAGAAATGTTTGTCACTGGATAAAAGATAGAAAATATTAAAATTTGAAACCAAACTAGCAAACAAAAACAGAAAAGTGTTTTCCTGTATATATAATGAGAGCTCTGCAGATTCTGCAACTCATAAAGATAAAAGTATTTGCTCCCACTGCATAGGATAAGCAGGACAAATTTGTTGTTCCCAATTCCCTACAAGCTGCGCTTGTGAATTCAGGTCAGCTGTCTTCAGTTAATTGTGTCCTGTGCTGACAGGTGAGCAGGGGAAAAGGGTTTGGAGGTGCAGACCTCCTGGGCTCTCCCCAGAGATGATTGTCCCACAGGCAGCAGAGCAGATAATGAAAAACCTGGCAGGGAGGATTGGAAGTGAGAGCAGTGCAGGTTTACCAGTGAGTCATGGTGTAATGCTGGTAGCAGCAGGGTGCTTGCGTGGTGTGTTTGTGACAGGATGAGTCAGAGAATGGAAGGATAAAGGTACAGGTTCCTGAAACTGGAAGTGGTGATTGGTGCCTGTCCCAACACTTGAGACGCACCCTTGTGCTGGCTCTCCAGAGAGGAGGCAGCTGGGGAAGCTTTGGTTAGGACACTTGGCCTCCAAGGTAGCTGGACACAAGCAGGCTCCACAAGGGAAGTGGTGTCACTGGCTTTAGCTTGACCCTGGACCTGTGCTGAGATGTTTCCTCTTGGTGAGATGTTTCCACTTCAGACTTGCTTTGCAGCACAGGGAGAGCTGACTTGCTCCTGTCCGCAGAGCCAAACTCAGCCATTTCCCTGAAAGAAGTGGAAAATTCAGAGCAACATACATACTGCTTTATCTGCCTGCCAAAATAAAACTATTGGGAACAGAAAGGCACAGGCCTGGAGGAAGGATGATACAGAAGCAGTAACAATGCTGTCTCTGATCCTTCACCACTTCTTTTACAGCCTGGATGCTGCTTGATTAGGAATTTGAAGTGCCAGCTTTCCTTGCCTGCATTTGCTTGCCATCTCTCCTGTGCTGGTATAGGACTGAGGCATTGCCCCTTGTCTCATGCAGCTGCTGATTTTCTTTTTATAGCATGCCTCCCATCAGAGAGGCAAACGCTGATTTTTCTAACCAGTAAAATAAATAGCAGTCAAGTCAAGATACAGCAGAAATGTGTGGCAGGAATAACACTAGGACATCTCAGAGATCAGTATTCCCCATAGGCTCAGATATATCAGAGACCGTTGCTGGCCAGTGAGGGTCACAAATGACTGCGCAGGATGCAATTGTGCTCAGGACTTTCTTTTTCCATGGAGCTCACAGGGCTGTTTTCACTGCCCTGAGCCATCCTACATGTTCCACTTCAGCAGAGTGACTCCTGAGCCCAAGTTGAGATGCTCCAGCTCTCATCCCCTCCCCACTTTCCTCTTGGTTCCTCTAGTCACTGCCTGCACCCATGGCCACAAACATCAAAAATCATCCTTGTCACTTCAGTGCTGTGTGGGTGCAGACTGTTTCCCTTGCGTGAGCTGGCTTCATAAACCAGGCCAAGGGAACTTAATCAAAAGGTGATTTTGAAGTGGTCTCAGTTTCCCAGTGCAGCCATTTGCCTCTTGCCCCACACCCTGATTCTGCTGGAAAGGTAAGCTGGGGAGACAGGTCATGAGGTGCCACACAGAGGGTCCAGGGCTGCCTCATGAATATCTCTGGCTGGAGCTGCTGCTACTCTGCCTCCCTGTTGCTAAGGAAGGTTTCTATGGCAAAGGCCCACCAAGAAAGTGAGAATTAGAGAGTTAATGTTCAAACCAGATGAGCTTGATAATGTCAGCAGCTGGCTTCTACAGGGGAAATAATCTGCTGGAAAGGAAGAGCGGCCGTCTCGGATGCTGTGCAGAGTAGGAGGTGCAGCTGGTGTGTTCGTCAGTTCGTCTCACTCCAATGTTGGTAGTTTGTGGTAAATGCAAACTGTTAAATGAAATGTTGGTTGTGAGATATTCTCATTATAGGAGTGCTCTTGTAGGATGACAAGTTGCAAGCTTCAGTCACACCCCAAAAACTCTTGCTGTCCCTTAGGTGTGTCCCCACCAGCAGGTATAGAGAGTGGGGAGGCAAATGGGGCTTGAATTCCCTGAGTGAAAATGCTCCAGTCAAAGTGGGACTCTGACTACACACAAGATATCAAAAAATCTTGGAATCCCTCAGGCCTGCCTATATCTCAGAGCATCTTCCTTGGCAGCCTGGAACAGTCCCACAGTGGTGTTGGTCTATTTCCTGTGTGTGCTGCAGAAGGACTTATGTCTCATCCCTTGTCCTCTGGGGTATCAGTGGTACCATCAGTGATGCCTTTGGGCACTGAGTCTGGTATTTGGAGTACTCCACAGGAGACTGACTCTCCCACGCCTGCACAGGTTTGAACACACAGTTTCTCTTCTCAAGAAAGCATTTCACCCTGGTGCCAGGTAGAGGTAATGTGGGAGGCACAGAGCTCCTGCATGTGGGACCATGCCCTGTCAGTAGAGGCAGGTCACTGGGAAGGGTTACAGAGAACAAAAGGACACTTGTCCCTCTCAGTGTTGGGCATCACATTCACCCGGAGGTTGATCTATCTGAGGGTGGACCTGTCTACTGCATTTGTAATTCAGTGCAAGGACATGGTGGCTGATTGATGGATGGGGTCATGTGAAGTGACTGCCTGGGACAGCAGGAGACTGGGCTTGTGCGGGAGGGATTCTCCAGTGCTACAGCCAGAGCTGCATGAGAGATCAGGCCCCAGGGAGCGTGGTGAGCCCCAACAACGTCAGCATGCTGGATTGAGAGCCAGCAGAATGTCTGTTTATCAGAGGTTACATATGGAAAATGAGCAGATCTGGGTTCAGAAAGAGGTTTCCATGCAGCTGGATGTCCCTTGCAGGCTGGAGTTAACCCTGTGTAAATGAACCATCACTTACAGTTTCACACTGAAGTAGGACTTCTGAGATTGATGATTGCTTCTTGACAGAAGGTATGTGAAATCTCATGCTACTGAAACCAGTTTTCCTTCTTCAGCTGTTTCTCAGTGCTGTTGGTCTCTCGCCTTTAACAAGCTTTACATTTGCTGGGGGAATAATGCATTATAAAACGGTATCTGCTATGTCCCATGGCTGCTCTGCTTGCCTGTAGCCTGCCTGCCCTTCCAGAAAGCTTGGAATAAGCCAACAGAAATTCCTTTTCTTGTGTAGCACTGCTCTGATTTTCTTTCCTTCTGCAAGCCTATGGATGGTGCTGCTAATTCATGGAGGCAGAGTCAGAAGATTAAACTCTTGAGGTTAAATGAGTGACCTGGCAGTTCTGCTCAGTATTTCTATCTTGCTCTGTGGTGAATGGATGGTGGTTGGCCTTTATGCAGCTGATTAGAAGAAAGTGGTTAGAGGAAAAAGCCTGCATTAAGGCCAGCTGCTATTTTTGGGCTGTGTGATGAGAGAAATACTGGCTCGGCCGCCATGCCTGCCCTCCACCCCTCCCAGGCTGGAGGATGGAGGGAGGCAGGGGCAAGCAGAGCCACGGTGGTTTTCCCACCCACCCCTAGAGCCTGCAAGTCCCACAGATTCTCTTTGATAAGAAATATCCCTGTGGCTGAGCCGCTGGTCCTGCTGCTCTGTGCTGGTGTCCCTGCCCTGTGCTGCCAGATTGCACATTTGGGTTTGGAAGTCTTGAATCCCTCCAGCGGCTCACCCCAGTGTTCTCAGCACCATGCTGTAGGCCCAGCTCAGCCCTCACCCTGCTGTGCTGGGGAAGCATCTCCTCGTTCCCAGCCCTGAGCTTGCCCTGTGCTGTGAGGTTTGAACTGCAGTGAGCAGCTGGCTGGAGGCTGTCTCTGCCCAGGGAGCCTCCATCTCCCTGACCTCGCAGTGGAGAGGGGCTGGACCAGACAAACTTGGTCGAAAGGAGGGACCTGGTTCTGCTCTTACTGAAATTTAGGGACATATGTGCTGTAACTTTAACACTGGCTTTATCAATGTAAGGATTGTTTGCACTTCATCTTGAAATCTGAATACACTTCAAAGCTAAACTACCTGACTTCAGGTACATTTTTACATACCCTGGCACTACTCAAAGGCTTTCTTTCACACACCTCTTGCACTGCTGCAGAAATAACCACACAAACATGAGCATGGTCTCAGGGACACAGACCAAGGGCTTCCTCTTTGCTATGGGGACAGGAAAGAGATGTCACGCTCATTTCACATTGCCTCAATGTTACCTTGCTACAAGATAAATAAATCTTTGCTTAGATGAAATAATTTTCTTAAAGTTACAAAAGACTTCCTTAAAATGTGCATCCTATTGATTTCTCATGCTCTTGGATGCTCAGACCTCGAAAGGCTTAACTCAAATCCTAAGTGGAAAGATTGTTGGTGGGAAGCACTTTGCAGTGTGTTGGTTTTAAGAGGTGCAATAAACCATTATAATGGTATGCCAATCCTCCAAACTGTTCCATGGGATGAGGACAGATACTGCATCTGTGATCTGGGCTCTAATCTTTCTGACAGCATCTTACCCAGACAGGCTACCACAACTAAGAGTTATGACTTTTTAATAGGCATTATTCATAATTTAAAGATATAGTTTAAAGACATTACAGACTGCTGCCAGAGTTGTGATGTACTATCTGCAGAGGTTTACCCCCCATTAGATATTACTGCAGAAGTGACTTAAATCTCCTCCCTCAGTTAAACAATTCTCTAAATGTCATCACTGTTTACAGTATTAGCAGAGCACTCAGTAGTGATGATCTGTGCTCTGACAGCCTGGGAGCTCCTACAAGCAGCCGGCAGATTTACACTGCTGAAAACTGGCTCATTATCTCCAGCAGCAAAATTCCTCTCATAAATAGTCTGGTGTGCTCAAGCTGCAAATGGAGTTTGTATAGGCTGTAATAAAATCTGTTTCCTGAACACTCTCCTAGGTGTTTTAGCACTGATTTGTTCTCCTTCCCAAAGGTGAGTGCACCAGGCCACAGGTGGCAGCCAGAGGCACTGGTGTGTGGTGCAGGCTGGAGAGCTGCAGTAGGATGGGCTCATGGCCACTGGTGTGCTCATGGGTATAACGGGAGTGTCCCAGAGAAAAGGGCACAGGGCTGCCACAGCAAAGCAGGGACACTGTCCGTCTGCCTGAGTGGGTCTGCAGCAAATGGGGTGCTCCAGACACCTCCCAGCAGCCTTGCTTTCGGCTGTTAGAGCCAGCCTGAATTTCTAACAGGGTTTCTCCTAATCCTGACTGGGTTCAGCTGGGAAATATGCCATGCTACATCGTCTCCACACACACAAGGTTGTTAATGGCTAAAACTGTTATTCTCATTACACAAATAATTGTTCAAATTTTGCTATGTCCTTCCCTGGATGTCCATCCACAGCACTGAGTTCTTTGATCTAATTATGTGTTAGCTGAAACAGTTCTTCCTTCCATCAGTTCTGTGTTTGTTGCTTTCCATGTCATTGATTGCTTGTGTGCTCTGAGATGAGAAGGACAGGAGCTCCTGATCTGCCTTCTCTCTGTTCTTCCCGACCTGCTGTGCTTCAGGTTTGTTCTTTCACTGCTGTTGTTTGTCTTCCTTTTCTTTTTTTTCCCCTCAAGTTCCTGAGCTGGAAAAAAAAGCAGGCAGCAGAAAATGTAAGGGGGGAAGATCACTGCTGTTTACAAGAAGAGCTAAAGCCCGTCTAGCATCAGCCACAGAGTGGTTTCCTGTGTAATTGAGGTAAGCCCAATTCAATTGGGAGGGCTTTTTTCCTGTGAGATACATTGCTTCTGGTTAGGCCTGGCCTCTTCCAGTCTCCAGATGCTGAAACACCCTCCACTCCCTTCTGTCATAGAGCTTGGGGATCTGCTGCCATGCCTTCTGCTGGGACATGAAAGTGGCCGAAAGCACCGTGGCAGTGAGGCTGGCTGGGTACAGCAGGAGCAGCCCACAAGACTTGCTGGAGAGGCAGGGATGTGTGGGGCAGTAGGGGTGTGATAAGCCCTTTTTCCTGCCCTTCTTCCAAACAACTGCTAGACACGGCACTGCCTCTGCCCAGCCTAGAGTTGTGTTGATGTTCCTCCAGCTCTGGTGGCAGGGGAAATACTTGGTTCCTGCTAGGTTGGTCAGTGCTCCTGCTAAGGGGTTTCTGTGTGTGGAGAAGACACAGGTCCCAGCAATCATGCCTGGCTGAGTACCACAGGCAAGCCAAAAAGCTCTCATAGAGCCCCAGGGTGGGAAATCTATCACCCAAGCAATTCAGAGACTGGAATGAGTAGCTCTTGGAAAACAGCTCTAAAAGTCTGAGGGCAGCTAGAAATACCTCTGTCTTTCCATTAACAGCATGAAACAGTCACTGATGGTTGCACAGCTTGGGTGCATTATGGATGAAGCTCTCTTAGGCTGCTGTGCTGTGCCAGGGAGAGTCATGCCCCGAGCCCACCTTCCCAAAACAAAGCAGTTCTGCACTGTGAATGATTGGAACTTTATCCTTGTCCTTTTTCTCTGTGTGCATGTGAGTGTGTAGCACCAGAACCTTAAAGCAGCTATCATCCATTTACCAGCAAGTAGCTCCTGATAAAGCCAGAATAGATGGAGCAATGTTGGATTCTTACAGAGAAGGGCTGGCCCTTGGCTCTGTTGTTTGCAGCACAATGCTTTTCATTCAGCAAGGAAGGCACAAACCAGTAATAGTTCAGCTAATCTTACTAATCTTCTTTTAATTAATCTGTTTTAATGGAATTTCATTTCTACTTGCACAATCAGCCTGGCAAAGGCAGATACTCTCGCAGAAAGAAATCACTCCAGCAGAAAATTCGCTTTTGAGATCAAGCCTGGGAGACATGAGACAAACAAGCAAACCAGATGTACAGAGATAACAAAATAGGAAATTGAAGAACAGTTTATGCTGCTGTCTCTCCTAAGTCTGCTGAGTTGTTTTGCACATGTGACTAATGTTGCAGAGGCAGCTGCTGCTGCCAACAAGAGCCAACATCTCATCAGGACTGGTGCAGCACCAGCCTGACTCTGCACATGCTGGAAAACAGCCGGAGATGGAGATGGCTGCTGAAGTCTCTGGAGGTGGCCACAAAGACCAGGTGCTTTCAGTTCTGTTGCTTTCCAGTGAGCCTCCTTTAGACTTTGCCTCCCTAGCTGCATGTGGAGCCGGTCCTGGGACCGTCTGTATCATCTCATCAACTCCCACTGGGTAGCTGTAAGTGTCCTGCAACAACTACGTTGCTTTTACTAGAAACTTGAGCAATGTTTCTATTTAAAATGTAGGAACATAACAAAATCCTTTCTAGGTTTGTGGAAAGGGTTTGGAACTTAATGCCCAGTTAGGGAAGATTTTAACACAAGATTTAAAAGCTTAGAAACAGGATTAGAGAAAGGAGGGAGCTTTAGAGCTTTGCCTTAGGGACGGGACATATTTCACAGACATGGTCTCTAAAGACCAGTACAAATTCTGGGAGATACTGACGGCAGTGGTGGACTCCCACTGAGCTCAGTGCAATCAGATTTTTGCCATTAATTTCTCTGCAGGCATTTACAGAGCACAGCTAGGAATGTGATAATGGACTCTTCTACAGCTCTGCAAAGGGTGAAACCAGAGTGTAGTAAAGTTAAATGCTTCTCAATAACAGCAAATACTTTGAATTGTAAAGGTGCTATAGATATTGCAGAAACATTTGGTAACTAATTGGCCAGAGTACTTGTGGATACTTTCAGCATTTCTTCTCCTAGAAATTGAACTGAAAAGGCCAAGGCTGATGCAATTACAATCCCATTTCTGTATTTACTGTGTTATATGACCTCAGGCAAGAGCTGATCAGCCAATTCCTGACTGTGTGTGCATTGCAGAGCATCATCTCTTGCTCAGCCTGTGCCTCTTAGACATTTCCTGGGGTCAGTGGACTGCAGCACTGTGTTCAGGCAGACCAGCTCTGTACCTCCTGGACTGCTGTGTACCCTTTGCAGTAGCCCCCAGACTCCCAGATGCCATTTCCTGATTGCCACCCCAGCAGAGGGTGTGTGGCTGGTGGGGGTGGGATGCAGGGAGCCATTGCTGAAACGGGGAGCAGCACTGGGGGTGCCAAGGAGTGGGTGAGAAGAGCTTTTACTCCTGGGGGACATGGGGGAGCATGGCTGGGAAAGCTGGCTTGGTAGTGCAGAAAGCTCACCCTGTGGGTTTGGTTTCATCTTGGGTATCACAAAGAAATCAGCAGTGGAAAAAACCTCCAGATTTTTCTGGAAAGCCTCCAGCTATCTGTCTTTAAAGATAATACAGCCTGCTTCCTCTTTGCTGGCTCATGTTTGCTACATTGCAAACTTGGCTTTCTAAAGGCAGGCAAGGGACATGAAGACCAGTAACTGGACTGGTCTGACAGAGCAGGAACAGATGTAAAACTTCCCAGGTCAGGGTCCCTCTGGTAGGGACACACCACCAAAGTGCTGTGTGCCCTGCTCCAGTGAGATGGGATTCAGCTCTGGGCTTGGAGGAGCTGATGAAGTGCCCAGGAAAGGGTGAACTCACCTAAAGGAGTGAACTCACCTAAAGGGGCCTTGGACAAGAGCGGAGAAGGAGAGGGATGCGTTCTCCTCTGGTGGACCCAAAGGTCCTGCTGGTTGCTCCTCCAGCCCTGAGGGCACACAGGGGACAGTTCACCAGAAAGTCCCTTGGGAATTGCTTCATCTGACAGATAACCTGCACACACACACACACAGATATCCTGCAAGTGCTCTAGCATCGGGTTAGACTCAAGATCATTCTTTGAGGATGCAGTAACCTGACTCTGTGATTCATTTATCTCATGACTCGGTGTTAGCATCAGAGCTGCAGCAATTTCAGGTTTAAGGAAGAACCGCCCTAAAGGTAAAAGAATAATTTGCATTGAAGTAGCTAATTGGCATCTCAACACTTCAATATATCCACTTACAATTGCATTTTGTGTTAGAGAAGATTATGTGGGGTCGCTAATGATGTCTTCCTTCCCCTTTGAGCTTTCTGCAATGGGCAGAAAATCATGCTGCAATCACAGGTCTGGTCTCTGCAAATTACTTGCTAAATTGAACTGTATTCTTGAAATTAACTTTAAAAGTCCATTGAACTGCTCTCAAAGCACTGCAAAGTTGAAAATTATATCAAATTTTAAATTACATGTGAAGAAAGCAAACTGGCTAGTTCTGGGGAACAGAACTATGGCTGTTACATGATATTATCAGTAATGGTCCCTGACAGACTTTTCTGGAGTAACAGTACTTCCCTGGATGGGAGGATACCTTATTCTTGATGCAGAATATTTTGCATCAGGCTGTAGTTGTGTCTCAACACATTTATATGATATTTAATTCTCCACTAATTCTCTTACCAGAAGGAATGCAGAAAGCCTCTTACAGATGCTATCGGCCACAGAAATGCTGAAAAGAAGATCCTATTTTCTGCTTTCTAGCTTAAATGAGGAGAACGATATTTTCTTTTCTTGAAACAAGATTTTTTTTCCTGAAAAATTAAAGTCCCCTTTGAGTAAAGTAATCTGCAGATTCCTGAACGTGTAAAAAACCCTTAGAAGCTAAACAGAAAGGGAATTTTCAGAAGAGAATATAGTTCATTTTATGTTCAGATGATTCTTACCTTCAGTTTGTACTTCATTTTTATAGAAGAGCTGTAAAAACAACTTCAAGAGCTGTATAAAAATTTGTGTTGTGTGAAATGAAGTGTTTGGGGTTCGATAATGTTTGGATTCATCTAAGTGTTGGAGAAAATGTAGCCTGGATAGACTACAAGCATGTCTGTCCTTACATGGCCCCAGCCACCACCCCCTGTGTTCCCCAAGCTTGAGGATCAGGCTGATGAAGAAAAAAACCTTTCAGAGCCTGCCCAAACAGGGCTCTGCTCTTCTTTGGGCTGGGGAAGGTGGTCCTGTCACACCTGTGTTCCCACACCCTGTCAGACCTCTACTGCCTGCTGCTCTCTGGAGAGAGGGCAGAGGAGAGGCTGTGCTGGGCAGGGACTGGTGCTCTCCAGAGATGCTGGATGCACATGGAATTGTCACAAACAGGACAGAGACACTGGAGATCATTTCTCTCCATGGAATTATTGGTCGAGATGGCCAAACCCTTGTACTCAATGAAGTCAGCAGAGCTGCAGTAAGTTACCCCAGTACACAATGGGGCTATTTATAATGAAAAGCCAACCCTAATGTTTTCTTAGCTTTGTCAAGGCACAGCAGCTTGGAAAGATGAGCTGTTTTAATGTAGATGCCCAGTTTTAGGCAGCCAAATTGTTTCACAATTCCAAAGGTCATAATATTTTTAGGAGACCAGCATCCCTGGCTTTAGTTTCTTTTGCCAGAAACATGGATAAGTAACAGAAGCACAGATTACCCAAGGCCAGTGCCTTCCTTGTGAGAGAATCAAGTTGAAGACCTGTCTCCTGCTGCCCAAGTCAGATCTGGTGACAGAAATGGTCCCCCACACCTCATTCCTAACCTATGAATGTCAAGCAGGGGCTTGCCTGCCCTCCTCCCGTATGTTTTTCCTGTCTGTAGCAATAGCTGCACTAAAGCACCTGCTGCTTTGTGCATCTCAGTAGTCTTTGTTATAATGGGGGTATATCACTGCAACACCTGTGCTTGCCCGTCAAGGCTTGATGAAGTAGTACACTCCTTGTTCTTTGGCTTTTGAAAGAAGTAAAGTAAAAAGGTCAAGCTATAAATCCAACTTTGTACTCATAGGATATGTAGGAGGACAAATAAGCATATCCTGTCAGGCAAATGACTTTAAATTATTTCTGTCTCCACACACAGAAAGTCACAGCTACTGAAATGTACAGCTCAATAGGTAAAATGTGCATCTAGCCTAGAATTGCAGTACATCTATTTTCAGGTGCCACAAAACACATGTTCATCAAGAAGACTATTAAAAAATTCATTTCCTAAGGACATTGGCACTAGGCTATCGAGGAGATCAAGTACTGGGTAATGAATTTCGCAGGCAGAAAAGTGTTCACTATAAAAAGGTGAGCAATGAGGCAAAGTCATTTCCTTAGGAAAAAGGCAAATGTCTCAATGGTCTTGGCATAGGATAACTATATTCTACTTTATCTTTGCAGTTTGATATGTAAAGTATGTATTTTTAAAAGGTCACTTCCTTTTCATATTTATAGAACAGTCTGCTGCTGCTTTTGTCTGCTTCTTTGGAGAGGTGCTATAGGGCAGGAGTTAATTTTAAAATTACCCAAGCCAAAGGTGAAGTCCCACTTTTTTTTCCATTCTGGATATTTAAGCTGTAGGAGCTGGTCAGTAAGAACTTTATCCACAATGAAAGAGAATTTATAAAGAAGATGATTAAGCCAGGTTTACTGACTCATGCACTGAGCTAAGTCAGGAGGATGGTAAATGGAAGAAAAGGAAATTACACAACCTGACTAACAAATGAGTTAGCTAAGAAAGTAACCACTGAGGTGTCAGCTCAAAGATAGAAGGCTCCAAAGCCTGAGGTTGCCCAGGGGAATGCCGATCTTCAGGCACTCTCCAGTCCCATTTTCCCCAGACAATTCCATTATTCTGCAGCATGGCCAGGCTTCCAATTATCATTTATCTTCTCTGCAGCACATGGTGGTAGCGAGTGACAGGGATGGGAGGCCTCCCCAGCCTCATTCATCACCTGGCTTTGGAGAGCACTCCAGTGAGCATCCAGTATTAAGTTAAAAATGTAAATGTTGCCTTTAGTAGGATTAACGAAATAAAGCTAATCGGATTTTCTGGCTGCCTCCTTGTGAATCAGATGGATGGGAAAAGGTGTTTGAACAAGTATTGATTTTACTGATTGCACTTCAAAATTTTCTTGGAAGGTTGTTGTCAAAATATTGTTCCTCAGGAACTTGACCTGCCTGCCACAATTTATCTTAGCACATTTTTTAATATCCTAATTACTTCACATCCCCTTTGTTCTCATATCTATGCCTGAACAGAGTTTTCTTGTTTTCAGAGTTGATACTTCAGCCTGTTTGGAAGGCTGGTGGGGAGAGCTGAGGGAGATCTATAAATAGCATCCCAGTTTGGAGCCAAGAGATTTGGAGTCTGATGTGGCCATCTTCACATGAAGCAGTGATCAGCTCCACAGCGGGCATTTTGCTCTAACCTGAGAGGAACTTCACGGCCACGGCAGCACTGAAGAAAACTGGAGTTGCTCTGTGGCTTCCCCTGAAAAGAGGTTTGTTCAACTACACAGTAAACTTCTGATTTGAGCTTTACATCTGTCACTGTGTCTCCAGGTGTTTGCACTGGTGTCCCTGACTGTCCCCACACTGGGGAGGGGGAAATGGGGCTGCCAAGGCCGTGTCGAGCACTGCTCTCTCCACAGTGGAGGATGGTGGTTCCTGCTCCACATCTTCTCAGGGCTGGGAATGAGCTTCAGCCTAAAAACAGCCTCCTTACGTGGGATATCACAAAATTTCCTGGCATGGAAACAAATAGCACCATGCAGCACAGAGCTGTGTGAAGTTGTTAGATCCACCTGCACTGTGTCAGATATAAATAAGACTGATGCAAAAGGTGTTGCCAAAAGGGGAAGCAGGCAGTAGCTTTGAACTCTCGTGCAGCATCAGAAAAGTGCAGTGTGCTGACTCTAAAAGGAGCAAAGGGGAAACAGCATGAAATAAAACAAAATCAGTGGTTTTGTAATAAGTAAAAAAGTAACAAGTAATGAAGTTTGATGACTTGGCAGCTTTCCTTTTTTTTTTCTTTTCAAAATTTTTCACAGTTGTGTCATTCTCAACAGTAATTTTTCTTCCAGGATAAAAATAGCCATAAACTTTTCCCTGCAGATAAAGACCCTTTGGATGAAACAGCTCCTTTGTCACAAGGAGGAAGCCTGGGAGTGCAGAAGACAGAACCGCTTGGCATTAGAGGAATTAGAATGTGTCCCAGCCATTCCTAAAAGTTTGTGCTACTGTGGTTGCACCAGATCAGACCATAGACTCTGAGTGAGGAGAGGGTCAGGGGTCTGGCATTTTTTAAATAGAAATTCAAAAGTCAAAAATACATTTGAGCAAAGTTCAGCCTGACTATTGCTTCTCAGAAAGCAAAGTCTGAGGCCATTGGTGAGACTAAAAGCTCATGAGTTTGCACAGTAACATTTCTCTTGGCTAAATTACCCAGTAGAATATGGTGGTAGTTGCATACTAACATACAGAATAAAATTTTCCAATCTATTTTTTTTCTTAGCCTCTTTCACAATGTGCTAGTTACTATCAAAAACTTTCTACCTTGTTGCATGCATGTTTGTAAGAAGAAAATCAATCAATAGTGTGTTGGATCTGAGTAAATTTAACCTTGAATGAAACAGTTTTCCTGTCAGATTATATTTGCATCCCAAAACTTACTTGCAGGGATTTAACACATTTCCTGTCATTATGCCACATGAATAACAAGCAAGGAATTTTGGGATTTTCTCCATTTAATGATTTATCTTTCTTTTTACCTTTTTCTGTGTCTGTACATGCTGTACCTGGCCTGGCTCTTACATACTTAATGGGGGAGTACGAGTGCTGGTAGATCTAAGTGGTTTGTTGTGCTGCTGTGATATTTATCAGCAAGTGGCAAAACATGTAGCCATGGTAAAAATGTGTTTCTTTGCAGAAATTATATGTTGCATCTCATCCAAGCAGTCTCACACCTTCTCTTAGGTCAGAAAGGAGAGAGAAAAGTGGGGATGGGAGGTTTCTTCTTGCAGTCAGGGTCAAGATACTTACAATGTGAAACTAAATGGTATCTAAAATTTGAGCTAGGAAAAAAGATCCACTGAAAGGAAGTATGCTTTTGGAAAGAGTTTTAATAGACAATAAAGAATGACCATATGTTTCACCTGGAGATCTCAAAAGACAGATGCAGTGCCCCTCCTTTATGTATGTTGGCATAAGCTTAGGGCAAGAGGAAAATAACCCAAAAAGGCTTTCCCAAGGTGACCCTGAGCAAAGTTCTGTCAGAGAAGGATCCCACTGTCTCCAGCAGATGAGATGTAGTGGTGACTGCAGTAAGTAGTAGGAAAACCGCCCTGAAGTGGGTGACCCCCTTGAAAAACATGTGCTCAAATTTGCATAAATATTTAGTTCTCATTAAACATTTAAATGGAGTGGCACAAAATGCACTCCGCAGCTACACCAGAGGAGATTTACTCTAACTTAAGCAAGAAGTTCAACAAACCCAGTGGACCCAGGTTTGCTGACATAATCAGGGAAATACAAAGGTGGTATAAAGCTCATTATTTCTTTTAGCTCCTGGGTTGGATCCTGCTCATCCAGCCCAGAGTTCCTGAAGGCTTTGTGGCACTCCCACCAAGGCATTCCACAGGAGCCTGGCTTCTGTGCCAGAATAAAGCATGGGGCTCTACTTTCAGGCTGACGCCAGGAAGGGTTTTGGGAAGCATATCACTGAGCAGCAATTGTAGGAGCTGGGGAGTTGCCAAACAACCCCTTTTTAAGATCTCCTTCCCCAGGTGTGTAGGACCTGCCTTGCTGATGGTCTACGGGTTTTTGTCTTAGCAGAGGAAGGCAGAGCTCTGCACGTTGGACCGTGTCATTACACAGCAGATCTGCTGAGTGGCTATGGGGAACTTTTAAAATAATCATGCCACAGTTATTCACCAGGGTACATTATATTTGGAATCAGAGGTCACTTTTCTTTCTTTACAAGGGAAAACATTGTGAGTGAACCCGTAATTCTGAGTACACTAATTCCAAGACATTCGCAGATACCAAGTGGTTTCCTGGAATAACAGCCTCTCTCAAAAGAAACGTCAAATGCATTTAATCAGCCACATTTAGAGCTCTGCTACATCTGCAAATGAATTATTAACGATCTCAAATGTTTTTGAATGATCCAAAAGTCAGGAATAACGTGGCTCTTCAGCTAATCAGCTCTGATTCAGGGCTTCTCCTTTCCACTTTATGCACTAGAGGCTCTGCACCTGCCTGCCGCTGCTAACTGGAGTTCCTGTAGCTCACATTAACCTCTCTGGAGGCACTTGGGTAGCTGAACAAATGCAAAGTGCAGCTGGCATCCAGCTGTGCCTGTATGGATTTATGCATCTCATAGTAAATAGCCACTGCTCAGTGCCATGCATCCCAGGGGGAAGGGACGGGATGCTCCAGGGAATTCTGCTCCCACACAGCAGTCCACACTCCACATCCCTCGGCCACGGAACTCCTCTGCTCCCGTGATGCCATGTGTGACCTAACTAATGGAAGATGGGGCTGGGTTAGGTGTGTGGAGATGCAGGTTTGAATCGTGAGTGTTCTCGTCAGTAACAGCAAGAACGGCAGAATGAAGCTGTGACACAAAGCACAGCTCAGGGTGCCTGTGCTCCAGCCTTGGCTCCCCTTTGTCATGGTAAGAAAACCATGGCATATGTGGCTTCTCTCTCCTCCAGAACAGAGTGTCTTGTAAAGTGCTTTGGGAAATAGTTACAAGTGTCATATTACATGCAACTCAACCCCCTTCCACTGCACTGTGGAAATACCCTTTCAGAAGGAAATAATTGCTACAATCTCATTTCTCCAGTCGAGGTAATTTGGTTACGTTAATTTTTGAATCAACAAGTGTTCTCATTTAAGAGCTCCAGCTGACAAAATAATGGAACCATCAAGAGGCAGATGTAAACAAAGCACTTGCAGTAGCGTACGAATTAATGAAAAAAAACCAAAAAAAGCATTAACTCTTATGGGTACTAATAAGAGAATTCTAATGTATGTACAAAGAACTGTCCCAGGTCCTGAGGAAGTGGTTCAGTAGCTTATTATATTTGGACCAAATGCAGAATTTCTATTCAATCTGCATCTTGGGGAGGACCTTAAATATGAGGACACAATGAAGCAAGTTTTAAGAGGCAGATCTGAGCAGAAACATTTTCTTTGCTGGACAAAAGCCACTGATACACAGAGCATAAACCAGCTGCATCTGGGATGCTGTCAAATTGTGGCACAAAAGAGGAATTAAAAATCTGCTCCTCAATTTGCCTGAGCAAAAATTGCAGGGTGGTCACTTTATTTTGTATATAATTATAATAATAAGCTTGATAGTGTATCTGTTATGGATTATGCATTCTGTGTGCATTATTAACAACATGACTGTTTGTCCCACTGCACCCATAAGGAAAACACAAACCACAGACAAATGAAAGCAGAAGCAGCCGTGGCTATTAAGAACAATTAAGCACTACACAGCCTCTCTGCAGGGGGAGGCTCTGGAGTGGTTTAATGGAGCAGATCTCATGATGTGATGTACATTTGGATAATGCTGTCTTGCATATTCAGGTATAACTATCTGCTCTACTGCGTGAGCTTTGGTTGCATAGCAGGAGGCAGCTATAGTTACCAAGAGGATGCTGCCTATTTAATATTTTCTCATTTCATTTAATTTCAATATAGAGTTGGAGATGAGTTTGTTAGAAATAAAGCACTTCATAGGGGGATTAGTTCTCTACTTTCTGTGGCTTGAAGAGGAAGAAGTATTGATGTCACTTTTTAGCTTGAAATCAGCTTGAAGCTTCCATATAGTTCTTTTAGACCAAGTGCAATTCTGTTATTTCAAGCACAACACCCCTTTTCTTTTTTGTGAAAGTGAACCACAAAGTCGCTAATGGCTTGCACACACTGTGAATGAGGTGCTTTTCTAAAAAAGTGAGGTAGTTATTCATGCCAAGATTTGGATTTTCCAAAGCTTATTTCCTCTTCTACACAGTGTCTGCCAGCATCTGTCCTCTTATGCATAGGTTTGTACTACTGGTTTCTTAGATCCAAAACCATTCTGGTATCCCGAATTTTTATTGAGCTCTCCCTGAGTAAGAGCTTGGAGGCAGCCAAACAGTGCTCCAGGGCTTTGGTCAGCTCAGGAGCCTGGGTAGCCCAGGGCAAAGGAGTGCTACAGGCTGTGGCAGGAGGGAGATGATGCTAAGGAACTCCCACCCATCATGCTTCACCATGTGTGACATCTCTTCCAGGTCCTACACACCCCTGGAAAATCAGATATTTTATTGTCTGGTGTATGTTCAAGGAGTAATGGCTGGAACAGGGGCTGAGCTCCTGTCAGCTGTGCTTGCTCAGGGTAATGGTGACACTGAAGATGAAGTTTTATTTCTGCAGCCTTTGTACTTCATTAGACATTGCCTTGCCAAAAATCATCCCCACCCCACTCAGCCCAGATGAGCTGCTGGAGAATACCACAGGGAAAAGCACTTTTAAACTATAATCCTGGAAATGAGCTGTCCCAGTGAAAACCACATCTGACTCACAGAGTTATGCAAGCACATTTCCTTCTGTAAAAGAGCCAGAACCTTTCCAGACCATCTACTGCAGGTCATAACAGGAGCTCAAGAGACATTTCAAGTGTCCAGATAGTGTGCTGAATAATAAAGGTTTTTTTGTGTATTTACGCAATATGTAATGGTCATTTCATGAAAAAGGAAATAATATTTTTATCAGAGAAATCAATGCTATTCCCCACAGGGGAGTTCTCTGCCTGCCTTGCCTTGGAGCCTGGCTCTTTCTTTGTGGTTGTCATTGTGAGCGATGGAGTGGGACGCATCTGCAGAGCTTCCCAGAGCTCACAAATGAAGGTTCCATTTTATATTTTTTCAGAGCTTCATCACAGAGTCTGTCTTACCTGGACAGATCATTTATATTCCTCCTGCTGCCAAGAGGCACTGATACATCTCTTAATTATGTGAGGCCAAATTTTCAGTTGTAGGTAATGCAATTATTACACGAATTGACTTCAGCAAGCTCTTTAGGTACCCCCTGCCCTAAAGAGTAATACCAGTTGATGTTCTCATGGCCCAGAAAACCATAAGTTTATGCTAACAACTTAATCTGTAGCAGAAATAATATACTTTAGAAGAGTCATCTGTAGAGGTAAAAATATGTTTCCAATTAGTATGACTTTATCAACTGTCACAAAGAAACACAGTCGATTGTCCAGAAATAATTTATTCATCAACAATAAAACACTGAATAGAAAAAGCCTTGTAAATAAAACTATATATATATAATGCTTTATTTTTTTATTCGATACTGCACAAAAACCACTACAGACAGTAACAAAATAATCCAATTAATCTTAAAAATTTCAAATTATAATTGTCACTCTTCATTTATCATGTTTTATTAACAATGCAAAGGTCGTTTGTTTACATATTATACTTTTACTTGATATCATTAAATTGATTCTTAAAACACTTGAAGCAATTTGTTGTTTGCCCCATAATTTATAACATGTAAGTATATCAATAAACAATATAACAGCTCTGAGAAAGATATGCAGACTGTTCAATGGTAAATAGTCTACCATAGGTTGTTTAGTGGGAGAGCAGGAATAAATCACAACTGAATTGGGATAGAAGTCAACACATTGAAGAGAAATAGTACTTAGGGAACAATTACATGTTTTCCATTGCTCGCTTGGTAATGTGATCTCTTTCAAGCTCTGATTTCTCCTGTTTTAGATACTCCAGCACCTTTGCCAGCATATCCTCATCCAGGTACTGCCTGGCCTGTGTGTCATCAGCTTCCCCAGCCATGGAGAGCCTTTTGCTGAGTGAAGCCAGCTTGGCGGCCTCCTGTGGTCCCAGCTGGTTTAGGTGCTCTCGGATGGCCTGCTCCAGGTGCTCCTCTTCCTGCAGATTGCTCTCAGAAGCTGGGGCTCGTTTCATCTGGTTCGTATTGATCACTTCAGGGTATTTTGCCAGCACCTTTGCCAAGTAATCGGCCAGTTCTTCATCCTTCTCATCCAGTTTCTCATACTCTGTTTGTCGCCTTTCCAAATCATTCATCCAGGCAGCTTTAGGGAACAGGTGTCCTTTCAATCTTCTGGGAATGTAAGACAGTCTTGGCAAATCATTCTCTTGATTAAGACGATTTAGTAAATAGGAGGGGTTCTGATTAGCTAAATTGTCATTTCCCAGAAGGCTGACAATATCTTCAATATTGAGGTCTTCAGGCAGATTTTCTGGAATAAGAGGCTGCTTCATGTACCCGTTTTTAGAGTTTATATTATTTTTAAACATATCGCTCTGTCCTAGATTGGTTTCAGTTATCTCGTCGAGGTCTTCCGGGAATTCCATTTCCTGCTCAGCTTCCAACCTTTCACTCTGAAGCTGCTTTTTTTCTCCAGCTTTCAACATGTCTATCAAATCCTCGGGAGGAATTTGCAAATTCCTTGAGATTTCTATCAGCTGAGCTATAGACTGAGGATCAAGTTGTTTATCCAAAAACATGGATGCTCTTTTTTCCTCAAGTTCTCCTCCAGTCCTTAGTTTCCTATTCCCAGCACTACCCATCAGCCTCTTCAGGTAGTAATTCATTAGTTTTGAAACATCCTCTGACATTTGATCTTTATTTTCTCTTCTTATTTCATCCTCAAGGAAGTTGAGTTTTCCCGATCTTTTCATTTCCTCGTCAATCTCCTCTTCGTGTTTATCAATTTCCTCTTTGCTATCTTTTATCTCTTCCTGGGTTTGGCTTTCCACTTTTTCCTCTATGGGATTCCAATCTTCTCCTCCAACCACATCTTCATAGGCGATGTTATTCACTTTATACACATCATCTTCATCATCTGTATACAATTTCTGGTCCTCATCCAGCCTTTCTTTCTTGTGGTTATTGGGTCCTGCCATCTTCCCCAGCTCCTGAAACACCGACTCCAGCGTGGCAAGGCTCTGGGGGGTGTATTGTTCTTCCACAATTTCATTGGTACGCTTGAAGGGACTGTCTCTTGAACTGTCTTCATAGTGCCCAAGTGGCATTTTGAGGTACTTTTGCCACCTCTCAGGCCACTTGTAAGCCTCGTAATCATCAGTTACTCCAGCTGGAAACCTGTTATCTGAACTCAGACTGTAAGGTTTATTCTCCTTTGGGCCAGCTTTTGACTCCTTCTCAGCTTGCCGCAAGGCTTCCAGCATTACCTTAACCCATTGGGACTCATCTTCAGTCAAAGAATCCCACACATTATCTGGGAGGTGAAGCTGATCCTTGCTTTCTTTCTGTGGCAGGAGGTATGGGACATTTTGATAAGAGTTGTAATCAGGGCCGCTTTCTCCCTTGTTGGTTTGCTTGCGAAGGTCTTCTATGTATTCCAGTGCTTTGATCATATCAGGATTTGGGAGCCTTTGTAAGTTTTTCATTGCATAGTCTGGATCTTTCTGAAGCAACTGGTGCTGCTGGAAGGAGGCTGCATCAACCCAACAGATTAGGACAAAGAAAAAGGTGAGAGCACAGGCTGCTCCAAGCTGGAAGGTTTTACTTTCTGCCATATTTAAAATATTTCCTTTAAATAAAGAAGAAGAAGAAAAAAGAAGCTGTTAACACATGGAGACAGGCTTAGGAAACAGAGCTATGCAAGAAATTTCTTACCTCTATGCTCCAACATTAATTTTCCACTGGCAGCACCAAAGTACAAAACACCAATCCTATATAACTCATGAAATGCCCATAGACATATCTAGATGTTGTTTTGATCTTGAGATCAAAGCACTTAAATGACAAAATCAGTGTATCCATATATTTAAATGCTGTTTGAAATAGTAATATTAAAACTACAGACAGAGTTATTTTGTGAGATTGCACCATAGGGCATCTAATTTCATGCCGGGACAATACTGCTGAATGGTGTTAAACTGCAATAATATTAATGTGATGAAGTGGAGAACATGGCATATAAAATTACTTGCAAGTTTATTTCTGTCAGTACTGATAGTAGTGAAGCTATTACTTCCTTTATTTTGCTATTCCATTTAAAAAAATTATTTGTATTACAAGTGAATATCAGTTAATGACTCTATGAGTCATCTTTCTAGGGCAATGATCCTTTATATGAGAGGAAAACTATAATTTATCCTAAAGGTACAAAATAATTTTACTGAATCCTTTAAAGCCCATCTTGGAAATGAGCTCAAGTAGGTAGGTTTTGAATGGTGATTTCATTTGTTTGCTTATTCATTCACTTCAGCAGAAATTGAATCAGGTCCCAGGACAGGCAGAAACATGACCACTGACAAATTTGGTTAGAATAGATCAGAAGAAGCCCTTGTCTGCCCAGCTTACGCCAGACCAAAATAAACTCTGGAACAGAACTGGGAAAAATATGCCTCTGACAGAATAAAGATGATTACAGCATCACTGTGCACAAGGATACAGCTGCAAAAGCCCAGCCTTGCAGGGAGCTGGGCACCCTCCACACAGCACAGGGGAAAATTGCCATCAGTCATTCCCTAGAACATGCTCAGGCACTGGTACACTGGGGCCACAGGACAGATTAGACTCTTTTCTGATCCAGTTACATTAACAAATAAAGTACAATAATGAGAAAGGAATGATAAAGGTAGAAACTGCTTTGATTAATTGACCTATTTTGGTTCCTTTGGTTTTTTGGCTCGGTAAAAGCATCCTGTTGAGACATTGGTGGTTCATGACAGCCTGAAAGAACTGTGTACACCAGTGTTTACCCACTGCTGGAAGTAGAAAGTGAGCATGAATATGCTCATTTCAGCTCACTTGTAGATTTTTCCGCTCAGATTTTGTCCTTAACATAATGTGACTTCACTAAATAATTAAAGCACTATCAGTTCAGAGAGCTGCTTATTTTTCCCCCTCAGTATTCATGAGCAGGCTAACAGGCATAACAGCAAACAATTTCCCCAAACATTTCTGACTTCAAGTCTGGATACTTTTGAGCATCAATTTCATAAAGGATTAGTTCAACAGCTGATTAGAAGGTCCCACCCTCCAGGTCTGAGTTTGCCCTGAGACAAAGCCAAGACATTGCTTCATTTTCGGTCACAGAAATGGCACTAGCCCTGTACGTAAATTTATATCTCCATTTAAAAGAAAAAAAAAATCACCTAATTTGCTATTTCTGTAGCAAATAAGTGAAATTAAGACTTTCTTTTTCAGCAGAGACTGGTTATTAACAGTTAGTTTGATTAGCACATGAGAAATTGTCCTTTCCAAGGGATGGGGGAAGGGAGAGTCATTCTATAGTCATCTGCCAAGCACCTCCCACTCACAAAGACCAGGAACTCACCCTCCTTCACTGCACACGATTTGGATTGTTACAGCCTTTGCAAGAGCTGTCAGCAGCCCACTAAAATCAAAATGTGTGCAGCCAGGCAAAGTTTAGTTTAGTGTTCCACAAGGATGTCGCTCAACTGGGTATTTCCTTTGCAGGAATAACAGATCATTGGCTCCTCTCTACATATTTTGTGTGCATTTGCCTCTAGGTCAATTTTTACTTCTAATTTATTGGTAGATGATATTTGAAAGCCTTGTCAAAGAGATTTGGGAATTATTTCTTTTAAAAGCTTTGAGTTCAGGTCGTAAATCTTGTCATTAAATATACTGCGCTATCCAAGGTAAGAGGACCCCTCCCCAGTCTTTCAGAATTTAATTCCACATTTGTTTCTAAAACAGGACATTTTAGCCTATCTTTAGGAAATATGGTAAACATTCTCTCCTGTGCTTCTCAAAGGACAATATGCTAAAACAGCTCTTTTGTCTCCAGATCGATAACTGTGAACCCAGTCTAGATGGAGAGCATATTTTCTCCTCTATTAGCACCTAACAAAGAGGAAAATCACCTTTTAGCCAACAAATGAAGATGAAGAAGCTCCTCTTTACAAAATGAGGAAATCATGATCACAATTTAACATGTACAAAGGCAATACAGACTGAAAAAAGTTCCCTAAAAAACAGACACAGAAAATATCTCCTTTCTGGGATGTTTCCATGGTAGCAGTAATTTTCTCTCTCATTCTCTTAGCAGTTGTTTCTGATGTGACTCTACTGTTTCCAGTGAAATTTTGCTATGAAAACTCATAGGTTTTTCCTATAGATGTGTCCCTGCCCTGAGAGTCTTAGGCGAAACCTAACAGCAGTTCTTCATAAGGAAAATAAATATATCATGCACTCTTCCTCCCATTTCTTTTTTTCAATAAATAACACGACTGCAGTAAATTTGCCTTGTTTAAAAGCATCTCTAACCCTTTACCCTGTGGAAGGGACTGAAAACACAAATAAAACAGCAACGAAGGGTAAAAGCCCAAACCCACAGCAGTTCTGGTGAATATAATGACTATTTGCACACGGATACATCTGGGAAGTAACTCGGAGGTTGTTTGCATCTGAGGGAACCCCCCGCCCATCCGCTGAAGTGCCGTGTCGGCGACCCGGCATGACTGAGTGCCGTCGCTCCCGGGAGCGCTCTGCTTCCCGTCTGAGCCACGGGCGGTGCTGGCAGCACGTACCGGGAATATCTATAGTGATAGGGCTACATTTTATAGAGGTGCGCTCCATTGCGAGCCCCAGCCCCGGCACCACCGGTTCTAGGTGCGACCTCACCGCTCGCTCGGTGCCGGATCCCCCTGCGCGGCCCCGGAGCTGCGCGGCCCCTACATCCCAACATCCCCACATCCCAACATCCCCACATCCCAACATCCCCGCAGCCCAACATCCCCGCAGCCCTACGGCCCTGCAGCCCTGCAGCCCTACCTGCGCTGCCGCCGCTCCGCCGCTCCGCCGCCTTCAGCACCCGGACAGCGCCCGCTTATACCGCCCTCGCCGCGCGTCACGGCCGCGCCCCGCCCCGCCCCGCCCGGCCGAGCCTCCGCGGGACCCTCCGCGGGCGGAGCGACCCCCGCGCCCGCAAAGGGCGGGCACACCGCCGGGAGGGTAACTCCGGCAGCGGAGGAAAGGGGGAAGAGGGAAAAACGGGGAGAAAAGTGAAAAAGACGGAGGAAAAAAGCCACGAGGGAAAACAAGAAGAGAAAAGGGAGGCAAGGAAGAAAGAAGGGGGAAAGGGGGAAAAGGTTTAAAAAAGAAAAAAAAAAAAAAAGGCAGACGTGATACAGCCAGTGCCTTCTGCTTCTCAGCTCCCACAGGATGGGAGGAGGGACTTGATGAACCCGACCTACACCTCGGGGTGGGTGAAGCTGACCCACACCTCGGAGGGTGGGTGCCGGCCAAACCAACAGCAGGGACACACACCCTGGGGCAGGAGCAAAGCTGGGGACACGCAGGGGCCGGAGGTGGGTGTGAGCCCAGCTATGAGGAAGGTCAGTGTGCGTGTGTGTGTCTGGCTGTGCCCGTGCCTTGGCAGGAGATGGCCTTTCAACAGCTATGGCCGGCAGGGGTTTTTATTTCTTTTCTTTAGTTCGTTGACTGAGCTACTGTGGCACATTTCTGGCTTTGTCACAGGGCAGGGATAATTCATGGCATCTGTGGCCTTGTCATTAGGTGTAGGAGGCCCTGGAGCTCTGGACCAACTAGAGATGAGTGCTCCTGAGGGAGGGGGCTGAGGGGGAATGACTCCCCTCCACTGTTTGCCTGAGATGGATGGAAAAACTGAAGCATTTTGGGGAAAGACAAGGCAGAAGGTTCCTCCTGCCCCAGCCTGTGTGCTCTGCCTCTGCTTGTGGCTGTGGCATGGGAGAGGGGCCAGGCTGGCGCTCCTCTGGATGGGGATGGAGCCAGAGAGGGACTACCCATCCCTGGCACCACTGCCAAGCACTGCTGAAAAGGCCCTTGCAGTTTTACCTCCATTCTCAGCACTCAAACAGGGCAGTGCTTGCACGCCTGGGTCAGTGGGGTGAGTAAATACCACCGTGCCATAAATCACAAAGCACAAGATGTAACACATGGCTCCAGCTCATGCTCAGAGTTTTAGCTTGTTCCTTCTGCTTCCTTTCTATTACAGAAAGGATGTTTTACTTTAGCTTTTAAATAAGGATTCCTTTTCCCCAAAAATAAATCTTTCCTGACAATTTTGACCTTTTACAGCACAAAATGCAAAAAAAACCTCGGATGAATGTACCTTCCAAGCCAATAAACATTACAAAATTAAATTGCTGTAGGAACAGTAAGCTAGAAATAGTTGTAGCCATGAACACAGACAACAAGACGATCCTGGCTGCATTTGCTGTAGTTGACATGGAGATCTGGAAAGAGAGATCTTGTTTCATCTCACGTAGTTTTATGAGTAAAATACAGTATCAGTTTTTGTGCTGAAACTCTTCAGCAGCAGCTTTATTCTGGCCCCAGATTCCATCCAACACACTTGCTTTCATTACCAGGCCCAGGAAGAAAAGAGCCAAACAAAATATTGCATTAGGGCCCACGATAGCAACCCTGAAGAAGGGAAAAAGAAAGGCATTGCTGCAGTAAGCAGAGGGCAAGGTCCAAGTGCCCTCTGAGCAGCTGGGAACTGTGTGCTGAACACCACATCCCCCTCAGCAAGGCTCTGGATGCCCACAGAACACAGCTCTGCAGGCACTGCTATCACTAATACACCTCAGTCCATCGAGAGAATACTCAATGTAATCAAAACCAACAAATAAAATAATAACAAAATACACCCAGGAGAAAATTACTCAATTCAGACTTTCAGGAATTTTCTTGTGCCTCTGCAGGTATTTCCAACAGGCTCTTGTGCATTCTGTCACCAAATGACTAATACTTATGGAGCAAATTCTTTCCCATGAAATCATCCTGCTGAACCCCATCCATCCATCCCTGATCTTCTGCATTAGAGCATATTTCAGACCACCAAAATTATTTGGCACATGAGCAAGATTCCATCCTCCTTAACCACTCACCTGAGATTTACAGCATATAAAGTCAGGCAGACACTCGGCTTAGGTCTCTGCTGTGGCTATTCTGAGTTCAGTGGATAAAATTTTCCAAAGGCTCTCTACAATCCATCCGTCAATTTTACTTCATATCAAAAAGTGTTGCCTGGACTTTGTGCTTACGATTGATTGCATCCACACAGCCCTATAAGGAGGGCCTTACTGAGTGTACTTTTTTTGGTCATATTGAATGTACAGCTTTCTTTCCCTCAGAATGAGTCATGCAATAGAAAATTGGATCTGCTCTGTCATCAGAAGTTCCGTGGCATTTTATACCAGAGTAAGATCACATCACAGCATCTCTGAATTTTAGGAAATTGCATTAGAATTAGCTCAATATTAACTGCTTAAGCAAAGGAGCTCGGTAAGGCTGTTTTTCTGAGTGAATTTTGACCGTGTTGCATCCTTTTGTGGATCCTGGGAACAGCCCAGCTCTATCTGTAGTGATTTCTCTGAACAGCTTGCTTTGTCACATGCTCTACCTTACCTAGTCATGCATCATGAGAAGATAAAAGTTAATCAATCAACCCTGCACCTTGCAGCAAAAGGCTTTTACTTCATTTCATGCGAGAGAGAGGGCATGGGGTTGGGAGGGGAATTTCACTGCAGCAAACAGAGGCAAGAGGGTTCCAGCCTGCTCTGTTTTGTCATACCCCAGCCAGAATATCATCATCCCTAAAGTCAGTGGGAAAAGAAAAGTCAGGAAACTTGTTTTGAGGAGGAAGCCCGGTCTGGCAAGGGCCTTGGGGTCACTGTCCCTGTGCCCAGGCCCTGGGACACACCAGTACCAGGTGGTGGCCAGAAGCACCACTGTTCACAGACCGTGGCCTCCCACCACACCTGCCCAGCTCCCAGGAGAGGATGGAATGATGACTGTGCTGGAATGATCATCCCAGCAGCAACACGGAGGTAGCACATTTGTCTGCCTGCTGTGGCCCTTTTCTAAATACCAGAATGGTTTGAAGGTTGTGCACTTCACTTCAGCTCTAGCTCTCTCCTCTTCTAATTGGTGCCACCAAAAATCAGCACTGCTTAAAAATAAAGCAGGGTTGTGTCAATATTGATTATTTTCCCCCTTCTTCTGTTCCTAGTAGCAACTAAAAATAATTTACAATTCATTACAGCTGTGACATCTCCTGCAGAATGAATGCCATTGTCACATTTAAAATTCAGTCCATATCTGACTTGAATATCTTCATTTACTCTGCATATAACGAGAAAGAGGAGGTTTTCTTTCCTCAGAAAAAGCTCATCCACCATCATAGATACAGATTCTTTTAAATTATTTTAATTTTTAAATACTTGAGCTCTGCTTGTGTCCAACATCAGACCCGTCATTTTCTGCTCATTTTGCATGCTTGAAAGATCAATCATATTTGTATGCAAATATTTTTTCCTCCCTAAATTTAGTGCATAATAAATGGCTCAAATTTCATTTCCAAAGACATAAGGGGAGGGATAAACACAGCATTGAAAGGAAAAATAAGGGCCTTGCAGTTTGTAACCACAGTCCTTTAAAAGCAGGGATGTCAAGGCAAGCATCCACTGGCTGTAGATCACTGGGCTTTATTCAACACTGCGACGAGATTAAGCAAGTTTAACATCAGCCTGCCCTACACACCTCCCTGAGGGGACATTTCAAGAACAGGTTTTGCTGGGGAAAAATAAAAAAACAAATCCAGACTTTTACCCAACATTTACAAGTTCAGGATTTCAGGCTGCCTGCCTATAAAAAAGATAACTCTGAAGAGGAGCCTTAGGCAAGGTGTGGCTGGCATCCCTGAGACATGTGGGTGTGCCCCAGTGCTCGGCACTGGAAACCAGCACTCAGCAGCCCAGCACTCTGTACCAGGGCTGGGGTCACCTAAGGCTCTTTGCAACGCCTGCTTTGAGACCTTCCCCAGGGCTTTATCACCGCTCAAGTGCCTCTCGTTTTCTCCAGTGACTGCTGGAGGAGCCCAGCCCTGCTGCCTCATTGCTGCTACCTGCCCAGTGACCTACACTTACTACAGGATGCCTCAAGTTTGGGATAATCGGGCTCCACCCCATAGGAGAGACCCGCTGCTCAGGGGAATGGGATCTATCAGCTCAGCCAGAGCCAGGGGGGCAGAGAAGCCTGTGCTGGAAGGAGCTGCAAAAGCAGCAGATGAATCAACAGGGAAAGAGTTTACTGCTATACTTGTATCAGTATAGCAGCCTCCAGTTTGAGTACCCTGCACAGGAATAGCAAAACACCAACGGATTAAGGAATAGAATATATGCCTTCTCATAGAACCACTGAATTATTTTTATCTCCAGGCCTCCCACACACATACTCACATATTTTCTCCCGTGGAGTTTCAAGGCTTTTCACAAGCCTGTGACATCTGCTTACCAACATTTGGTGTAAAAATATCGATATCTGCTCTGCATAGCTGTTCTGAGTGCTACATTTACCAGCCAGTAAAGATCAAGAGTCTCCTGGGAGCTGGCTGGATCAAACTGTCATGATTTCAGCACTGCTTTGCGTCAGACAGCAGAATTTAAAGTCAAAACACAGATAGTTCAGGGAGGAAGACAATGTGAAGCCCTGAGTCATACCCTGCTGAGGGTGAGGAGAACAGATTAATAGACAGCAAACATGAATGAAACCGAAGGGCTCATTTAGTCATGTGGCTGCTTCTGAAACCCACAATAGGATTTATTTTTAGTTGTTGGGCATGAAAAGAGGATTTCTTTTCACTTTGCCAAGGAGAAGTTGAGAAAAGAGTTTTAATTAGCATGGGGCAGGCTCCCCTTTGCCTTGACACCCCGAGGGGCTCAGCTGCAGGGCTGGCTGTGCGCAGGCAGGGCTCACAGGCTGCTCACAGGCTGCTCCAACAACTCGTCATCCACGGGATGCTGCACGACCCGGCAACTTTCGGCATCGTTCAGATATGGAAGAGGCAGCCTTTACTCCAGCCTCAGCCAATTCTCCTTTGCTAAAGTTGAGTCAAAATAGCCTGCTTGTAGCCAGGTGGGGTTTTTTTCAGGAGCTGTGCTATTCCCTACTGCTGGCTCATGGGGAAAGGAGACAAAGAAACCATGTCTTGGTAGTTGGAGAAACTGCATAGGTTCACCTCAAATCATTAGAGATTACATAACTGAAACCTCCGAGCCTTTCAGAGCAGCTGTGGCAGCAACCAGCAGCAGCAGCCAGCAAAACCGGTTTGCCTCTGCCTTCCCTGTGCGTGCCACCTGCTTGTGGTGAGATCCTCAGCTGGTGTGAGGGTCCAGCCGGGGTATTGGCCACCTTGGGGTACCTGGGTCAGCCAGGATTTCCCGTCAGTGATGATATTTTTGTGAGAGAACACAAAAGTTTTACATGGGAGAGAAAAAAGTTTGCACAACAGTGATCTGTACACACATTTGTGTGAGTTTTCATTTTAAATAAACAGAGAGAAGTGCTTTCACAGCTGTGCATAAGATTAGTTCCATTATTTAGTCCTCTGCTAAATCATTCAGCAATTCCGCTCTGCAGAAACTTCATGATCTTGGGGCCAAGTCATTTCTATCCCTTACTTACATTACAGCCTCATTAATTTTCACATTAATCACTCATAAACATGAAGAAGCTGAGTGATTTTGGATCTCCATGACTCCGGCAGAAGTGTCCATTTTGTTATCTGCTGCCTTGTCTGAGTCTGATAACACACGATAGGGTTTAGAATAGCAAAATTGCCACTCCAAATTAACACTTCTGTACTTCCTCTTTTGGTTTTTTTGAGTCCAACCATTCTCAGAGCATGAGCCAGCACGCTGGCTTTACCACACATGGGCAAAGGTTCTTCCATCCCCAAGCCATTAGGGCAACAAGTGCTTTAGCAATGGAGCATGTGAGAATTTATGTGTTAAAGGCAGGAGGGCAAAAAGCCATGCTCTGCTCTGTGCCATAAAACATTATCACAATTTTCTCGTGCATTGTCCTTGTCAGGGTCATTCGTTTCACTGATTTCATTACAGCCCTTTTTGTGGCCCTAGGTTTGTCCTTTGCTCAGTATATATGTGCATGAATTCCAACCCTATTGCTACAGTAATTTATACAGATCTGGGTCAAAATCAAATCTAGTATTTGGTCAAGAATGTGACAAAAATAGACAAAAGAGACTCAGTGCAAGGCACAGAACAGAGACAGTGTTATAGAATTTCCTCCTTCTACAAGAAGAGAGCAAAGAATTTGATTTGTTAGCTCATGTGGACAAGGCAGAACCACGTCATGCCATGCCCTGTTTAAAAAATGTATACTAAATTAAAAGTTTAGTCAACATAATTATGAGTGACTGCATCAAAAAGAGAGCACAGATTCATGTCCTCCCATGTGGTTATGGCTATTAGCATTTGTCACATCAGCATCAAAGCAGAAATCTTGTCGTTTTAGGGTTCAGCTCTGCTAGCCAAATTTCAGAATATAGACCTAGGGAGAACTGGCTGGTTTCAATGGTAGCTTCCCTATTTCAGTGGCTGTGGGATGAAGGCAAGTCCAGAGCCTCGGTGCAAAAAGCAGAACAGATGCAGGTTAATCATTTACCCCCCAGTCGCTGCAGGCTGTGCTCGGGAGTGAGCGCAGAACAGGCACGGCCCACTGACCTACTGACACCCAGTCTTGGGTGGTGAGGATTTAATGCCATCAAACAGATGTGCAGGAGGCAGATTCTGAACAGCAGGAGACAGAGAAATCAAACAGTGTCATCTGGGACCTGCACACTTCCCCAGTGGACAAGTGCACATGGAAAGCCACCGCGCTCCATCCAACATGTGATGGGGTGGGAGCCAGAGGCTGGGCACAGCTGGGTACATGGCACAACATAGCATCCATCCACTGCAAAGATTAAAAGCTCTGTTAACATCTATAATTTGCTTTCTCTTATCACTCAGTCATGAAAAGGTCTCTTGGGGCAGGAAAACAGTGATAGGCAGGCTGCTCCCTTCTCCGGCAAAAGTCAAAATACAAGCGGTGACATTGCTTCTCCAAACAGGCTCCCATCTACGGGACAGCTACTAACCTTCTGCAAGCTGGGAAGAACATTTGTTTGGAAGTCCAAACTGTTTTATATAGCAGTCTCACATCTCTCTCAGCTATCAGAGCCTTGACTGGCAAGTAAAATCCATATAATCAGGTGAAAATGCTGTGATTTTCCCCTAAGGCAAATACTTTCTCTTACATACCTTACTGGTAAGTGCCTGAGATGGGCTGAGTGCTCTTCCCAGCTTTGAGGCTTCTGCCTGGGAGGATACATTTTTCACCAAACTTGTAGCTAATTCCTTTAATTTGAAGCATTTCTGCTGCTGCCACTGTGCTGCAAAACATCACCCTGGGTCCATCGCTCCAGCAGCAGGGCTGCACACCCCAGAAAGCACAGCCCAGGAGCTGCTCACAGATACAACCTGCATCCCCAAGGACTCAGTGGCCATCTTCCAAAAAATGCCAGGTATCCTGTCATCTGTTCCTCCTGCATTCAGCATGATGCTGCATCTCATACAAGTGTTCTGCTCTCCAAAATAAATGACTGGAGATTCAAGGCAAAAGCAATTCATTGCAGCTGTTTAAAATCAGGTCACAAAGCCCTCAATGAATTGCTGTCAGCACCACCTCGAGCGTGGCTCACAGGTGCTCCTGCGTGGACGTGGGTCACAGGGAGCTCTTTGGCTGGCTGTGGGTTTCCACTACCGTACCCCAAAGGTGGACCAAAAGGCCAGATGCCATGCCTGGCACTGGAGATCTTGTCTGAAGAGCTAAATGGCTTACTTGTCCACGCCAGGAGGTTTTCACCATCTGTTGCAGATGTAATATTGATGAGGTTCTCAATTGTACATAACGATTTCATGATGCTATTATATGAAAAACAAACAAATAAAACCAAACCCAGCCCTTCCGGGTTGCTGATGCTTGCTTTTGTTCAGGGAGTCATGACCAATCTGTTTGTTGAGGTGGATTCTCCTCAGTTTTCCCCGATGTGCTGGTGCCTGTTGTGGCAGGTGTGTGTCCCCATGGTGCTGTGCTGTGGCTCGGTGCCTCTCTGACCACCAGAAACTGTCTTTGTGAAGCCCCTGTTGGCTGGTTCTCACCCTGGTGCATGAAGGTCCTTTCTCACGCCTCATCCTCTCTTCTGCAAAGACCTGGCAGTGCATGGCAGGTACAGACTTGGTCCCGTGCAGAGGCAGATCTCCCTGAGCTCCTGGGAAGGACAATAAATCAATCCCGTTTTATTGTATTTTTTTAAGAATGGGGGTGCTTTGTATGGGACAGGAAGAAATGGGAAGGAAGAACTGCAACGTGAGGAGACACAGCAGGAGTTGGTAAGTGAAGAAAGCAGCCAGCTGCCAGGGATGCAGCTGCAGAGCATGAGCCAGCAGAGCACAGCGATGAATGCTCCTCTGGAAACCACGGACACAGGCTCCAAACTGGAAGGACCAGATGGTGCAGGAGCTGAGGCAGGAATACTGAGTCTCTCTTTGAGGATCTGTGCCAAGAAGGTGGGACCAAAGGGTAATTAGGCTGATGAACAGCAACATTAAATGCATGAAATGAGGCTTACAATGTAAGAGAAATCTTAGGAAAAATTAGTTGAAGGGAGAAGCACAACAGATCAAATCCCAGCACAATTAACCTGCAGGGAAGCAGAAATACAGAACCTGCTCCCAAAAGTAAATCCATATAAAAACTCCAGTTATGTTTCCTGATTTTTACGCACCAAGCACATATATGAATTCCAGCCATTTATTTGCTTTTAAAAAAGCAGTAAACCCATAGGATTCAAAGTATATGCTTCAGTTGTAATGAAACCAAATATATTTGGCATACTCACAAAATTAAAAACGTATCTAAGTGCTTTGAGCAGCAGTCAGTGTTTGCTGAATGAGAGCCGTTAACCATGATTTTTAATTAGTATTGACAAAAACCTTAATACTAAGTTTATGTTGTTACTTTTCACAGCTGCAGACAGCCAGAGCTCAGAGACCATCTATCGACAGCAACACCCAGACAGCACTAACTTGGAAACCAAACACAACTGCAGAGGCTCCTCTATGCCAGTGGCATCAGACCAAACCAAACCAAACCAAACCTCTTTTTGTAATTATTATAACCAAGTCCAACCAGTCCTTTTACCAAACAATGACACTTCAGGAGAAGAGATCCAAAAAAAAACCAAGAAAGCAAACAAAAAGTTTTCAGGCAAACAGATTATAAAACAAGCCTGCAAATTTGATTGCTCTGTTGATCATCAAAAGCAATATCTACAAAGCTGCCTACAATCCACTGATAAATGTGATATCTTCCCATGGCTATATTGTCTATTAGCTAAAGACTACTCTGGCCTACAGAGTAGCTGTTGAATTCATACTTTGCATTGTGCTGAAGTCTTAAATTCATAAAGCAACATGAATTTTAATAATGCTGAGCAAGTCATGCCTGACATATCAGCTGCATTAGCTTAAAAAAGATGGATCACCAAATACCATAGTATATAACCACATGTGTAGAAAATTATACACATCCCAAAGGGGTGGATGGATCAGAGTTTTTAGGAAGAAAAGCAATGCAAAGCAAAGCAATTCAGGCTATGTAGTTTTCTAAGTCACTGAATCCTTACACAGCACAGACAAAAGTTCTGAGATGACCCTGTGCCTTAATGAGGTCTCTAAGTACTTCGGGTGCTGTAAATCATTCCTCTCCAAAACTTACTTTCAATTTTCTTGTGAGTGTAGAGGCCTTGCAAAGTAGTTGCCATTCCCACATATTTCTTTCTGCTTAATTTAGAGGCTACCAAGATACTTTAAAATAATCTCAAACAGCTGTGATATACAAACAAATCCAGCTGCAAAATAGCATCTTAGAAAGAAGCAGGAGTCCTTGTTTTGCTTGGTGACAGCAAGTATATCCACTCTTTTGCACTGACAGAGAAGGCAGACATGACTGTAATTAATAGCAAGTGTAGCACTTGCAGCGGACAGGAGTGGAGGATGGTTAAATTAACCTTTCACAGACCACTTCAATGCTGACACATTCTAATATATGGTTTTTTCTGCAATCTTGCCTCTCCTTCATCATGTTTCTGAGTATTCTCTGCTGTGTCTAACCCAATGAAACCCTGGCTGGGACCAGCAGAACCTGCTGTGAATAGTTTATATTCCAGTACAGCTGTTTGTGCAAGGATTAAATCATTACACCAGCCTGGTGTAACTTACAGCCTTTTCTTCTGGTCTAACTTAGTTCAAGTTAAAGAACCTTTATATGTAAATAGGAATCTGTCCCTCTGTTTCTTTCATCCTCATTTGCAGTATTTAGCAGCATCCTACTACAATAGGGTGTAACTCCGCCTACAGAACAACTGGCAGAGCAGAAAAAAGAGCAGCTTCCATTGCACTTTTCTTACCAAGCTTTCCATAATCTTCCTATAGACTTCCTTGTAGCAGTCCAAAGCAGTTAAAGCCTTGGTGGCCTCACTGCTGAATAACAGTAACTCTGTGACCATTCCATTAATGTTATAAGAACAAGAGTTCTGTAAGGTATTTGCCAATAATTGTTATCTAGAGGCATTTTGAACTGACACCTTCACAGAAAAGTCATATTACAGAGACCAGAATGTTTCCTTGACCAATTGTTTGCTATTCTCTGGAGCAACCCTGAAATATTTTGAAGTGGTTCGCTTATGACTCAAGAAAGGAAAAAATAAGTAAATAAAAAAGGAAAGATCAGAATCAGAGATTTTGTAGTTGATGCAGTCGGCTGACATTCATGACCTCTTGTACTATTTAAAACCTAGATTAAAGGTGCACAAGGCAAAGGCAGAGTGGCAGATAACTTGCAAGACTGATGAGGGAAACAGAAGTTTCCAAAAACTGCAGTGCATACTTTTGCACTGAGGTACTGGCAGTAGAGCATTATCCGGGCAGCCAGAGAGCTTTCATCTAAAGTAGCAATATTAGCATGCAGTGCCTGACTACATTTTCATTTGAAGCTGAGCAAGGGAGGCTCATTCTCCCCAGCAAGTCAGACTGATGCATTCTCCCAAGAATCATGCCTTACAGAAAAATAATCATGAAATATTAATCATTTCCTATTTAGGCTACAACTGTCACAAATGATGTAGCTCTCTCGTGTACAACCTCTTGCTGAAAAAGTGCATAAGGAACACAGCAAACACTGCCTGTTTCCCAGGGGGAGAAAAGGCCTGGACTGTGCGAGCAGGAGCAGGGACAGTGCCCAGCCCCACTGCTGAACTGGCTCCTGTGGCCAAACCCAAAGCAGATCATCCCCTGCCCGCTGCCAGCTCACCCCTGCCTCCCTGCAAGGCTGACACGGGTGTATAACCGAGGAAACACTGCCAAAAGGTGCTCACAAAGCTCCGTACAAAGTGAGGTAAGGGACTGCCCCACACACCAGGCAACACTCCCATCCCTTGTCGGCAATAAGCACAGCACAAGAACACGAGGAAAGCACAGCAAATCCGTCTGCATGAGGGTTTATGCTCAGAGCATGCATATGGCCCTACTGAATGATCATCCTGGAAGCTCTGTGTGAGTTTGGAAGCTGTTCATTCAGGCTCAGCCTCAGCGCCCCGTGACTTGCAAGGACTGTCATTCAGCCGAAACAGCAAATAATGAGAAATAATGTCTCTGAATAGCTGATAGGCAATCCAGAGCATGGGACCATTTGCATAAAACCGTCATTGTCATTTCACACACGCAGATCTCTGGCAGTCAAAACCTCACAGCAGATCATTCAGGGACCAAGGGAAAGAAATTAAATCAGTTGTTTGCTACAAATAACTCATCCAGTTGTATCTGACATGACAGTGCCTCATTACTAGACACAGTCAATGCTCCAAGCTATGACCTGTGACCAGGATCACAGGGCATCAAACCCTGTGTGACATCTGAAGACACAAACTTGGCTGTTACATGCTGCTGCAAATGGGCCAGGAAGATCAAATTTTTCACATGGGTCAGAGGGAAAAAGCATTCCCAAAATAAAGGTGATGCTTATCAGACAGAATTAGGTGATCCAGACCACAAGAAATGAATGTCTGTAACTGAGTGTTTGTAGCTGGGACACTTTTGGGTTTAATGATCATTTTTGTCTACTATCAAATACGCTTTCAGTCACATATTTCATGGGTGTCTTCTGATCTTTCTCAGTAACAATTATATCTTTTATCTGAAATAGAGCCTCCTTCTCACAATATCGCATTTGTTCTAGATGCAATTTCTTGAAACTATGTGATTCTGTAGCACTTCTTCCCTCTTGATACAATGGAAATTAGTTTTAGACAGCATCAAAACATCCATCTATTACCTCTGTTACCAGGAACTTCCTGGAGACAGAGAGGGAAGCAATTTTAATGGAGCTGGCTTCAGTATCCATAAAAAGTTACCTAACTTTCAGTTCCAGTAATGGTTGCAAAGCACTTTCTTCAGCCATTGCAGCGTGATGCCATCCAAGTTTATCGGGCTAGAAAACCTTGAAACCCTTGCTAGAACAATTTGCAGTTGTTCTCTAATGCTTGAAGGCAGATCAGAGCTGTGCATCAACACTCACCCACACCCCAGCCGAGGGATTGGGACTGGATGGAGGTGATTAGTGCCTTTTCTGCCCGTGCAGTGTCCCTGAGGGGTGGGTTTGTCTCAAACACTCACAGCCATCCTTCCCCAGTTATCTCCATCTCAGTGGAAGCTGCTACGAGTTGCTTTTGCTCTGTCTCCACCAACAATGGGCAGCCTGCAAGAGGAAGAGCTGCGAGAGAAAGCAGGTTCCCCTTTGTAACATGAACTACGACAATGTGTTTTCCCAATCACTGAGAATGGAGCTCTCCAGCCACAATGATGGATTGCTGTCTCCAGAGTGAGGCTGTGATGGGGCTCAGGTTGTGGTCCCACTTCTGCTGGCTGCATGTTCCAGGCTAGCTGCAGAGCCGTGTCTTTACTGCTGGGACTCCATCAGCCTCCCTGTTCCCAGTTTCTCTCCCTGCAGGTTTCCCTGCCCATCACAGCTTGAACATTAAGCGTTCAAGACTGAGAGGCCTCTTTATTATAAAAAAAAAAAGTCATAAAATTTTCAGTAGGTTTTGAGGGGGGTAAGAAGTCAAACAACTCACAGGACGGAAAACTGCTTGAAATAAACCACAAGGCAAGAGAAATGTGACAGAACAGCCCCTTGTGTTGTGACTGAAATCAGCTGTCTATTTCTTTGTACAGAAGTTACCTGCAAAAATTTCTGTGTTCTACAGCATTGTGGCATTAGGGTGGGCTCTAGCTCTGATCACAGTGAATTTAATACAATTTAAAATAGAGTTGTTTACAGCCTAACCAAAGAACTTTTAACAATCTCATATCACAGGCTTTACATTTTAAGCTATACCGCTAAAATCCAGTGGTGAGAACAAAAAGGCCGGGTTCAGCTATTCAGAGCATTGAATCTTTTTCTCCTGATGTGCCGTGCAGTGAAAGGCATCAACATTGTAACAAATATTAAGAAATCTGTCACTTGCTATCATCCAGCTGGAAAGAACAAACCCCCCAGGGCTCACTGTTGACAGCGCTGAAAGAAAGAGCCTCACCTGGAATCACACTTTATTTCATCACGGGGAACGCTTCAGTGTGCAGCCCTTCCACTTCAGATATGGAAGACAGGCTATTTTCTGCACTAATTAAAGGATGTTAAAATGAAATCAGCCACTTCTTATTGCCTGGCTCACATTTTGTGTTCACAAGCGTGTTCAGGCACAGCTAGGGGTGGCTAAATATTAACCATGAACAGCTGGAAAAAGAAAATCAATAATTTCTAGATTAGTTGCCTTTTATTTCCCTATTCTAGTGGTTAGAATTTCATATGCCATATTCTTATTTACAATTCACATGGCTGAAGCACCCCTGGAACTAATGAATAACCACATATCCAGATTTTCCCCCTAAATGAAAGAATTTATGGGAAATGGAGCACTGGATCCCTGTGGGCAGGTACATGTGTCTTTGCTGACAGCAAATCCATCCTGGAACTAACACAGCTCTGGGGATGCTGGAGCAGGGCTGACCTGGGCTCACCCCAGCAGGGTGCACAGGCAGGCAGGGCAGGTCCCAGCATGTGCTCAGCTGCGAATGTCCCCCTCACTCACTGTGGGGTGTTTGGGCTTTCTCTGCCACAGTTCTCCTTTGCTGGGGCAGCAGGGAAGGGAGGGAGGGGACAGGACAGTGCTTTACAAACAGCCATGGCTTCACGTCGAGCCTAAGCCCCAGGCACCCAGGTGCTCACACACTGTGGGGGACCCAGAGCCCATTCAAGGCTGCCCGAGCCCACAGAAATATCTCAGCCCCTGCACCACCCTCACCCTGAAACCCACACAGCCCCTGGACACTCCATGTGCAGTTACATTTCAGCATCCAAGTACATCACAGCCCTTCCATAGACCAGGCTCTCCTACAGAGACAAAACCACACAGCGCCCCTAAACCACACTAAATCCGAATCAGAACAGCTACAAGAAATGCCAAGAATTTCCCCAATGGCAACCCGATTCATCCACACATATTGCTTTGCTGTAGCCCTACTACCTACACAAATCCCAGCTTAAGTTTGTTCCTCCCAGAAGCATATTATGAAATTCCAGTGCCTCAGATCTGTGAAACCCCCAAGAAACAGAGATGAGAGCACAGAGATGTTCAGGGTGCAGTAGGGCAGAGCCCATGGTGTGAGCACTCGCTGCCTCCTGCTGTGCCCATCAGCACTGAGCAATGCCGGGGATGTGGAGACAGGAGCAGAGAGCGCAATATTGCCTCTCTCAGGGCTCAGCAGGGAGCTCAGGGCTCTGCTGCTTCAGCCCTGTCTCTCCCCAGCCCCAGGAGAGCACTGATGTGCTTGTTCCTCCTCTGGAGCACACAGTGGACTGCTGGACTTCTCTGTACACAAGCATTGATGTTAAGGTTTCCCAGGCTGGTCTCTGCCCAGGAACAACTGGAAGCTCCAGCACAGGGTTACTTGCTCAGAACCAAACCATCACAGCTGGCATGATTAAGGCCTGCTAGGAGAGGGACAGAGCAGGGTAATAATACATGCTGTCCCCACTGCATGACACGCCAGCCAGCAGAGTGCAAGACAAATGGCTGCTGCTTCTGACAGGCGCCAGCAGAAATCGTATTTCAGACAAGTCGAATCCATCCATTCTAGTGAAACGCCGAAACATCCCAGTTTGGAAGCTCCATCTCCTTACTGACAACAGCGAGAGAAAACAGCTCAGATGTCAGTCACACAAGTTTCTTTTTGCTGTTGGCGAGTTAAGAAAGCACGTTCAAAACAACAGTAAATAATCTGCCTAACAATTCAGAAATACTTGCATTGTTTTGTGCCTCTGTTACAGCATTAATCTCCCTGGAGATCTCTCAGTGGCATGGACTCACTCAAAAAGCAGTAGTGCAAAACTCCACATGGCACACAGTCAGCTTGTTTGTCACACGGGCTGCTCTCTGGAGCCGAAAGTCTGAAATGCATGAGGATAAGACATTTGGAAAAAAAGCTCACCAGCAGTCTGTATCTGCCTGATAGCAGCACACAGAATGAGGACAAATTAGGAAACACAGGGCCTGCATTTGGATATGTCATAGCAAAGGTTATCTTCGTGCCAAGTTGTCACCTGGATTGATTCTAATGGCTTGTAAGTCTCTGCTAAGGTCACAGAGTTACCCATCTGCAAACAAGAGAGAACACAATCTCAACACTAGCAAGTACAAAATGTTTCTAGCTCAGGTGGTTTTCCCTGTTGATGAAGCAGAGTCACACAGGTGCTGGGAGTGCACACAGGCCCATGTCCGTGGCAGCTGCTCTCAGCCTCCACCTTCTCTCAGGCTACCAGAACTGAGGGTCAAGAGTTACAGAAACTTATTGCTGCTGCTGGAACTCCTCAAGGGTGAGAGGTGGAACCAAGAGTGTTTCTTGCTCCAGGGGAATTCTTGCCTTTATTACCAACAGAAATCACAGAGAGTGACCATTGCAATTTAAAATCCTCTATCTGTGCTTTAACCTCTGTTCCCATGGGGGGATTTTTCCACTGCTGCAATGGAACACCATGTTGCTCTGGCACTGCTGTTCAGCAGCACACTGAACATTCTGAAGCCATCCTTGTGAAGATAACACTCCTCAGGACACCCCTCCAGCCAGAGGGCCAGGCTCCTCTCACCCAGCACTGTCCGTGGGCTGGAGTCCAATGGTCTTTCCAGGCTGCTTCAAAAGAGGGCAAACCCTGGCAGCCCAGCCCAGCCAAGGGGCTGTTTGAGAGAGGTGAGAATTGCTCATCTTGCTCTGGCTGCCCACAGCTAGTCTGACTCCACATCTCACATTAGGAGAGCTCAAGCTGCACGAGGTGAACACCCTCCAAAGTGGTCACGTTTTTAAAAAATCAACCCAAATGCTGGAACACATTAGTGACACTGTGTGGAAAATTTCTGCTCTGTAGTATCTGCAAAAGGTGACACCAGGTAAAACCCAACTCACCCACCACACCCACACATTCCTGCCTATCAGCTCATGCTGAATTTCAGGCACCTTTCAAACAAGAGAACAGAATTTTTTCATCTCATCAACATCAGATTAATTATATTTCTAATTAAAATGACTGTTTTCAGACTGAAATTGCGTTTATAATGTCTCTGTTCCAGTGGAAAGGGATGAGAGGTGAGGAACTTTCCTAACTCCTGTTGGTACTGACCTCTGCTTCAAGGTACCCTATGCAAGAGCAATGTCAACTCATGGGCTCAGTCTTTAAATGCAGCTGAAATTTTAGAAATACCTGAGTTCATATGAAGAAATAGCAGCAGTGGCATTAACTAGCATCAGTCCCAAAATAGTTTTAATCACTTCTTACTCCACCTTTACTGTAATTATATGAGCCTTCCTTTGTAATAATTACACATCATGCTATGGACGAATGACTTTTGATTTAGTGATCTCCTTCAGTAACTAATGGTAAGATTAAGACAGTCCTTCATTAAACATTAATGATTAATAAATCAATACATCTAGTAGCTAAAGATATTAGAGTAGTTTCTTCACATTCAATTACTGTCCACAATGATGGCTCAGGAGGGCTTCCATAGGAATATTGGGAGTTCTGGGAAAGGGTTAATCATCCTTCACGAGTCGCTAAGCAACGGTGTTCTGCTCTTATGGCATGTTTTGCCAGCCAGAGCCTTGCAATGATGCAACCTTTCTGCATCTTATCCAGAGAGTTGGCTGAAAACTTGCCTGCCCAAATAACCCCTGGGCTTCTCACAGACTTAAATTTAGCTTCTGGTAGCTATTAGTTTTCAGATTGATTTATAGCACTTTATTTTCTGTTCCAAAACATACACTGTATTTTAGTACGACTTAAATGATGGAAAAGAGGACTAACTAAAACGCAGCTGTAGAGCTAAGAACAAAGAAGCCCAAATATTCAGCAATATTCAATACCCCACTAATAAGTCACTTCACGAGACATGTCAAATATAACAAATAAAAGCAAACTTGAAAGACTGCAGAAATTCAGAAACCAGGTTCAGGCCTCAGGAATGGTCTCTTCCCACTCCCAGATGGGAAAGAGAGCCACAAGGAGGGTACAGACAGCTTCAAGCAGCTACACTGGAGGTGCAACCCAAACCACACCGAGACTGCATCAGTCATCAAGAATTACTGAGGGCTGGTAACTCATAAATCAGTGTGATTTATTTGTGTTTATCTGGCAATACATAGCTCATAAACACCTTAATCAGAGGGAAGGATGCATTCTATAAAGAGCAAAGCCAAAAACCAGGGATTTAAATATACATGGGCCCTGGGAAATACATTTCCAGCTTTTGAAAGTTAATTTTCAGGGACTCATTTCTGCACAGACTCAGGGAACATTTAAACTCACTCATGAACATCATGATTGTTTTGGGCACAGCACATGTAAATCCAGCACTCCTTGCTCAGCTTCAGTCATTAACTATCAGCCAACCTCTGTGAAACAACACAGATAAAATCTTTGTGCCAGCACTTTCTAGCAAAAACTACTAATCAGATTTAATGGAGCCAGGTTTTGCTTTGTTCCTGCTAATTTCTTAGCTGCCTTATATAACAGACCTACTTACAGTAATATTCTGGTCTGTGTTTGTTACAGGGGATGGGGCAAGGAAGGTCTCAGCGCAAGCTCCGGGTTGCTGCCACTGGGTCTGTGCAGGAGTCAGACACAACCACCAGGAGCACAGGGCTGGGAAGGCAGCCAGCAGCTCTGCAGCTGCTCTGACCCTCCTTTGATCACTTTGACTGAGCACTAGATCTTAACAAAGTAAAAAACCCCAAAGCTGTTCTGGACTAGCAATGGGTCGATAAATGCAAGTATCTGGAGAGGGTCAACAACTCTTAGGACCAGGAACACTTTTACTTGGGAGCAGAAAGGATATCTATGTAAAGCAGGACTGAATAATGACTTTGCCTTCTGGAAGCAGGCTGGGAGGTCTCCTTTGGAAATACTGAAACTTAAGACAAGGTCTGTGTGAAGGAATGTTACATCATATTACCTTCCTATGTAATTAGTGCCTTAGGCAACCAAATCACAAGAGAAAGGATGCAAACCTATTGATTCGGGGAGTTGGGTAGCCTAACTTTATTGAGAAATAAATGATGCATCTAGCTTTACTTCAGTCTCAATGCTGATGTTGGTTTTATTCCCTGGGATTTGTAAAGACGTTTAAACAAGTGAGCATTTTCTATAAGAATGCTGGGGTATACTGTGTTAAGTTAGTTTCCACCTAAATTTCTTAAAACAGGATGACTTCAATATTTATGAAGAACAAAAAAATCTTTGAGTGAAGACAAAATCCTTTAAATACACACAAATACTTGTTTCAGAAAATTCTCTATGTTGTAATGAACTGGGTTTGCTCTTCAAATACCTTGATCTCTTGCCATGTGTGGACAGAATATGTAAGGAGATGCTGAGCAGGCTCACACCTAAGACCACATCAGCTTCTGGACTTGCAGCTGGACCAGGGAGACTTGTGGGATGCAGTCACCACAGGCACTGGGAAACCTGACAGGAAAAACAAATGTGTGGGGAGCTCGTGGCATTTCTGGAAACAGAACCAGCAGATGAAAAAAAGAGGACAAAGAGCCAGAAGGAAGCCCAGGAAGAAGAAAGCTGAGGGTCTCCCAAAGGGGCAGGGTGGAGGCGTTCCTGATGGTTATTCCCCACCTGTTCAGACCCAGGAGCTCAAAGGCACATAACTATGGCTGGGCACTCAGTCAAGGTCCCTCCTTCACTGTACACTTGAACTTGGTGCTTGACTTGCAAGGCTGATGATATTTAAAATCCATATCCCAGTTTGCTTCTGCTCTGGAAACTTGCCCAAGCTGAGAAAGAGAAATTCAGCTCTAGCTCAGATGTGAACTCCTTCGAAGTCCTTGTGGCTGTTTCAGTCCTTTTTCAGCAATGACCTACCAGCCAAAGGAAACCCGTACATTTTTAAGCCAAGCTTTCAAACACACTTGATAAATCTCTACAGTTCATGGTGTTTTGGAGGGGACAACAAGCTCCCATGTCTTTAAGTGAACTCCCTCCACATCTGAAGTTAGGTAAGACTCCAAGTGCCCAGGAATGCAGTCAGACTCTTTCAGGTAGTTCTAGCAGCAGGGATGGACAGTGACTCAGTGAAGACAAGTGGAAGTGAGTCATGAAGCAGCATTTCCCCTTACTGAGCCAGAGTGTCCTACCCTGAGCCAGGGCCTCTGAAAGTGATTACATTAGATTTCTGCTGCCTTTTCTGAACAGAGCTAATGAGATAAAGCTGGAGGGGAGAGATCTGAACGCCCCTCTTGGAAAGGCAGAGCTCCCCACATGCCACTAAGACCACTCTGACACAGGAGTAAAACATCCTGCAGCAGGGACCTTCAGTGCAGGGGCTGCCTGCTTTTTTAGCAATATGAGAATAGAGCTGGAATGGGCCTCTGAAAGCTCCTTCCTGCACAATAGTATTAGAAATAATTAATTAATATTATCTAAATTACTTCTATAGGACCAGGAAAAGCATACAGACATCCTGAAAAAACAGGAAATCCCAAGTAATGCTCGAATGCATGAATAAGACATGTAGGTCACTCCCCCTACCCCCCCACAGGCATGCTGTAATACAGTCAGACAAGAATATGGGGCACAATCATTCCCTATATTTTGAAAAAAAACAAGCAAAACTGACAGCAGCATGAATTTACTTGGGAACAGCAAGGTAGTCTTCTATGTGCCATTAATTCACCTGCACTTTTTCTAGCCTCATAACCCATGCTTTCCCATCAATCTCCTGGTTCAGTATCCAGATCAGATCTGGTTTAGCTCACATTTCCACAGAACTCAACAAACCCTCGCTCCGCTGGGGCAGATGGCTCAGAATAGATCAAACTCTTCTCGTGCAGTTGCTCCCAGCCATCTTTCACTGAAAACCTTCCCCAGGAGGGACTGGGCTAACCTGTCACCTGTCAGCCTAACTTATGTTAAAGGATGACTATTGAAGATAAAGAAAACTAGTTACTTATAGTGCTGACTGATATTTTGGGGAAAAAAATATAATTTCTTCAGCAGCTCTAAATTCTCCTAACCCTACAATTCATTACTACACTTATAGATCCACATGTAGCTATATTTGATATTTATGTCTAGTCAGGCCCCATTTATCCAGGGAAATGCCACTACATGGAAGGAATCCATCTGTTCCAAAACAATCAGGTTGACCTTGTTTTCCAGTAGGCTGAGATCTAAAAGAAGGGCACGTCTTTGTCTCTCTGAGGAGACAAGGTGCCATGCTCTCAAAATGCAGAACAGCTTCACAGGGACACTCAGAACCCTGCCACAATATATGGAAGGATGCGACAGGCAAGATCAGGCTGCCAGAGCAGGGGGTGCAGCAGGTATTTCCATCTCCACGAGCATGGACTGAAGGCATGACGGATCCTGAGGCTTCTGCTCAGCTCTCCTGAGAAGCAGGGAGCAGTTAATCACTGCACCAACGTCAGAACTACTCGTCTGCCTTGGTACCTGTGAGAACAGCTTGTAGCTGATGCATTGGAGTCATCTGATGTGCTGGCTTACATGGGACACAGAGCCCTCTGGAAATCCCACAGTGCCTGATCAAGGGTGGAAGATGGAAGAGAAACTTATTTCTGACCTTAGAAGAAAAGAAACACATCCCCTCAGGCATGGGAGAATAGGCACCTCTGTAAAGTTTTAAACTTTTAAAATTTAACTTTAGAAGCTATTCTTTTTCTTATAAAAGAAACAAAGAACAGAACTATCACAATCCCATATCTGAGTGCTCTGTCAATAATTAATGATGACACACCTAATATAACCAGCTCTGGCATTACAAGAACTCCCTAATGCTTTGCTGAGTGAGTAAGGCATTGACTGCAGCCCCAGGGAGCTGGCAGGTCCGAGGAGCCTTGATGAGCTCTCCCAAGCACAAATCGAGAAGTGAGCGAAGAAATCTGATGATTTGACCAGCAAACAGTTGTGCCTTTTCCTACACAACACTGTGAGCACTAATGAGCACCAAGGCAGGCCTATGCTCAGATGAGAGTGCCTGAGGAAGGGAACACCCACCCTGCAATGCCACAGGGCTCAGACTTACCCCAGGACACTGGCCCAGGACCACATTTATGCCAAAACCTACCAGACAGTTTCTGGATACTGTTGACCTGAGCTGGGGAAAGATTCCTGAACCCATCCTTTAATCCCAGTTTGTTTTGGTCCTTTGTGTTAATCTTTCTCCAATTATTATTTTTCCAGACAAACTCACATTTTTGCTGAGTACAGAGAGCGAAAGATTAAATGGCTGGCTGAATCAGTCATTAAAAAAACCAAAAAGCCTATACTTGCTTTGCAATTAAGAGAAAAAAAAATGTGTCTGGAGAATAGGGAAAATTTTCAAACTTGTTTTTAAACCTTCCAGCCCTTCCCACAGAGAATGCTTCCAGTAATAGAAATGTCAAAGCAAAGGCCATCAGCTGTCCTCATCCACAAGGCAAGGGCTCCAGGGCAGGCAGCTCAGAGGCTCCCAGGTGCTCAGGATTACGTGCAGACCCAGGCTTTGGTGTCCCAGAGGATTTCTTGTTGCTGATGGCTTCTCAATGGTGTAATACACCTCACATGGCCAATTTCTCTGGGTGGCTTTTAACAACCTCTTCAGAATTTATTGCTTTCTTGCATCCATATCTTTCCAGAAATCCTTTTCTATTTTTAATATGATATTTGACTACACAATGCATCTGATTTCCCAGGGAACAACAGCTCTTCAGTAGGACCCTTTTTAATGAGCAACTAAAAAAAACCACCTTCTGTAGAATCAACATTTGAGGCAAGGCCTCAGAAACAGTATCCAGTTTAGATTTTAACTGGTTTCCTCCTTTTGTTTTTGTTTCATTCCCACACTTCGTAAGTTCCTGTTTGATTTCCCCTATTTTCAATATTCCTCAATTTTAGCTGGCAGCTCTGCTCTGAGACCTTCATTACAATTGCATGTCATACAATGTATGCTCCATGTGCAAGCAACACGATTTGCTTTGCTGATACCTTGTCCCCTGCTGTATAAATAACCACCCTAAGCTCTGACATCCAAACTGGGCTCTATCCCACATCCCAGGCTCAGTTGCTCATGATGCTGAAGAATCAAAATCTCACAATATCAGGAGTTATTAGTAAAGCCAGGTATACTTATAATGTAATTTATTTATTAGAATCACATCTTTCAATATATGTCTCTCCGGGCCTTGAAATTAATGAGAACTTGAGCATAGGAATCCCAAAGGCTCAGAAGACAAACACGAAAAGTTCCAGAAGGGATGTTCCACAGGAGCAAAGTTACAAATCATCCATCCTCGGACACCCTTTTTCCCAGGCTGTGATTCTGGGGGGAGCACAGTCACTCGGTGCATGATCTCCGATTGCTTGTGACAGGGCATGTACAGAGCCTCTCACTCTTGACATCTGTAAATTGAGCTCCATCACTGCCAAAATCAATGCAAACCTTATTTCCTCCTCATCACACCTTCCATGGGTTTGACAACGTTACCCACTCACTACAGCATGGCAAAGCTCTGGGAAACTACAGCCCTTGTAAATATAACTGCTCTCCCCATCCTTCTGGCTCTGGTTTCCCAGCCCAGGACAGTCAGCCTGTTGCTGGCATTCCATCCCAGATTTCACCATTCCAATGAATCCCCCTGCTCCCCTCTATAAGATTTCATGTATCATCTCTGCTGGGCCTTTGCTGTTCCCCCTAAATATCTAAACAGCCATCCCACTCTCCCACCCCGCCAGGAGGCCTGGCCCTGCCCAAGGAGCGAGGCCAGCTCTTCTGAAAGGGTCCAGACTGGCCATGGTATCTGCAGAAGTGGGCTCTGGAAATCATCTCATTACAGAAATGGCAAATCATCAGCTATTGCAGTTCCAGGACAACTCTCTCTTGCACAGTGATGTTATCTGGTTTCATCTGCCAGGATTATTTTCATCTATCTCAGCCCATTGAATAAGCACGTTTTACTGTGACAGGAAGCTGTAGAATTTGGGGCTAATGTAGGAATGGAGGAGCTGATATGATCAGCTAAACTTTGCACGAATCAATTCAAGAAAGCAAACCCACAGTAAATTGGCTACAGTGCTGAAAGATGAAAAACATAGTCAGTTTTCAACAAATCATTTCAAACTTGCTCTTTCAACAGTTGTAGTTAATTAGGTTCTGCCTACACATCCATGGGCTTTCAGAAGTCCATGAAAACAATGCCCAAAGACAGAAAGGTTCATCAGACTCAAATGGTTTCGTTGTGTGGGCTTCTTTCTCGTTATTTGTCTGACAGGCAGAACAACAACTTTATACTCACATTGTATTGGTAATTAAAGTCAATGTTTGTAAGCAATCCTACACTCCCTGTGGTCCCAGCACTCCAACTGTGTAGGCAAAGCTAAACCTAATGTTTTGTCAAGACCAAGCATCATCCTTCTGCTCCAAGGCAGCTTCAACTGACCACTTAGGAGATGGGATATCTTTGGGAGTAAAACTGCCCTTATTTTACCTCTGGGTAAAAGGCAGCAGCTCTTATCTAAGACAATTAAAACTAGAGAGGAAGAGTTCAGCAGTGAGTAATTCACCATTTAGGAGTTTATCCAGTTTTGACCTTGTCTGAAATAAAAGTCCTACTCACCGAAAACAGAATCTAATGAACTCTTTGATCATGGCATGTTGGCAGCTGAAGTTTAAAGCTCATCACAACAATGAGTGCAACATCTCTTGTCAGGGTACCGATTCAGCAGCAGCTCTAAATGATCCAGTCACCCCCAAGAAGATGTTTATGAACAGGAGAACTGTCAGTGAACAAACCTGGACAACTCTGCTTTCTTTGAGAATTCACAACTTTAAGCAATGATATATGCCAGAAACACAGACTTCCAGTAAAATCCATGTCTTGCCCTATCAAGGGCATTTGCTTCCCCAAGAGCTCGCTTCTAGAAAACGTATGGTTGAAGAGGTTGTGGCAAGTGAGATGTAGATGATGGTCAGAGCTATATTACATAACCTTTACATGAAATTGTTAAATCATATCTATGCTTCACTGACACCATGACTATCCAAAAGCTATTTACAGTGGTATCAACAAATCAGTGAGATCACTGGCCTCTTCCCTCACTTCCCAATACCTGGATTCTAGCAGATCCAGGTAAATCAACCGCGTCTTCATAATGAAAACAGAAATTTAATTATTCACAAGCATTCCCCTTGAGCTTTCTCTGGGCTTTTTGTGAATGATTAACAGAGCAGCTGCGCCAGACAGCACTCTCAATCCCTGCTTGCTGGCCTGTTAACAGCAGTGACTCATCAGCACATGACGTCAAAGCCTCCTCTCCTCTCAAATGGCAGGAAGGAGGTTTCATTAAAAAGATAAAAAAAGGTATCAACATAACAGCCTGAACTTCCTCCCAAACACAGGGCTTTGGTCAGGGGTCATCTCTGCTGCTGCCTGAGGAGCTACACCCTTCATATGCACCCACAGCACCTTCGAAGGGTAAACTTTTCTGTTGAGTACCAAAACCATAAACATAGTTCTTCAGGCACGCTGATTTATCAGATACTGACTGAAAAATGAAAACAAACCCCCCGGCCTTAGGCCTTCTGGTAAGCCCTGCTTGTGCACCGCACAGGAACCTCCCTGCTCAGCAGAGCTGGGCAGGGCAGGGAGCACACGCCCTGTCCTGGCTCTCCCCTCGCTCACAGCAAGGTGGGAAGGCTTCCACAAGATGCTGACACGACCCAAAGTAGCCCTTCATCAGTCCTTGAAACTGCCCAAATGATGCTGCCCAGTAACACCTGATAAGGGTGCCCAAACAGACAGCAGAGAAGCTTCAACAAGTCAGGTGCTACCAAAATGCAGACCACCTCTCCTCTGTGCCTTGCTAAGGTAGCGTAAAATGTGAATATGTGAAAATATCATACATGAACACAGCCCTGAATTTGTGAAACAAACCAGGGCTGAGAGCCATAAAAGCTAAAAGCACAATAAGTAACCTAGAAAGGGGCTATTTCTATGTAGTTAAAACTCAGATTTTTACCTGAGACTGCGAGTCCTGTTAGATGGACCATGGCATTTTACCCAGAAAACCTGCAAAGTGATGGAGAGGGGAACAAGCTGGGTAACTTGAGATTCAGCTCTTACATGGGATTAATTACTAACATCTGTGATACATATTCTCTCTGCTAGCTTTAGGCAGCACAACCAAACCCCAGCCTCCTGTGAGCCCAGGCAGCAGCTCTCACTCCTCAGCTGGGAATGGCAGTGGCAGGGGCAGGGGATATATTTAGCTCCGATCCCGGCTGCCTGGGGGGCAGCATCACTTACAGCTCCCAAAGCAGAAATACTGCTGTTAGCTCCATCTCTTCACTAAAGTCAGTCAATTAGGGAGCAAAGTGGAGGTTTGCAAAGTGCATGTGGCAGCGTGGGGGCATCCACACACATGGGGTTTGTGCCAGACATGGAAAATGCTGCCAGGATATGGCTGTGCTCCCACCTGAGCACCTTTCCCCCAGGCCTGCAGGTATGAAAGGCAAGAATGACTGAAATGATAGACCAAACATATAAAACAGAAATGTTGTAGAAAAAACTATTACACACAGGCCAGGGGTTGCCATGACACCAGCCTCTGCCCAACACACTTTTCTATTTAAAAATAATCAACAAAATCAACACCATCTTTCTGTCATTTTGGTGTGAAATGGGTTTCCTGCCTGACCTTTTGGCCCTGTTAACACTCAGTTAAACCTTGGCTTGGTTTAACTGCTTGCTTTTCTGTGGGGTCTCTGCATTCCAAATCAGTTTTCTCAAAGAGACCTGCAGCAGAGATGGAAAGCTCACAGCAAAATGCCCTCTGGGTGTCTGAGTTAACTCTGGACAACAAACATGCTAAAATGTGAGTGAAAATACTCTTATCTTTCCAGAACTGATTAGAAATGAAGTCCTAACAGACTTGAGTTTTCCATATGCCTCTTAATCTCACATTTGGACCCTAAATAACATTCCAGCTTGGAAAAGCACCAAGCTGCCATCTCACCTAGTAGCAGAAACACCCTATGCAAAGCATCACATACTGCAAAATTCACCTGAGCTAGACTGAGCTCTGCAGTTACTCAGGGAGAAGAAATGGGAAGTGCAACACCAGAAACATGGTCATTCCTCAAACAAGGCCTTCCAACAGACTACATGCTTGGCAGAAACACACACAGAAAGGAAACAAGAGAGAAAGGTTGTGGAAGTGCCATCAGCAGGAGCTGAAGGCTGAGCAGAACACGGCTCCACTGCTCTGCCATCCCTGGAGAGACAGAGCCTTGCCTTCCCTCTGTAGAGAGTCAATTAAAAATGAGTAGAGAAAGGAAGAGACAGGAGGTGAAGGGGAGTTTATGCAAGAATAGACATCAGGAAGAGGAAAGGAAGAAAAATAAGGCTGGAGAAAACAGGGAAGGTTTACAAAAAAAGCAGTAAAGAGTATGGGGGCAGCAGCCATGCAGAAATAGCAGAATGAGTGAAAGCTGTGGATAACACCACCAGAAGTATTCCCCTCCAAATAGTGTGGAGACTGCATCTGAAGGCCCTCTTTCTCAGTCTTCCCCGTTTCAAAAGCCTCTCCTTCCCGTGGGGCAGCTCCTGCAGGGATGTTGGAAGCAGGGGAGTCTGCCTCCACTCCCACCAGCTGGTACCGGGACTTCTCTAATGCTCTTGGCTGCCATCCCAAGAGATTTCCTGCTTCCCCGACCTGTGCCAAGGGGAAGCTGCATGCCAGAGACCTGGAGGACCTCCCTCCTGCTCCTGGCTGGGATCACCTTGGAGCAGAAGGGGAGCAGTAAGCACTTTCACTCCTGTTTACTCGTGCCACAGTTACTGCTTGGCCTCACACACACACACAGAGCCTTTGGCAGCTACACAAAGTCATCACTTAAAAAAATAGCAGAAACCCCTCAACAGCCATCAGTACCTTCTTATAAACAAATTTTGTACTTTCATTATGGAACAGAGGGAAAATGGAGGTTCTCTCTCTCTAAGTATCCATTTGCTTTTCTGCTAGTTTTTCCTTTTACCAGAGTAATCTGCAAATATTTAGGGTCCCAGATTTTTCTCCTTTAGGAGAGAACTGGGTGCTCCAGCATGGCTATTATGACAACCTTCTTTGCACGTGACACACAGGCTTCTCTGCCTGTTAATGCATGGCAGGACAAGCCAACCAACAGCAAACCCTTGTGTCTCGCTGCCAGCCCCTCAGTTCCTTCCGCTGTCCCAAAGGATTTCATTTCCCATTCCCTCTGCAAGCCGAGACGTCTTGGGACACTGTTTGGGCACTTACCTGCCAAACAGGACTAACCTGGCCACCACACTCTTTCAGAGACCAGCTGTCCATATGTGCTCTTAGCCCTCCCCTCCATAGGCACCAGGCTGCAGCTGTGCCCAGCTGTGCTCCAGCACCCCACAGGAGAAGCCAGCCAGCCAGAAGTCATCCCTTTTGTAATTTGTTCCTTTACTGTCTGCCTTCAAACCACACCCCATTTCATATTTCAAGTTTCCTGCCCTCCAAAAAACCCTATTAGGGGTGAGCTCTTCCGCTGCTTCTCAGCTGGAAAATTACATGTGGGAACCTCACACCCGCAGCCAGAACCTGTTAGAATTTAAATAAGCTTTATTTCTCATTAATTTTATCTTAAAGCATGACTCCACAGTTGTAACAGTGAAAAGAACTCTCCTCTTCCTACACCTGGAAAAAAATAGCTGTTTCCTCAATGCTGAGCCAGCTAAGCAGGGGATAATTTAAACTCAAAAATGCAGGTACCCCATTAAAGCAGCCTGAGCTTTCTTCCAGGTTTGTAACAGGGCACGCCCCAAAGTATTTGCTGAATCCAGGCCTTGTACACAGCTCTTTTGAGCAGTTATAGAGTGTAAGAAAACAGGAGAAAGTAATTGTGCTCCTGCTTTTCATCAGTTTAGTTGCTATTTACATTTTCTGATCAGCTACTCATCACCACAACTGAATACGGTTCACACAAGAGAATCAAGGTTAAAACCACTCAATGGCCCACACTGAAGGCACAGCCAGCCTTGTACTCCACTGCTCCTGAGCATCACCTTGGAGCTGGACACCAAAACAGAGAACCCCTTAAAGGGCTGCTGCAGGGAAATGTAATGGAGGTTTTTCTTTATCTGTGCTTTATATCACAACTAGTACTGGGTTTATGCTGCAATAAAGGCACTGGCATTAGGAAAAGAATTTCGTCTCAGAGGGGGAGTCTAGTTTCAAGGCAGACTCTTCAGGAATGTTTTGAAATGTCCACCACAGGCTGATTTGAACAACTTACAAAAACATCACTCACTATTTAAGTGCAGCTGATCCTGCCTGGGACTGAAGGATGAACAAGATTTCTTTGAGGTCTTAGGCTTTCCACTCCTGTGCCAGACTTAAACATAAATATTGGAATACACATTACAACATAAGCTTTATGACAATTAATTATTTTCATCATCATTCAGACAGAACTGTCATGCTACATGTTGATGTTTCCTCTTATTAACCCAACCAGAATGAATCAATGTTTTACTACTGTATTTTATAATAACTTATGATATTTCATTGCCCTCTGCGGTACCTTTTTGCCAGCAGAACATTCTTGTCATCGCCAGCATAACACTCTGTGTCAGCCTTTGCCAAGCAATAACTCATTATCCAAGCCAGTTTTCCCTCTGAGAACAAGCAAGGACCACCTTGTCCTTGACAACAGACACCAGAGAAAACCCTCCCTCGCCCAAGTGTAGCTGTCAGCTTACAAACCCAGCCAGCTTTGTTCATTTTCCCAGAATACTTCCTTCTTGCTACATTGTCAGATTGTGCCTTCAGAGCTGTTATCCAGCATAATACTCACCTAGAACCACATCCTAAACCCTCTCAAAAAATAAAAAGAGAAGATTCTTTCACCTGAAACTTCTGTGCAGATGTTCCCCTGTGACTTGTCATTGACGGCTCATCCCAGCTAAGGCTCATTGTGAGCTTGGGGGAGGGCCCTGAAGTGTGATCTCCACAAGGCAGGGGGACTTAGAGCTGCTGGTAATTTATTCATGCAAGATCCTGGTCCAGAGGGCAGCTGAAATTCACAGCAAGCTGTAATGAATTTGTCACCCTGTGTAACTAGGGATTCTACATTCAGCATTGTTTTTTACAATAGGCGCACAAAATTCACCTCTGCAGGAGAAAAACATTCTATTCCCCATTGTAGAATCTGGTGTGTAATGATACACACTGGGTTTGGAGCAGGAACTCCAGAAGAGAGAACTCTCAGTGGGAATTCTAAAAGGACATGGCAGAAGGGTGACATCAACTTTAAGATACCTTTTGTATGTTCCCCTTCCCAAGTTTCCTTTCAGCATTAGAGAATAGCAATCTTGCCACACCAATACACAGGAGTAACCACATTTTTCCATATGGCTAAGTCCACAGAAATGTTCCCTACCTTATATTGCTGGACTCTCTGAAATCTACAACTACAGTCAAAAGGCAAAAACCTCAGCTAAACTGCTACTGTCCCCTGGCCTATAGGGGCATTCCAGACCAGCCACAAGTTTGTCTTCACTGTGTGCTTTCCACAAGAGGTGAACAAATTTTGTAGTGTAGTGGGAGTATAAGTAACATGCTATATATTTCTAGTCAGCCAAAGGATTAGTTTTGAACTATTTTCTTTGCACAAAAACATGTGGTTATAAGAGCCATTGAGTAAGTAAGTAAAAAGACAAGGTTAAGTGAACTAGACAACATAATTTGAAATAACTAAAATTCATGGTATTGTATACTGCTGGTCTTGCTTAGGGTTTGCTGAACACTAATTTCAAGAATAGCTTCTTCCTTTCCCTTAGCCCGTCTCATTAATCATGTTCCAAGGCAACAGGTTTCCATGACAGCAAACATTAACTCTCTTGCAGCACAGCCTGTTATTTCTGCTACAAACACTAAGCTTCCACTACTATACGGTAACCCAGCCCAGCTATCTTCATGAAAAAAGATCCCTGAAATATCCTAACAGACATTTAAATCAACAGCTATATTTCATTTTTACCGTGATCTTGCCAAGGAACACGCACGCTACTGAATTCAGCAGGAATGTCGTCAGCTCCCCCAGAAGGATGCTGCTACCTGGTCTGAGCTCACAAGTTCTGGCAACCCTCTAAATCAGAAATACGATGATGCAGGATGATGATGCAGACTCCATGCTCAGAAAGACACTGGATAAAGTTAATGAAAACCCCACCATAGGGATGAGCTGCAGAACTGAGACCTTTGGGTTTAGTCATCTCAGGCAGGGTGAGAGCAACATCCCCCTCACACAGGAGCTGTGCTGACAGAAATACTTTCAAACGCTTTTTCAGTGGAGTAGAATGTCATGGACAGGCAGGGATGGGAGTTCTCTCTCTCTGTGAACTGCACTGAGCCTTGTTATTTTGAGAGGACTGTGGACTGAACATCTCTGGGTATCTTTGAAAGCCCCACTCACACTGTCACACTCTGATCTTCCCTTGTAAACCAGCCCCTCCTGACACCTCATGTATTGGTTCTGCATGCTCCATTACTCCAATGCAGTGTTAAACAGAGGATAAAAAATGTGTTCTCCATTGAAAAGATTGTGAAATAAAGGAAAAAACAGTAGATCATTCTTTTATAAGCACAACATTATTCTATCCAAGGAAAATTCAGATACAGAATCACACCTGAACTTTACCATGAGCTTCCCACCAGGGTTTCTGAAAGCACTGGTGAGCTGCAGGAGCAGCTGGGGAAGGTGTTGAAGACTTTCAGTAGCTCTTGGTTAAACAAAAGCTGATAGGAGGCAACCCAAATGTCAGTTTTCTTAAGTTATTTGTAAGAATTTACACCTTTTAATGATCACTCAGAGATTCACAGCGAAGAAACAAAAATTATAAAAATTCATGAATCCTGTAAGATCCTGCTGCTCTTGCCTCTCAGTCATGATGATTTGTCACATTTCTAATATTACTTTTGACATTATTACACTTATTTTTATCCCAGTCTAACGTTTGTCTCTTCTGCCACGGTATGTTCAGAGATGTCTCAACTCATGAGTTGCAAACAGTTGCATGACAGAGAAGCAGCTCTGTCCCAACCACTGAGCAGCAAGATCACACTAAGAATCCTCCAGGCAGAGATGCTCACACAAAAATCAAGCAGCTTTTTCTTACATGCAGCTGGTGAAAGCAAGGAAGGGAATCTAGGCTAGCAACATGACCATGATTAATGGTTATTTTAGTAAATGCAATTTTGCAAACTAGGACATGTGTGCTGGAAGCTTGTCAGCAAGGTGAGAGTTTAGGTAACTGCAAAAGATGAGATGGGGAAAACTTAAGGAGCCTGCTAATACTTTTATGGATAATAATTTCATAAAGTTTTCTCAGAAAACTTTACATTGAGCATTGCCTAGAATAGTCAGGCAAGTTGGAAAGAGAAACATCAACAGCAAATATAAATGGCAATGCTTCAGAGATTAGTGAACATGTACAAAGGTATATGAACCTCCTGCTCTAGGAAAAACCAAGGAACTAAGACATCAAGAGACATAAATCTCCTGATGAGCTATGCACTGCAGTGCACTAATCCATGTAGGGTCTTGTTAGTGGCAATGAAGTTCACAAAGATGGGAACACGTGCAGTCTGACAGCGATCTAAGGGAAACCCGACAATAACTGGGTTTCATTTGGGCTTCTTCCCTTTGAAGAAAGACCTGGGTTGAACTGAACTCCATTACACCACTTAGCTGAGTGATCCCTTCTTATTGAAGGTTGTAAGAAGTTTAAATACAAGTTCTATGTTTCAAACCCATCTGTTTTTAAGTATGGAGGCTAACACTTGCAAAAATCACATCAGCTAAAGCTCACCTGCCTGCTTTGTGGAGCTCTTCTACACTCGGAAGGAAGAATAGTCTGTAGATGTTTCTTAAAGCATGAACGTAATTCAGCAGTTCTTTTAGAGTACTTAACATGCTTTCCATTCATCTTTGTAGCACAGAGGCAGGTGGCACAACAGGCACACCATATTCCAATGAATTTTTGCACGAGGGTAAGGAAACCAGACTAACTCCTTCACACTTACCAGACTAATTCCTTCACACTTCTCAAGCTGACACTGGATACACCAGTTTGGCAATGCTATTTATTTCAGATGCTACATTGATATGGCTGGTATAAGTACCTCTACCCACTCCACTACTTTTTTCCATCAGGAATTCTCTTCAACTTGAAATGGTACAGAAAGAGGCCTTTTAGCTCTTCTTAAAATGACTGAAAAGACAGGCTTATGATACGCTTATTTGTACCAAGAAATCTTTTTGGTACTCCTATTTTGATATAATTCAGAATTCAACTAACATGAGAGTTTTAAGAGTCAGAGAATCACAGCATGGCTCCAAAAGGGAGTAAAATCAACTACTGATGATTTCACTTAGAAGTCACTTATAAAGGCAAAGAGTGGAAGGAACCTCTTTGCACATTCTGAAGTGATTTCTTAATGATTTCTTAATCAATTAAAAACTGTACTTTAAAAAACTTCATTTCAAACCATGAGAAAATAATACACAAATCATACAATTTCATTAATTTACTATTAAATTGGATGTCTTCAGAGTTATTAAAAGCCCTTCAGCCATTTCACTCTCTTTTCCAGGCTGAAAGTATGCCTTTGACATCAATACAGAGAAAACAGATGGATAAAGTAATTATAAAAAAGAGCAACATGATGCTATGAACCAGTTTGTCACAGTTTTACTAACAGACTGGAAAGCACAGGCAGAAGAGTGGGCTGACAACCAGCAAAGTTGTGTTGTGTCAAAGTGCCCCCACCTTCCAACAAACCCCTCAGTGCCCCTCCTGTAGGAAGATACAGACAAGGAAGGAAGAAGCAATGACAAAATTAGAGTAAGCAAGCACGACATTTAAAGATTAGAAAGACCCCTGAAAGAAAATAGATTGTACCTGCCAGAAATCAAGGGAAATACATCCAGGTGATCTAGGAAGGGGATAGGAAAATGAGGAGAAAGACAGAAACAGGCCATGTGCATGCAGCAGCAAAAAAAGGATTCATCAAACCTAGGAGAAGCCCACCTTCAGTCAAACAGTCTTCCAGATTACACTGAGGCATGGAGTGCACTCTAGGAGCAGTTGGAGCAGTCTTATTAGCAACCAGAGCAGAAAAGAGAAGGAAGACAGTGAAAGAAAGGGGCTGTCCCAAAGAGACACATATTTCCTCATATACTTCAAGGGTTAATCTTGTCACAACAAGTTTGTGAAATCAGGGCCCACAACAATTTGGCTTTTAGAAAAAAATTATTATTACAGCAGAACAACCATTACATTCAAAATAACGGACATTTGTACAAAAGTAGAGTCATACAGTCAGCAGTGAACAAAACTAGTAAAAATACCTCTGCAAAGTACTGTCAGAGGAGCATTTTGTGATGACAAAACCCATAGCTAAAAGATCTGGTACAAAACAAGAGTTGAGTCCAGGAAGGAGAAAAGAAACTAGATTGGGGTAATAACAACTCTGAGAAACTCATACGCAGAGTAATGCAAAGCACAGAATTGTTAAACCCTTTGCTACATTAGCTGACCTTCATCTTCACCATTATACAAACAAACCCCTTCAGTTATTGGTTTTTGGTATTTCTCTGAGGATCTGGCACATTGGGAAGCAATTTCAGGAAGTGCACTTTAGAGGTGCATACAGCAGTTTTCTCTCCAGGTAGTTTGACGTTAAAATGCAGGCTTGTTCATGTACTCTTCCACTGTCTAGGAAACAAAAAAAAAAGTAAACAACTGATGCATTATGGAGTGGTACAGTAATATTCATAGAAACCCTCTTGTCCTCTTTGAGCACAGTTGCAGTTTTGCATGAAATTAGATCAGATTGATTAAAATGCAGAAATAATTCTGCTTTAAAAACATGTAACAGAGTGGTTTAAAATCTGACGTTTAAATCATGCCATAGCACAGTTATGGCTGAACTCATCATGCCAGTGGCCTTTGCACACAGTGGCTGAGTTTCATGTGCACAGGGCAGACCTGCTCAACTTCCATAGTGTGTCCCAAGCCAGGTCTACCACTGTGCTGCTCCCTTCAGGATAGTGATGGATCCTTCACTAACGAGGAAAAAATGAATGAAACCCATCATATTCAACTGCTTTTGCAACTCCTGGCTCAACGGTACCAGTTACATTCCAAGTTACAAGAAGAGAATTCCTGCAGGGTTCTGAGTAAGAGTTACATATCTGTGCTCTGCAGAAAAACTACACAGGTGCTCATGAATGAAAGCAGAGCTTGCCAGCACATACTCTTTCCAATTTTAAATGTTAATAGTAGGTCATGTTTTCAACGTATTAGTGAAACAGAAGGGATTTTTCTGTATTTACATATACATAAAATATAACCTTAGATTATGTTCTTATATTAAAAAAATATCTTAGATACATCTTAAACTATTTAATAAACTCTAGCAGTTAAACTGCAAGAGAGCAACAGCTTTATATAAAGAGCCTCCAGATAATTCCAAGAGGGTTGAATTGAAAGCTTATGTAACTACACTGTTGTACCTGTTGAAACTGAATGTAAGACACACTTGGATAATTAAGCACCAGAAGTGCTTAGCTGTGTTTTCATCTCCTGTCAAACAAGAAGGATGTAGGAAGATGAGGTGTTTGCCTTTTGTCCTCCTCTGCCTTACCTCCTGCAACATGTCAGAGTCTTCTACGGCTTTCACAGCAGTCTTCTTTGAAGTCTCTTGAACTTCTCCACCAATTATAAACTCATCAAGAATAAAGTAAGCTTTTTCAAAATTAAAGATAATATCCAGCTCGCACACCTGCCAGAACAAAAGGCCACAACCACATTTAAAACACTTTTACAGTATTATAAGCACTACTGGGCCAAAGGCTGTTGTGATGATCAAATATACTCAACATATGAACCCCTGTGGCAGGTTAGCAGGGTGAAGAAACAAACTGCATGTTATGTAATACTGAAGCTTCTGCACATATTCTCTCCACATATACAGACTTACAGCAAAGATACTCCACTTATTATTAAGTTCATGCTGGTTTTCAGACACCAAAGCTGACTTCCTGGCCCACTAACCTTATCACAGGTCTTATATAGCCCTTGTAATATGGGTTACATATGTTCACAGAGCAAGACAATTCCCTGCCCAGCAACAGCCACCACCTGCTTTTTAGGTTTGAGGCAGTACAGACGTGAGTCATGGCACGTGACATGGATTTAAGGAAGATATGAATTAAGGGAGGCTGGATAATTTCAAAAATATTCATAAAAAGATGGGTCTCTTGTAGTCTCTAAAGACTTACTGAAAGACTTATTTGGACCTTCCTAAAGTCTTTTCTTTAAAAACACACTGACTTTATCTTCTGCCTCTATGTCCTTAATTGTTACACAGTATTAGGAGACAAACAAAACCAGTGTATCTGAAGATATCAGGAGAGAGAATTAAAGTACTTTAACCTGTTTTGGGTTTAGTAATTTTTCCTGAAGCTTTCCCTTCAAATTCTATCCCAAGACAGACAAACAAAGCATCAAGATGAATTCTGGGTGAGTGGAAAAAGGATGGAAAAACAATCTAATGATCATTTCAGCACTATTTTATAAAATACTCTAATCATTAATTTCATTCTAGATTGAGGGCACCTGCAGGGCAAGTACAGCAGCTAGAACACAAAGCAAATCAGCTGCACATAATTTTGTTTATCAGACAGACAGGAATGAGTTCATGGGAGAAAGTGAAACCTACGTTTCCAAAGTATCTGTCCAGGAGCTCCACGTACCGATGAACGACCTCTAGTGTCAGGAGCTCATTATCCTGGTCTTCTATTGCACAGCAGAAATACAAACTAGCATACCTGGGGAAACAGGCAAAAAACATGGGGGTGAACAGCAAGGACCTCAGCGCTCTGCTCATCTCTTAGAGGTCATTCATACGACAGTTAATTCCTATCTAGTCTCTAAAATAAACATTTTCTTTGATTGTTATAGAGTCCCAGAGAACACTTCAAAAGATCGGGTAATTTGAACTAAGTATTATTTTAATTAGAAGAACCAATTCCACCCCTGGTAAAGTAGGACACCTATAACACTGGACATAATAAAACAAGCAATAAATCAGTATTAAGTAGTACTTTCAGGTCTCCTCCACCTGCTGCAATAGCACTACAGTAAGTGGGGTTAATTAAACTGTAGGACAAGCTACCCCTTCTAATTAAAAAATAAAAATAAGGCAAAAATAAAAGTGAAAGGAGTTACATCTCAGCAAGCCTGCTAGCTGTCAAATGACAGTATTTTACATAGGGCCAGAATGCATGAAACTGCTTAGACCAAACAAGCTTTGTAACTAACTTGCACCAGAACTTTATGTTTAAACCAACCCAAGATCTATTCAGTTTGCTGATGCTGTTGGCTGGAGGCCAACTTGTCACAGCTTCTGATCAGATGTTTATATCCCTATCTTCACAGCATGGAACTCAATTACTGCTAAATGGGAGATGTTTCATTTACTCAGTGTGCTACACCTTAAGGCTACTTTTGTTTGCGACAACTTTAGGAGAATAAAAAGGCAGTTAACATTAGGCATCATGTAACTGGGGACCAATGATTTCTTTGGAAAAGGAAATGGGAATTAATACTTTCCAGAGCAACAAATATTTCAAAACCAAAATCTGACAAAATTATGAAAGTGCCTTGGAAAAGTTCCTGCAACCTCCACAGCTGATAAAACGCAGCACATACATCTCAGCCAGGCTACCTTGGGGAATTTGAAGGAGCAGTGAAATCAAAAGCCTTCTAAACACTAATATTTATCAGGTTACTCTCGTTTTTCTCATTTGACAGACTCTGCACAAGTATTTTGCACCCCTCAATCACCCTGCTGGTTTGTCCAGGGACACTGCCTTGTTATACCCAGACTTCCAATGGCAGGCTCCTAACTCAGCCCAGCACCATGAGTGTTGTTTGCTGCTTTTCTTTAAGTGAGCCTTTGTTTTGATTGTTCTAGCATGTGTTATTCATATGAATAGTGATTATACGTTCTTACAAAATTACTCACACCTTTTGTAAACAAGCTTGAGGTCTTTCCAGTCAACAAAACTACTTGTTTTTTGATTGCGAGACAAAATAATCTGAACAATTTCTCGAATGATCTTTTTCTTCTCTTTATCAGGTAGCGTCGTGTACCATTTCTGAAGCCTTAACTTCCCCTGCCGACTGAACAGCAGTATAAAGTGTATCTAGAGTAAACAAAGCAACATGGTTAACACCAGGGCCATGGCCAGGGAAGAGCGTTCCTCTGCCTGGCACCAGGAGTCCTGGCCACACATCTCCAGGCCTGGCATGATGGTTGGACGTGGTGTCAGTGAGGTCTGGGGGAGGCTCATCACGGGAAAGATCCCTCCTCTCTCCTCTTCCTTTCCCAGGCAGCTCTCCCCTCCCCGTGGCACCTCTTCCCTAGGCAAACCCTTTCATCCTCTCCTACCCATCCTCCTTACCTTGTGCAAACAGCGTCTTTGCTTCCTAACAGGCACCTGCCCTGGGGAACGGGAGGAGCATCACCACTGTGCAGTGGTGAGAAGAGGGCACCACCCCCTCCTCCAGCAAAATCAGATACCTCAGCAAAGGGAATAAAGACTTATCCACAACAGGAGTAGGGAAACCAAGATCAGTGTGGCAGAAGACTAGAAATATGAATACTGAGATAGTAATTATAATCACTAACAACTCTGATATTGCACTGTGTCAGATCACAAAACAGCACGTTCCCAGAAGAGGCAATAAGGGGCAGAAGAAACCTACTTCAGAAAGGAAGCTTGACTGGTTTTACTGAAGAAATGAAGATATTATGAAACTCAGATGACTGTAATGACAAAGGACAGACCTCAGTGAGTGATACTGTATTAAATAAAGGACAATATCTACACTGTTCTAAAATTTCAAATTTAAAGCTAGTTCTAATTTTACAATGTTTGACCTATGATTTCTTCATGCTTAGCATAAGCATTATTACTGAAATACACAAGAGCCAGCTTTTAAATGCCAGTGGGGCTTTGGGAGGAAAATATCAATTCACACTTATACAAATACTACTATTAGCAGGTTAAAATAACTGACCATAGTGTATATTAGCAGTACAGTAACCCATTCACCCAGAGCATGGAGATGGCTTTAAGAATGCAAGACATCAGTTTGAGGACAACATCCTTCTCCAACAGGACATCTTCTGCTAAATGGAAAAAAAACCCTACAAGCCCACCAAGGGGGCATACATACGTTTTGAATGGCTGAAGACATCAGAACTGCCCTGTTCTTGCCAGGCATCCTGATTACTGCTCTCACCAGTACCAATACCAAGATCCAGGGATTTGCAGGAAGGATGTCTAAGCATAGTCACATACATGTGTATGACGACAGGCACACTGCCAGTTGTCCATACAGTGACTGGTGGCTTGCCCTGATCCTGGAAGGACCAGGGAGAAGCACAGGAGCCTCACTTTCCTCACTTGCTCCCAATCCTTGCAAAGCCCTGATCCAGCAGGTCTCTTACCACATCCGTCACCATTAGCCTAACCTTATCCTTCCCTAGAGCTTTTCAATCTACACCCTAAATCCTTCTGCTCCTTGTTTCCTGTTCCAGTTTATTGCTGTACCTATACTTCACCACTACATTTCCACAGTGAGGATTATAAAGTTAATGTTCACAATCACTATGAAGATTACAGTGCAGATTTTTGTGAAGATAAAATCATTCCAAGCTCTGGTAAAGTCCAAGCAGAGAAGCTTCTACATAAAAGAAAAAAAAGGAAGAGCTACTGGATTTTAAACAAAGCATTCATTCATAATTCAGAACCATTCTCTAGCTATTGAGTTGCATAGCTGTTGAGTAGTCTGGAGATAAGAGTTCTGACTACACTGAGAAAGACTTCAAATGTGGGATCATTTTAGGGAAAGGAGGACTGTTGTAGTCATGTGTGTCTGTGGCAGGATCTACTGCTGGAACTAAGGCTCTTGCAATTGTTAGTCTAATGTGCTTGATAAAACTACAAAAGGATTTTATAGCTGCCTTGTGTTGAGTCCTATAACACTCTCCAGATGAGCTCGCTAAATAAAAAGTATGCTGCTGGCAGGACACATGGCCTGATTACAGTGAAGAGCAAAGCACCATGGTTTTGCCTCTCTCTGTTCATATTACCAGCTGGGTTTTGATGTGGGAATCTTCCAGCTGCCAGGGTTACCCCTTCCCAGGTGATGTAGGGACAGCACTCACTGTTCTTACAGTAAGTAGTGAGAGGAGCTGGCCGAATCAAAGGCTATTTTGCTTGCTGCACAGCACATTAACTCCACAGCCATTGTAAACATTAGGGTGTTTTGAAAAGCAGAGCATAGGTTCCATGGATAAGAGCAGCAGGTCAGTGGGAGTCCATCTAAAAGTCATTGGGTACAGGCAGCAGCTATTTGATAAACAAATTTCTAAAAATATGGTGAATCACCACACAGGAGAAGATGATCAGATTCGACTGAAAATGCAGGGAATGAGTCAATGAATCTCTATCAAAAGCTGACAGCATGTCCAGCATAAGACTGAGTTTTGTGGCATCCTTTGCCTGCAGTGTTTCAACAGGAAAAGAAAATGAAAAGGTGTTCTGGTTTAGGGTCAGCTGTTGGACCCAAGAGATCTTACCCCTTAATGCCTGCAAGTAATACACATATCTCCAAAAGTGCAACCTTATGCCTCTAAAAGGTTAAATACCAACAAACCAGGGAATCACCGTGAATATTACCACCACTTTCTGATGATTAGTTACTTCAGGATGTTATGCTTCACCCATAGGAAAATGAGCTGCTCTCCACTTAAAACTGCTTTGAGAACTCCACTGTTTCTTCCACACATGCAGTTGATGTCTCACCACCACTTTCATGAGCCGAGTCAATGTTCTTTGCAATCAGAAAATATCCATTAATGCTCCTAAAAGCATAAACATCCATACACAAGCTCCAAAAATCACCTTGTTTGGGTCTCCTGTCCCACACTGTTTCATATGCAGACTATAACTGCGTACCTCACATGACAACTTTATTATTACAGAAATACCTACAGCTAAAGCCTTTACTGTAGCACAATTCTAATTTTATAGTCTGCAGCAAAATAGTGCACCCTCAAGCCTAGGTACGTATCATTGGCCAGCTAAGAACTACTGTAACAAAACAATATATTAGAATGCTGCAGGTACTTAGAAGCAAAAATACTGTGTATGGGGTTTCTCCTCTTTTGGTTCTTCCTCCTTTTTCTAATTTCTGAAGCCCCTTCAATCTGGAAAACTCTGTAAGAGTTAATAATATATTCTTAAAAGGTTAAATGGCTTTCAGCATTTTCGATTTCAACATCCAATGCTGTTCCATTCAGTTCAGCTTTGCTCTGCCCAGCCCCACTGTTGTCACAACACAACACATTCCTCACTCTCATGGCTCTATTCACTGCATCCCACTGGAAAGACTCTGATGCATCAATAAACCTGGAAATGTTGAAGTACTGCACAAACACAAATCTAACAGCTCCTCTGTTCCTTGCTCCTTGACTGTGAAAACATATTTGCTTTCCTATACTGCTGATGACAAGACAGATGTTGATTAAGAAATTTTTGGTTGGTTGTCAGCAGCCAAACTACAAGTAGAGGTAGATTATCCTGCAATGCTTTACTCATCTTCAGAAGTTCTAATTCCAGAGGAAAACAAAGGCAAATGACTTGCTACAAGCAGAATACCTTAGAAAGCAGGGTGCTTGGTTCCCTTTCTTACCATCCCAGGGCATGCTGGCTGTGACTAACAATCACCAGACCCAGGGGCGATGCCAGAGGGAATTTTTAGGTCTGAGACTGAGTGGGTTGGGATGAAGAGTACAGTTCCTAGGAGAGCATCGGCTTCCTTCACACGTGGAGTCTGTGGAGACAAGCTTTGGTCTGGGAGCTCAGAGTAATTTTATTAGCTTGTTTACTGAATCAGACCCAACCACTCACAGCACTGTGCAAAATGACCTCCATAAACGTCAGTAAGAAAACGCACTCATTTGGTTACTATTTGTAGGCTATTGGAAAAATAGTTTGATGGGGTATTTTTTAAATCAAACATTTAAACCAGATTTCTAAACTTGAACTCTATCCCCTTCTCATGCATCTCTAAGTCAATTGCAGCAGTAAGTTACATAACAGGTTGGAAAGTTGGGCCTTCTGTTCTATCAAGATCTACAAAACTGTACCAGGATAAAAACCAACACCCTTAGTTTCAGGGCTACAAAAAAATCAAATGCTAGACTTTGATACGAAATAATTTACCAATAAATAGAACAGATATCAAAAATGCAAAATACATAAGTTTTGCATATTCATGAACAGCAAATATAAGAGAGATATGTAAAACCAACACACACTGATTTCTTTCCACCTTCCTTGGAAGGCCTCTCCCACCTTTAACTAATGGGCTGTAAGAATCTGATAAGCAGCTCACTCGAGCTTGTCTTCTGGACTGTTCCCTGCCAGGACTGCAGGTCCCTTTGGTGCAGCCTTCCCCAGTATTTGGCCATTATACACTTTAGACAGATCAAACACATTACAATTGGCTCACTGGTTTCAAACTTGGATCATTTTTGCCTTTACAGAGGGTTTAAAATTTAACCTAATCTGCGACAATCAGTACAACTGTCTAAAGGGCTGTGTTGCACTACATACACAACAAAACATCTGCAGGGGTAGCAGATAAAAATGAATACATGGGAAAAGGGCTTTCCTGGCTTTCCTTTCCCAGCATCATTTCTCCAGTTTACTGTTCAATAACACAAACATGTAAAAGATGCCCCATTTTTTCCTACAAGGTGAACTCCAGGGGTGTGCAAGAGGCTGTAATTTACCCCACCATGAGAAAGAAGAAAGTGCACTAGAACTGCTTCTCCTCCTCCTCCTGTAATTCAACCTGCATAACATTTGCTGACTGGTTTCAAACCTGTTCTGTGGCATCTGGCTGCTCCAGGTCCTTGGGGGAGGAGAGGATAGAGATGGGAAAACTACAAGGAGCCTCAGGGGAGGGGAAGCAGAAGAGGAAGACTGCAGAAAAAACAGCAAGAATCCTCTTCCCTGTCTGGGTGTTTGGTTGGGCAAGGATTTGCTTGGTGAGGCAGCTCTGTCACTCCAGCAGCTCTGGGCTTACACTCTGCTTCAGCTGTAACCTCTCCAAATTCGGTTAAGAGCCCTCCAAAATCAAAGCCACCTTTATAAAACAGACACTTGAAACTCACATGTAAGTAAAATTTGCCAATTTGGAATTGCTATCCTTAAACAGACATCTTGGCAGAGTGCGGAAACTTTCAGCTTTCCTTAAAAACCTTCTGTAGGGCAACAGACAATACAGGACATGCTAATCAATGAAAATTCCCAGACTACATAAAATGGGAAGTGGGATGAAAATCCAGACCTTCGGCTGCCAACAGAAGCCTGGAGAAAACCAGACTGACTGGCTGTACCTGGTGGAGAGGAAGCAACTTGCTATGATAAAGTTCTTTTTTACCTTATTCAGATCCCCTTTCAAGTCTGCTTGATCTGCAGCCACTGTTCTAGTCTAGCTGAGTTCATATTCTGCTACTCTTTTACTGTTTTTCATTCTTTCCTCTGATATGAAAGAACCTATTTCCCAACACAGACAGCTGTCCAGATTTTTTATCAGTATTTACTTTTACATTACAACTGAAAATGAACAAAACCTACTTTAACTTTTTTCTTTTAAAAAATATGAACATTCACATTATTCCAGACATTAGCTTTTTTTGATCTTCAAAAAAATTTCAAGAACAAAAAATTCCTTTTAGTTCTTGCTTTGTTTAGTGGGGTTTTTTGTATTGTTTGGGGGGGGGGAGGAAAGTAAATACTGAAATTAAAAAAAAAAAATCCAGCTATAAAACACAGTTGGTTTGGAATGCCAGGTGTTTAGGGTGAAATGAAAAAGATGTACTGAACAGACAATAATTGACCTATTAACAATCTACCCACATCAGGACAAGACAGAATACTAACACACTCGAGTGTAGGTATTTTGGTATTCCGCTGTTACATGAAATCCCATCTGGCTACTGACCTTTAATACACACTCTGGGCTTTCAGACACTTCTAAAGCAAATATGTAAAATTCAAAACAGACTACTTAAAAATATTAACTTCCTTGTTTACTCTCTCACTAAAACATTTATTCACAGCAGCACAGGAGCTGACAGATGTTTGTTAAATACTGTTGGCTCTCAGCTTTAAAATTTAAAACACATACTTAGTCTGCATGATGTAAGCAAGTAAGAAAAAAGAAAATATGCACAAACCCAGCAACACAGAAATCCCGAAGCAGTGTATTGCTGTCTACCTGGCACAGGATGCTTCCTCACTTAATCTCTATTAGGAACGTTTCTGAGCAATTTCCCCTAAACAATACATCCAAAGTCCATGCAGTAAGAGCTGTGCCAGATCATTACAAGCACACGTGACCATAGTTACACATTGATTGTATGCTTTTCATGATGCAGAAGTCACCCTTATCTTATTACTGAAGATGTTAAATGGAAGAGCACACCAGCATTTTAAGGATATTTATAACATATGGTATCGATCCAGACAGCAACAACCTTCTTGATAGCCTCACTTGAGTTAAATAAAACCATAATCACAACAGTATAGCTGAGCTGAAGCTGAAGCTGCTTCCGATCCCTATCTAAGGACCAGAAAACAAAGCTCAAGGAGCTTTCTAAGTGCCCTGTAAGTGCCCCACAATATCCCTCCAGCTCCGATCCCGCTTATCTCTACATCCAGCAGGTCAAGTCCTCGAGACCTTGGCTCATTCCTCATAAACGGGTGACATTCCTTCAGCAGTGTCCTCCCTACAGCACAAGCATGCCTGTGCCTCCTCCTCCTCACGGGCTGGGCTATCCCATCAACAGCGACATTGGATTTCCTGCACTGCTCTGGAGAGCAGAGGCAGCACAGCTTCCCAAAACAGATACACAGGGGTAGATGCAGGCAATGGCATCCAGTTTTTACAGAGGATAATTACTCTCAATTTTCTTAAATTTTTATTGTTGCAAGTGGAATTACTCCAGTTTTCAGGTAATAAGCAAGATCCAAGCTGGAGTTTGCATAAAAGTTGCCTCAGGCCTCCACAGGAGAGCAGGCCAGGGACTGCAGCGCAGCCCTGGGAAGCAGCCACAGCACTGTCCCTTCAGTGCCGGCCACGGGACAGACACAGAAGGGATGCAAACTGGCTGAGCTCACAGAAAGCAGCAGTTTGAAGAGATTTGAAACAATTATCAAGGAGGTAATCACATCCCTTCTGCCTCCTAGGCTGGGCTCTTATAGGTGTTTTTATTTGCTTACGTGTTTTTGGGAGGCAGAAGACACCTTCATTAGGTTACTACAAGGAGGAAGAGACCAGGGGAGAGACTGAAAAAGCTGACAAGAGCTACCCCTATTTCGCTACAACCCCAGTGCACTTTACAGTCACAGGAAGCTATTTTTCCAGCCTGTTCCTTGAACTAGTGAAGAAACAGACCTAAAATCTCACCCAGTGGATTCCAGCAAAAGGTGCAGCTCTTTTAGTTTCATTTCCACTTTGCCTTATCAGTTATTTACAAAGCCCTGCTGCATGAAGGCACTGCAATGCCCCTTCCCTTGCCTCTGACAAGGGAAAGGAGCAAAGTTAAAAACCTTTGCTCTGGGACAGGGCAGGCACACCCAGAAGGTGACAAGTTTCCATGGCTCCTCAGGCAGCTGACAGACACTGTTCCAGCCTGGGGATTCCCATGTTTGGTGGAACAGGAACAGTGCAGGTTGGCTCCAAAAGGGCCAAAGATACATGTGAGGTCAGATCATGTTTATGACTCTGAAAGAACATGGGATAATCTTTTGGAAACACTGAAGCACTGAATTTAGGCATTTTCAATAGAGAAATTCTCAATTTTACCCTTTTAAAATGGTATTTTTTCATTAAGGTAAAAAACCCATGGATTTAACCTAAGCGTAAATATAAAAGAAGCAACCATTGTTTACAGAAGAAAGGGCCAGAGCAAAGGATCTCACAAAATGCTTTACATGTTGGCCCAGTATTTAGCCTCTAGAATGAGAAAGGATCACAAATTCATTCTGCTATTTATCCAAGTCTTGTCATGAGACTTGAGAGTAAGGAAATGCCTGAGGTACTGCCTCTTTCCCATCCCATCTCCTGAGCCCAGAGGCTGTTGAGAGTTTCATGCAGCCCTTCCCATGGCTTCTCTAGAGCTCAGAGCACAAGGCACTCACCCAACACTTCACCTGCTCTCCTTCCAGCACACAGCCTTGAACGACAAAGGCACAACACGGTACATTTCTGCATTTTATTCAACAACAGTGAGTCTGTTTCTCATTCCTTTGTGGTTTGTGCCCATCACTGACCACAGGGGACTAAGCAGAGGATGGTGACCACAGAGCTCCTGTGCTGGTTAACAAGGCACTGAGAACTGCAAGTGTCTGAGCAAAACTATCTCCAAGCTCCAACAGCAAGCAGCAAGGCAACAACAGGCATTTACTGGTTAGTGAGGAGGGATTTTCACGCCCTTCCTAACAGATGAGAGCAGATGGACATCCTACATACACGCAGCAAGCTAGAGAAGAAAAAAACGCTGGTGCATAGAGTACCTGGGGTTATGTGTGTAATACTGAGAAACACACATCAGGCCATTCCAGGCCAGAAAGGCATGTCTGGCCAGAAAGGCACGCTGAGCTTGCCTTCAAACACACAAATGTAAATTGCACCTTCCCGTCCTACCCCAATGCCTCTGCATGCTGTATTCCTACTCCCAAATGAAATGCCATGCTTGCAGGACTGGATCTCGCAACTCCCTCTCTTCGTTGCAACATCTGCAGAAACGCAAAGGCCCAAGGGTGGCCACTCAAGAAAGCATAGAGCCAAAGCAGCCAAGAAAATGCAGATGACAGCCTGCAGGAATAGGACAGTAGGGAAATGAATGGGCAGGGATGGAAATTAGCAGCTGGGCACATGTGATACAGACAGAATTCTTTTCACGCGAGCAGTATGGTTTTAATTTAGTCATCACTGGCAAGACCACGACTGGCTCACAGAAATGCCTGATGTGGATGCCAAAGGATAAATCTTGCGAGTACTTCAGGGAGGGGCAGCTCTATCTGCCCTCCCTGACCCACCAGTTTCCTCAGTACTTTCATCATTTTGTCCTTTTGCTGCTCTTGCAGAGAACTGATGGCTTCAGAAGGTCTATGGGAGTGTTTATAAAGCATGGGATTTTGAAGTAACTAAAGACACAGAAAAGCAGAAAAATCTGTCATTTTCTTGCCTCACGACAGACCCAGCTGCACATTACCCCTCCAGCCTTCTTCCTGCATTTGCCTACAGATACTATGGCCTCCTCTAAAGCCCTTTAGGCACTTTACATCCTAGTAACTCCTGGCTCTGAGACATGCCTGGAGTTTCCTTACTTGTGAGTGAAGACATAAAAAACCCCACACATTTAATAAGATTTCTTCTGCTTTTCAGAAATGATCTTATTACCCAGAGACAGTAAAGTGTGCATTGCAATTCCTGCATGGCCTGAGTGGGCTCCAACATTAAACAGTGATAATCTGTAATGGTCATGACCACTTGGAGAAGGAACATCCAAAACTGGCAAGTCAGGGTCTTCCAAAGAAGAACCCTAAAAAACATTTTTCCTCACAAATCCCACAAAATGGTATTCTAAAGTCCAACTGAATGACAGGGAATAACGGAATGCCAGATTATGGATCACCCTCTGAGTTGTACTCTAATCTAAGCAGCTTCCAGAAGGGCACAGCACAAGGAACAGGGCATGTGTAAAATCACTCTGGCAATCCTATCTCCAAGAATCGCAGATTTAAGGATTCAGGGACAGAAACTGCATCCAGACAACACACCTGTGGCCCCACCCTCTATGAACTGCCTGACTATTGGGACACCGGCAGCATTCTCAGCAGTGGATCAAAAACAGTCATCTACACTGTGTGAAAAAGTATTCCCATTTATTTTTTATACATTTAGTGCCTAAAAATTTCAAAGGATGTACCCTGACTCTTTGTGTAGCAACCAATCTTTACAGTGTTCATGATTTCATGTGTTTCTATCACTTCCCCTGCAGTCACCTCTTTCCAAGCAGAAAAGTCTGTCTACTCAGGATCTTCTAAACAGGATGCCATTCCATTGCCATTATGTACCACCAGAGTAAAACTTCACCACAAGATAAATTAACAAAGAAATACCACAGGAACTTTTTTCATCATGTAGCTTAAGAACTGCTGCCTTGAACAACAGAATACTTTGTCATTTTCTCTCATCTGTTCTTATCTGTTGCCCTTCTTGTCTTTCAGAGGCAAATGCCTAGAGACAAAGTTCATTGTCTTTGTGAGGCAAATACACAGCTGTATTATGAGTGGAAAATAAGCAGTCATTCTTAGAACTGCGAATAGTAAATTCTGTGCAGCATTGAAAACATCTTTTGCAGATCGGTGTCCATTTTAACAATTAAGGGCACTGAGAGTGTTGGTGAAATCAATATTCAGAAGAGCTGAGAGTTCATTTCCAAACACTAGGCAGGTGTCAGCAGCTGCAGTCACAACAACTAGTATTTCCACCCCAGCTTCTAGATCAGTGACTGGTTATCGAATGTCTCGCTAAGTGGAAACAGTGTTTGCCAACTCCTTTTCTATTCAGGCCAAGTACAATTTTAGAGCCACTGTGCTCAATGGGATTCTTTTGATCTTCCTCCAGGGTTTCAGATCGTGCCCACAAGTACTAATTTGTCTCCCTGTAGTGATGAGTAGCACAGGTAAGAGGGAATCAGACCCTTCACTATACAGGCACCAGTTCTGCATGCAGAGCTACGCAAGCAGAGCCCTGTATTTATTCACTAAAGTAATACTGATAACACTGAGGCAGCAGGAGGATCGAGGTGTTGCAACACTTAGAGGCACGAGACTACAGCAACACATGTCCTTGGGGAGATTTATCTTTTTCTCCTCTGTACTCTCTCCCCACTCTTTGACTTTGTTGAGACAGCAATCCTTCATGACATGTATCTCTGCTGCACCCATGTATGTCAAGAAGCAGAATTTAGTCTTTCTAAAAAGTCTTTTTAAAAAAAAACATGTCACAGAGCAGCAGCCAGGCATAAAAGCTGTGTTTCTCAGCAGGATATGAAGTCAGCTTTGCTAAACAGACTCTTCCCTGAAACTTGTCAGGAAATCTGCAAGAGAGCAAACAATTGGAACAACCCTCTTGCTAAGACATGGTACCATTTGCACAGGAACCTTTAATTCCATCTCAGAACACAGAGAAAGGTGGCAAGCACAACCCTGTCATTCCAAGACAGAGGAACCAGTGTACGGAGATTACCTGTTGAAAGCTCATGCCTCGTGAGCCTGGATAAGCTTATTCTTGGTCTGTAACCTAGCAAACCCTTATTTCTTGACTCATAACCCAGTGTTAACAGCCCCTTTCCAGAGGGGAATGACAGAGGAATTTAAAGCAAGAGTTCCCTGACAAAAGCACTGTTTCATCAGCACCAGATCCACAAGAGAAGAACAGGGTAAGGCTGACAGCACCAACATAATGCAGTAACACCAGCAAGTATTTGTACTATGGCCTCAAAAAAGGAAAAATAAAATTCTTACTTGTAAGAATGCACACTCACCTTGTAAAATTCTAGCCATCAATAGAGCAGCCAGTCTCAAAATCGTCAATAAGCAGCACTATTGTAAGCGGTGCTCCCCTGGGACGTTCGTGAGTGCTTTGAAAACTGGCATTTGCGAAGTACATGCATCAAGGAGAATTCTGAGATCAGATTCCCTGAAATCAGCTCCCCTATTTACTGACCTTCAAGGGCAAAATAGGAACTCCAGTTGTTTACATAAGCTTTACCAGAGGGAAGTGGGTATGTAGGGCTGTCTCGGGGTGTAACCAGGAAAGTTACATCTCTGTGGGGACTTAAGGTGTGGAGACTGCATTGCCATCTGTAAACTCATTACTGTGCATATTCTATTTGCAAATATAATGATAGGTACACCTTTCTAAATACAGGAGAGTAGCACATATTTAGCATTCTGGCTAAACCACTGAAGAGAAACAACACAGCTCTGCCTCTGAGGATAGAGACAAACAACAACACTTGGCCTCCACTGAAGGAGTTGACAGACTTCTGTTCAGCTGCACTGCCAGTAACTGGTATTACAGGTGCACACAATGAGCAAATTGTGCAAGACAGCAGCTCGGGGCATGCCCGTAGAACCTGCCTCAAGCCCGAATTAACAAGCAGTGAGATGGTTTCTCTATTAAGAGGCATCATTGACCATCTCACTGCTTGGGAGCCTGCAGTCCCCCCTGGGGAAAATCTAGCCATTGTTTTCAAGATGTTGGCCATCACGCTTAACAAAAGAGAGCATCCACAGCAACCTTTTCTGGTTGTCATTTTACTACCAAGCTCAGCACTGGAGAGCCAAAGGGTCTCCCTTCCTGGATCCTGCCCGTCAGCCCTTTAACCTGAAGGGCTGCTGCCTCTTTCAAGCTCAAACAAGCCACTGCCAGCCCTGGAGCCGGGTCGCACAGTAAAACCTGGTGACCGACAGACAAGGAACAGAACCAGACCCATCTGCTCTCTCGCTGATGCATTACTTGATGGAAAGATGCAGCCAAATCCCAACAACCCCCATGAGACCCGGCAGTAGCGCAGAAGCACCCGAGCTGGAGGTAACGCTGCTGTCCAAGCCCTCCACTTACCTGACTCCAGGGAATACACCTGTGGAAAAGCTCTTCCCAGTGATCCTGTCACAAGAAAACCCACTGCCCAACACTGACCCGTTTTGTCACCAGTCAGCCTAAAGACAGATCCATACGAAACCTCACTCGATCCTTCTCCAGGCATTGGAGCCGACTTGCACCTCAGCTCCTCGAGTTACAGGAAGACTTTATAAAACCTGTCTGTAACAGCCTTGTTTTCCTGGTTGTCTACGAAAAGCTTTCGGCGTGACCCGAACTCACCCCGAGGGTCGGGAAACAAAAAGGAAAAGAACAGAACTTTCATTTTCCCCAAACAGGTGCAAACCTTGTTGGAAGCCGCCTGGGAAGGGCTTTCAGCGTCCCGGCGCAGCCGGTGCCGAGGGGCGCGGGGCAGCCCCGCTCCGCCCGGCCTCGCTCCGCACCCTGACAACGCGCCCGTCGAGGGGCTCGGCGGCCCGGGGGCGGCTACCCCCGCCCGGGCCGGCCTGGCCCAGCCCGGCCCGGCTGCGCTCGGCCCCGCTCACTCACCATGGTGCGAAGGCTGGCTGGGAGCCGGCCCGGCCCGGCCGCCTCCGTCCCGCCCGCCCCGCTCAGGTGAGGCCGGGCCGCATCGCGCCTTCCCACAATGCCCCGAAAGGGAACTCCCGGCGCCTCCTCCGCCTCTCCCCCGCTGCCGGGGGCGCCCGGGGGCAGGGCAGAGCAGGGGCAGGGCTCCACGGACCGACACCCCGGCAGCGAGGGTGCTGCCAGGCCGGGCGGGCCGAGCCCCCGCCCGCACGGGGTGACCCCCACCTGCTGCGCTGTACAGCGTGAACCGCTCAAAGGGCACCTTTCTCACCTCGGCACGCCCGAGATTAATAAAACGCAGTTCATGTCATCGACTGGCTCGAGCTGCTCCCGTCAAGCATTCATGCCCTAAAGACACGGGTAGATCTACAGGCATGATTGCTCTGCAGCCCATCTCCATCAAAATGGAACTTTGATAGTTTAAATACCTTCAATGGCTGGGCTTTTGCTCACCGGTGCTTTGTGATGGAGCTGGATGAGAGGGCAAGACATCGGCAAATTCCTGTAACCTGTGGCAGGGATTTGCTGATAAGCAGCTGCTGCCAAAAGAATGTGCAACTTCCACAGACTCAGCATTTGAATCAAAAGATCTAAATCCAGGCCTAAGTCTTCTCAAGCTTGTACCAGGAGTCTGATTCAGATGCAAACTACCACATGAGCATAAAATGAGAAGCATGCTTAAGTCCCGTGTCTGTAGTCTAAAGGAGAGACCTCCCAGAGCGCAGCATGCATCAATTCAGGATATGGATCCCAACTGCTCAGGCAGGGAAGAGCTGTGCCCTGCTCCTGGGTGCAGTGATGCATGTGAGTCATCAGTGAGAAAGGGAAAGAAATCCAAAGGGGCTTGGGGACTTCAGGGATCACTGTGGTGTCAACGACAACCCCTCGTCAGCCTCTGGCTTCAGAGAAGGGAGACAGATCCCTGGCCAAAAGCAACTGTGCATGTACAGCTGAGAGGGTGACTGGGCTGCAGTCTGCTCCCAGTTGGAAATGCAAATTTGCAAGAGCAGAGTGCAAATGCAGGTGTGTTTTCCTTATGCTCATTCAACAACGTGGAGGTAATTTCCACATTTCCCTAAGTGTCCATGACCCTACTCCCCTCAGCCCTCCCTAAGTTTCGGCTTGGTCTATACAGACACTGTTCCTGGAGTCCTTCACTGCTGCTTGCTCAGTTCTGGTTTCTGCGTGTTCCAGCCCCAGCCCGCCAAGCAGCACCTCACACGCTGTGCTGTGATGCTGCCAGGGCACAACACACAAATTACAAGTCCCAGCTGCCCACAGATCTCAGTGATACTTCATCTGCTCACTTGCCCCTGGCCTCTGCCCTTCCCAAGTACACATCCCGGGCCCATAAAGCAGCACTATCTCCAGAGGGCAGGGACACCTCACCCCTTGTGCTGTGGGGTACAGCACACACCGTGCCGTGCTGCCAGACAGCACTGGCCTCACTGGTTTTACAGGGGCACCATCTTGCCTTCAGTGATATACACTGCCAAATACACACTTAGTGCAATCAGAATCTGTTAAAGCAGACTGAAACCTTTTACCAGGTTTTCAGAAAGATCCACACAAAGTGCCACAGACCCACACTGCCTCTCCCAGGAGATAAATACCTGCCTTCCCCACCACCACGTTCATACCCCTGTCCCTTGCAGCACCCAGCTCTACCTGCTGTGGCCTGTGCAGAACAACAGAAGGCTGACTGCACTTAAACCCCAAACACACCCCTGGTGAATGGGAAGTGTTCACAGATAGCACTGCAGCTCTGGGAAAGCCAGGTCTCAGAGAACACTCAGATTTGCCTAACACACAAGAATGTGGACACCACAGTGCAGCTGTACTACAGATGTGAGGCATCAATACCTTAATCTCCAAAAGGAATTTAAAATTAAGGGATGAACATACCCCTCACTCCCTACCTGTGTAATTTACTCAGGTGATGGACAGTAATATTTTTTTGCTTAACAACCGTTTCTCAATAATCTTACTTTTCTATGCAAAGACCTTACCTAATTAGGCCATAAAATCAAGAGAACTAGCCTGCTGCTTGTGTGTTTTTTCAAGTAATCAGAAAAAAAGCAGCAGCAGCAAACAAAACATGCACAGAGTGCACATTAACAGCAGTGGCCAAAGTCAACCCATTATGGCCAATCTTGGAAGTTGGCAGAGAGAAGCCCTACAGAAACAAGGCTGTAGGTATAGGGTCATGCCTAAATTAGAAGCTTTCCTGCTCAGAAAGCCAGGTTGCACTTAATGACTGCCTAACTAGCCGTGGTAAGGACTTGGAATTCTCCCCTCCCTGCCTCTCTGCCACTAGCACTGTGTACCTGCATAATTTTCTGATAAAGAAGATAACCATCAGTAGTTCCTAGCTGGGAAGTTTCAGTTATTAGTGTCATTCAGCAGTGGAAGCAGGGGGAGGCAGCTAGGGCACACAGTTGTGCTAGGTGAACCAGTGGGGTGAACTTATGTCAGTAAAATGCCAAAACATGAACTCCTTCCAGTGCTTCCCTTAGGCCCAGTTAGTTAACTCAAACATGAATGTTTGCAAAGTAATGCATATTTATTTCTCTAACTTAAAACTGCTGCAAAAGGCAATTTTGAGGCCTTTCTTTTTTGGCTTCCATCTTTGCATGGAAGGAATATGAACATTTTCTTTCTTAAGGGCTCTTTGAAATAGGCTTTTAAGAGAGGCAAGGAGCTTTTTACTGCTGTGGGATGTTTTATCCTCTTTTCTTACATTCCACTCTTGTAGCAGCCTGTCACATTCAGAAGTAGAAAATGTTCACACCAAGAGTTACAGTGGATTCAGTGAGCCTTGTGTGCCTACACCTGGTGTAAAAACTTTCCTAGCTCCTAAGTATCAGTTTTGGTGGGTCTGGGCATTATTTATGTGAAAAGAAGTCATTGCTAAAATGCCATGCCTAAACCTGCAACAGGCTTTGTTGAGCCCTCCTAATCTCTGCAAGCTTTATGCACTTCAGAAGCCAATTCTGAACCATGTAAGTAAAAGCTATATATTCAGCAATGAGTTACAATTGATTGGGAAGTTATAGTCCTGTGTATTTCAAGAGAAACAAACAAATCCTGACAGCTTCAATTAAGAGACACAAACTACTGTCTAAAGAACAGTAGGGAGTGAACAAAATCTAACATCCTCACTTCCTTCTAAACAAAACTGCTCAACCTTTCCTTCTGAAAAAAACCCAAACCACCCTTTTATTGCAGAAAGAAGCCTTTTCACTGACACTGAGTACCACAACAAATGAGGCAGAACACTGAACACTTACTCTGATTCTAGCCAGCAGATGCTCTGGTGTAGTTTTTCAGCACCTTACTGAGCTCACAGACTACTTCAGGTAAGTAGCCCTGTGCAAACCAAGGAGTTGAGGCTGATGAACACTCGGTGATTTTATAGGAGACCTGCTATGCAGGTTTTTTACCACTTGATACTAGGTCTGTGGGGGAAAGAAAAAAACTTTAAAAGCCCAATCTAAATTCAGCTGCAGGAGGTAGCTTTTAATTGCACTTTGGATCAATAGAGAAGCAACCTAACACTTGCTCTTGGTTACTAGGCAGGGCTTGTACTTTTCCAGACTGCTTTTCCTATGTTCCCTTTTCCTTATTTGCTCACACAGCCTGGATTCTCCACAATTTAAGTGCAGAACAAAGCATTCATATCACTAGAGCACATACCAAATTATGTATCTGTGCCACAGATGTTGGTACCTTATCAGCAGAAACGCGTTCAGTAAGTAGTCCCAACATTTAAGTAGTTTAAAGTATTGGAAAAGTGTTAAAAATAGCAATCTCAAATCCTTATAACCAGTACTGAATGATAGGTGTTTACAAGCACTTAAAGGGTGTCAAGTAGCATTTCATTTCACTTCTCAGCTGTATAAAATTAAAAGCAGGCCAAAAGGTAGACAGGCATTAACAAAGGTCCATCAAGAACTTTTTCAATCCAGAGAAAACGTGTTCTTGTAGCCCTCTTGTGTTCAGTTGGATTAACAGCTTTTACATCCACAGCATCCTTCCTTACCACGCCAAAATCACAGCTCTGCATGCCTTAACCACACTGACAGTCAGTTCTTTGTCCTATACACCTTCACTCACTTTCTTTCATGGTTTTTCTCTTTCCATCCTGGTTGTAAAATTGAATCCCATTCAGGCGATGCTCCTGAAACAGTGGAGTGCTCAGTTGGTATATTCATACCATAAAACAGGGAACTGCTGCTTTGGAGTAGGACTAAAGCACCCCTCACTGCCTTGAGCATGCTGATATTCCCAGTGTTTCTTCTCCATAAAAGGACTGTAATGAACACAATTTACAGCCTTGTTTCTCTCTTTTAGTTAATGCCTAGTTCAAGTTTTAAATTGAGTGTCCCACAAACACCATTTAGACATGTGCAATTCTCTCACAGAAATCACCCTGATATTATCCAAACCCTATAAGCATTACTGACAGTTCTGTTTATTCCACACCTTCCCTGCCAATCACCAAGTTATGGCTGCACTGCTATGGGTGCCTAATGGGATGGAGTCATGGAACTGAGGATAAGGAAAAGGGTTGTTTCCTAAACAACACTCACCTTCCATGCCTGCTGCCTCGGCCTTCAATCAGCCACTGCAGGAGAGATCAGGGGGCTCGGGTGAGCAGGGCAGTTGTGCTTCAAGAGCTGCTATCGCCTATCTCAGGGAGCCAAACTCCAGCATGGATGTGCTGCTGTGCAGAGGAAACCTGGAGAAGGAGCTATAAACTATGGAAGAAAGAAAGAGAAATGAATGAGAACAGAGAAAAGACAAAGGACAGCACTAGAACAGGAAACATGGCTTAGCAGCAGTGCCATCAAGGAGTACTGGCAAGCAGTGCCCACTCTTGATCAGCTACACTGGTGCACTTGGGCTCATGAAAACTTAAAGAGTTTTGACAGATACACAGGTAGATTTTGAGAGCATCTGAAAACATGCTTCAGAAAGAAGACTCAATATAGATAGTGCAGGGCATGGTATTTTCTTTCCTTGAAAGACAGCGAGAGTAGCAGAGCTAGAAGCAAGTTAAACCCTAATGTGTCTTTCCCTATAAACAAGGTAAAGAGGAGAAAAACATGCACCTCAACAACCCATAAGATCTTTGTGATACAAAGCAATTTAGGAATGAATGTACCAAATTTTCTGCAGAAAAGCCAGTCAATCCCACCAAAATTAATATAATACATCAAGAGTAAGTCAAAGAATATGCTTCTACTTCTCTGTGTGAGCAGATTATACACTAAAACTTGTCAGAGACCCTGGCTACAAATGTGAGTCAGACAGCAGGTAGTTACAGCAGCTCTGGGCTGCTGATATGTTGGAGGGAATAGGGTCATGTATGGAAGCAGAAAGCAAAGTTTCTAATGACCTCATATATTTGAGTTCATTATTTGATATTTAATTTTACCAAAAAAATGTATTGATTATACTGATATTATTTTGATACTTCCATTGCCATGGTAATAAAACAAGTAACACTGTCTTTGAATCTGTTCAACAATTAGCTTTTACATATTAAGAGCTGAGCAGACTACACAGCTACCTAGAGCCCATGCCCTTACATGCTCCAAAGGGACAAAAAGCTTTGGAGGATCGCTTTATAGCAGTCACTTAAGAGATCCTAGATTCTTGTCTTTTGTGAATGAGAGGCAGAGAAAGCCTTCAAAGGCCACATTGAAACTCCCTCTAAGATGGTTAGTTGATGACAAAATAAGTTTTTAAATGTTAGGCTGGCAGAAATTCATAATTTTCTGTAGAGTTTGATCATGGCATTTCACAGTTAGCCAGGTCATTCAGCACTGAGGACTCGGTCAACAGAGATAAAAACCTTAGAGAGCTTTCCTTCTGAACTCTGGAGTAGTGAATCTGATCAACATAAAAATCTGTCCCTTTCCTGCATCTAGTGTATTCTAAATCTCCTCAATGCGTAAAGTCAACACTACAGGTACTAAGACCTGCCACACAGCTATCTGAAATTTAAATGAAGCTTTCAATATCAGGAATTGAGAGGTGATCAACTGTGCATTCTCAATTGTGCATTCTCAGTTAGAAAAACAATTAATCTGTTTTTGTGCTTCCACTATAAGGACACTATTTGCAATTCTCCAGCATCTTCAACTTCAACTAGAGTTCATCTGCCTTACTAAAAACATAAGATGGTCTACATAGACATCTAAATAGACTCTTCTGACTATAGATCAGCAACAGATTCATTTTTTCCAGTCAGTTTTTGTTGGAACTAGAAACACGGAAATTTGCCTTGGGAAAGGTGAGAAGTTTAAGCTGTTCAAAATGAGACATATCACATTAAAAAAACCCAACAAAAGTTATATACACAGGCTCTACAACCATCATTCGAAGATGACAAGTTTGTAAAACTCTTCCAGATTCCCTCTCTGGCTCCCAAATACCCCAAAGAAGCGGTGAGCTACACAACATATTCATCAACCAACATTCAGACATTCCAAGTGTTACAAAGCCAGCCAGTGCTGTATTTGAGCCTGTGAAGGTTGTGAGCAACTGTTAGGGATAAGGATGCTTCCCAGTTTATCTCCATCCTTTCTCTGTGAGAAAGTATCATGAAACAAGTGCAACCACCTTGTGTGGGGGCAGTTTGTGTCCTCTGTATATATTATACTGTAGACTCTGCTCACCCCATCCAGCAAAATTAGCATTTCTTTGGCACTTCAGACAGGTTCAAGGCATCTCAGGAAAGGATCCTGTGGTACTCTGCAGATAAGAACCTTTGCAGAGCTCTGAAGGGGAGCCAGATGAACCAGAGAAGAGGTCTGTATGAGCTGGGACCACACAGCAGTTGCTCATCTCTCAGCTCACAGGTTCATTGTGGGCCTTTGACCTGCTGCAGCTCATTCAGTTCCAATACAGCACACCCAACAAGCTCTCCCAGGAACCTACAGTTTGTACATTAGGCACGTAAAGGAAGAGCCAGAGCACAAAATGCAGATTGTGCTTTCACAGCATGGAAAAAAAGATGGATCATCCAAATAGACTAAGTGAATATCAAGAAATATTTTATTGTACATGTAATCAAAGTTTAAAAAACAGACAAGAAGGAGCAAAGGACAGATTTATCTAGATTCTCTTAACTATGCAGGGTACAGAACTACAACTAGGAAAGAATTAGCACATATTAGTACCCTTTGCTCCCCTTCCCTGCCCCAATGGAAGAGGTTACACAAGCAAGATCTGTAATGCTTTAAATCAAGGCTTCTCAGTAACTGCACACTTGAGCTGACATAGTTGAAGTATGTTCAGTTTCATGAGAGAGTGTGTGCCTTGAAAATAGTTGTTTATAAACAAAACTACTCTCTCTTTAGTGGTTTGTAAGCATTACTCATTCAACAGCAAGAGTATACTTAAAAGACTAATGATTTAGTGGCCATAGTTGTCACTATATCTGAACCAACACTATCTTTAAGTATATCAATTATAGAAAATAGATTCCTTAGGCAGTAGAGAATATATTATCTAGTGGCAAAAACAATGTAAAGAAGCAGAGGAAGTATTCACAGGGAAGGGAGGGGGGAGCTGTGTGCTGAGCAGGGGCATATTGAGTAATCAGAACTAAAAAAGCTGAGTTCTGGAGTGCTAACTGCAAAGGAGTTACACCTCAGCATCACAGGTGTAGGTTTCAGAATGTCTGGGTTGAAAAATATGGTACTCATTGCACATCTACATAAATCTCTGAGCTTAAGTCACGCCCTAGATCCTCCTAACCTATTACAGCGGGATATTAAACAGTTCTGGCACTGTAACTCATGTTCTGCCTTACATGCTGCGCAGAAGGCGGCTTCTGTTCTCTTCCAGAAGCAGATAGGAAGAAGTCTGAAAGTGAATGCAGAGCATTATCAGAGCTTATTCACCCCTGCAACACTTTCCTTCCTAGTTTAGAAGGGTGAAGAACTTCAGAGCATAAAGCTGCAACTGCTCTTCCAGTGCAAGCCGATTTTCTCTCAACAGCTCAGAAATAAGCCTTCCCAAAAAACCTAAGCCATACAGCATGTAGTCAGAGTTGAATCAAATCTGTGTGACAAGTGCTAAATTCTGGATAAAAGGCAAGACAAGTTCTAGGATCCCCACGAAAGATGGATTTGTTTATTCTTCAGTGGCCCAATAAGGCTAGCAAATTAAAAGACTCTTTACAAAACTTCCAGAGAAGGCCCATGGAAAAGCAGACAAAGTAACAGCAACTCTCATATTCTGGATTCTAATGCCCTTTGGAGACTATGAGATTTTTGGCTTAAAATGCAAGTGAATCATGATGTATTAACGATCTTAATCTACTTCAGCCTACAGCACGGTCCAATGCAGATTATTAGCGTCAAGTTACACACCTAGGACTTGAATTCACTAACACTCATAGCACCACTTGATTGTTGCTGTAAGTAAAGACAGTCTAACCCTCAACTCTTCTGCCAGAAAGAGCGTATTACCTTTGATAATTGTGTAACACCACCTATTCCAGGCCAGCTGATCTACTCTTTTTTGTCCTCACACATATTGCATCTGTTTTCAGATAAATCTGAACAGCTCCAAGCTTAAACTCTGTGACATATCACCTTAGATTCCAGAGTTACAAAATAAATTCTCTTTACAGTATTCAGATGTAGGAGATTCACTCAACTGACAAACCAGTTTACTGACAGTATCTCTCACTAGTTATTTCCTTTATGTGCCAACTGCACATCATAAAAGCCTCCCCACTGTTCTTCATACTTCTCAGCTTTGAAACAGGAAAGGATCAATATAAATATCTCAGGATTAACAGACCTAGGTGCAGGGAAGAAAGCAGCTGTTCTGTACCTCAGTAATTATTGCTCAGTGTTTATCTGTTTTAAGCAACATCAAGACAGTATCTGAATTTATGCTGTACTTTAGCAGAGACAGGTTCCCTAACATTAAAGAACATCAGCCTTTCCACTGAAGAAAATCTCTAGAATTTAACTGGCCATTTTTTCTTAACTGTTACTTGTAACAAGGCAGATTTGTTTAGGTTCCCATTCCAACAACATTATAGTTGTCAAACTACATGGCTCATACCTGTGGCCAGTCTTTTGAGCAGGTGGGCTGCACATTTTCATAACCACAGAAGTTTATCAGCTATGCTAAAACACTACATAAAAAGCCCAGGATTGTTTGCAGACTCACCAGCTACCTACACAGAACAGCTCTTCCACAACAGTGATTTCACTAACAATTGAACTTGAAGACAAACACTACAAGAAAGCCAATAAAGGATCTTGTGTGATCAAAGGTTCTCTTACTATCTCATCTGAAAGAAGCTACCTTCCACTTTGAACTATCTCCTCCTTCCATAGGAATAACCAACATACCTTTTGGAGGCAATTTAGACAGTGACTGCTCAAAAACATTTCAACAGAACTGCTTTTTGGAAGAGAGAATAAGTTATTTTACTATTTGCACAAATTGAATTTACTACACTCATTTTACTCTGGTAATGCTTTAGCTACAAGGTATCTGTACAAGATATATCAGCAGAGATAGCACATTGTTAACACTACACATGTAAACCGAGAGACAACAGGTCCTTCCATCCAGGTGTCATATTGCAGATAAACCGTTGATGTCAGTCCGAGAGGCTGCGGAACTGCACTTCAGCACCACGGAGATTCCCATGGAGCCCAACAGAACAGCTGTGCTCTACAAGGGTGACTGTCCATCCTGGAACAGCAGCAGGAGCAGAATCAAGCAACCAGTGTTTGCAGGAATATTCACGAGGAGGATTCCATTCATTCGGTGCATATTGCTGTACATAAGGTGCGTAAACCTGCCACGGAGGAGATCAGCGGGAAGAGAAGCCAGTGGCAAGGCTGCAACCAACTACTGGCGTCATGTCCCAGATCTGGAACAGAATATTGTGGAGAATTGCACAGCTTTAGTGTCAGACGCACAGGTCTTTTTGCAAGAGGCATAGAAGCAAAAGATAAGCATAGAAGCAAAACATAAAGACATCCCTGGACACAAGGTAGCAATTCCTTTTTAACGTATGCTTGAGGAAAATCTCAAAGAGTTATACCAGCCTTACAAACCAAAAGCCAAATTTGGGGCTCAAGAGTCTTTGTGCACTTCTGTGTAGGTCTGTTTTAAGAAGCCCTATGCGGTTTGTCACAAACATGCTTACATCAAAACAAGGACAGGCTGGCACAGTCTCAGCTCTGGCATGCATGGTGGATGTAGAGCTCAAGCGCAGCAAGATTCCCTATCAGTCTGAGCTCCATGTCGCTGTCTCATAACAAGGGTTTTCAGTGGCCATGCTCCCAGCCATGGAGCTCAGAGCACAGGAACCTGTATATGGATGCTGAAAAGCTGTAGCAGAGAAACCTTCCAGCTTTCTGCAGCATTCCGTGAGAGCTGTCTTTCCCATGCAAGTTATTCAAAACAGTATCACGGTTTCTGTAAACTATTCTTTCCTATCTTGCACCTGTGGATTGTTTTGATACTGACTAGAGAAATATTTTGGAATAGGTGTTGTAGAATTTGACCAATCACCCTAGGAGCTGGATGGCCAGCGGTCCAATGACCTTACACCATGTAAGAATACTAAAGTATAAAATGGGCTGTATAAAATTAAATAAAAGTTACTTCTTCACCCTTTCTTCCTGGACCAAATCTGGGACCAAATCTGTGTTGGCTTTCTCTCCGTGCTCGCTGTAACAGCAACACCTGTACATTTCCTGAGGTCTGTGTCTTAAGGCTGATGGCAGATTCTTCTGCTGCCCATGCCTGCTGTGTTTGTTCAGAAACACAACAGTAACAGATCCAACAGCTGCACTCCATACAGTGGAGTTACAAGTCACTTCCTCATTCAGCTGCAGAAAAACAGCCTAGCAAATACAATTCCTTCTTCCCACAATAGATAGCTTGTAGCAATAGTTGTCAGAAAGAAAAAAAATTTACAAAAACGAATTCTCTATCAAATATCTCTAAGAAATACAGTAAAGAGACACAGGAATACCTTCACAATCCGGTCGCTCCCACAAGTCACCATTAGCCCTCTGGAGATGTCCATGGACATGTGTGAAATGTTGTGTTTTCCTTCATGAAATGTTGCCAAGGAAGTACGGCTGCACAAGAACAATTGAAATGAAAGCCAGCCATCAGATGAAGCTTCATGGTATCATTATAGCAGTGCAAAATAAACTTAAAAGAAAATTAAGTTGCTCAAGTACTAATAAATCAGTTCCAAGACCTGCAGTGCCATATTAAAGGGGACAGAATTAAATCAGCAAGTCATGCTAAGGTACTGCTTGTGGAGTTACACAGGTGTGACATTTCCTGGCCCTCTGGAGCCTGACTGTTAATAATACTGGAGCAGAAGTGGGACACTGTATTAGCAAATACTTCTACTCCTGGTTAACAAAATCAAGCTCAGCTATATTTTTCCCCTGCTGACTACAGAAGTCAAGTAGGGCATCCCATCTCATTTTTCAAAAAAACCCAACCCCAAGCAAACAAAAAGCCTCAACAATGAAAAACCCAACAACACAATAAAAAACCGCAAGCCCTTCCAGATTTTCACATCTGATTACTCTGTTCATATCCAGAGAAAAGGGGTTCCTTCATTTCTAAGACAAGTTTAAAGAGACAGCAAATGATGTTTAACCTCATTTGCTTGCATGGAGAAAACCATGTTGAGCTCTGAAGAATATTCCCAAAGAAATAGTTTTTAGAAAGTGTCCATGAACTAATGCATATACATCCTGGCAGCTGAAATGTTAAGTGCAATCAATCACTTTTAACTAAACTGAAATGTTGAGACAAATATATTTCAAGTTTAGATCTGGGCTCCTGGAAAAGAAGAACTAAAAGGGATAAAAATGTTGTAATTCCACATCTGATCCAAATGCATTTGCAGAGGCAGATGGGGGATCTCTGCCATCACAGTGCTTTCAGTGCCCAAGCCCTATTAGCAGAGAGTCAGCTCAGTGTGTTCCGTAGCATTGTGTGTGGATGTGGAGCAAGCCCAAGGGTTCCTGCACACCAGCAGTGTTACTACAGTTTATGACTCCTTAATACTCACTCTTCGTCTTTGATCGACTCAAAACAGGAATCACAGACACGGACCTGGAACTCAAATCCCATGATTGGGTAACTCGACCGTTTGGTGCTGCACTTGCCACACACTGCTTGCCCACATTTTCTGCAATGGTGCTTCACGGAGCAAGAAGAAAACAAATGAATAAGTCACTATACTGTGACACTTGATAACTGTACCAAGTGTCTACCGAACAACAAAAACAACAAAGCTTCTGTTTTGCGACCTGTTAGAAAGCAACCTGTTAGAAAATGCTCTTTCAACCAAAGACCAACATCTCTGGAGCTCTGAACAGCTGTTTGGATCGTTAATGGATTTATCTCCATATTCTCTGTGTACATCCTCTTCTCCTGCAAGTTCCTTCTGCGAGAAGGGGAAAAAGAGGGTTAACAAGCAACCCAGCTAAAAACAGTCTAAGAAAGCCAGAAACAGATGAATGTGTCGGTGCTTGTCCAGTCCCTTTGTAACAAAAACTACCTGGAAAGCTTTCATATTCTGGTACATTAAGAACAGGGCCATTAGTGCTTCACTGGAGTGAGCATCTACATGCTCAGTTATGGGGCACTGTTTGCCATTTTACACAACACTTGAGGATTAGTTGTCCATAGTTCCAAAGCATGGAAACATTCAGAGAAATCCAAAAGAGCACTCCTAGCACAGCCTGCTTCGACATGTGACAGAAGCTTGATGCAACACTTTCACAGAATTTGGAAATGTCTTAGGAGTGCCTAGAAGCTGTAACTTCTCAATATACCCTCACTTCAAAGCAGCAAAAATACCAAGAGTTGAAAAGATCTACCAGCCTTAGCGGTTTTCTGTTTACTTTTTGCTCAAGTGCTGAAGTACAGCTAAGCACTGAAACCAGCCATCTCACCTGTCTCATGCCCATCGTCTTTGTGTCCCACATTTGCTTTATATTCCAGAAGAAAGGCTGTTCACACTTCTGACAGGAATCACTTTCTAGCCATTGAGGAGCCTACAAAAAGGCAGGAGATGCAAGCAATCAGAATTGTTTTCCCCTCATACAACAAACAAGGAAGTTTGTTTTAAGAACCCAAAGTAAAATTTTACTTGGAAAGGTGCCCTGGCTCTGTTCTGGACATTACAATAGTAAATTGCCTAGAGCATAGTACATAGTAAGTTTAGCACAAAAACCACAATCCCAAGAATACAGTTATGGGTTACCTACACACCTCCTACACTTTTAAAGCCTACAGTAGTATGTTATGTTACTGCCTTAATAAGAAAACTCATTCAAACATCTAAGTTACTAAACCCACTGCCAGCTCTCAAAGACTGCTGTTCTGGTTGCCTGGGTGGCTTTTAAGGACCAGTGTAGTCCAAATTGTAGAAACTATGAAGTAGTAATCCCCTCTAAGAAAGGAGGTGTCCAGAAGTAAATTCTGTAATTATCTTTTCTACTTTAATGGGATTGCAGTTTGAAATAATTAGGAACTCATCTGCATTTTCCATCCTGCCCACACTTCGTTAAGCATCCCTTTGCCCACCTACACACTTTTCCTGCCATAAATGGACTAGGCCAAATGAAAATAGAGCTTTTACACATTTCAGCTCTCTCAGATACTTTAACTGAACATCCCTGTAAGAGATAGAAAGAGAGGCACAGTATTTTTAGTACATAGACTTGAATTTGAACATGTATATTCTATACAACTTTATACATCTCATGAGGAAGTCTCCCTGAGACTTGACAGGAGGAAAGCTGGAACAACAAAGGATTTTCTCTTTTCAATTCACTTACATTGCCGACAGTAAGAAAACAAGAGCATTCTCAGTTGCACCACCATGGATATGAACTGATGCAGAAAGAAAGTGTATGGCTGGGTCAATTGCTGTGTACTGGGATCTTTTAAAAAAAATGTTGCCTGGGGACTGAACCTCTGCCTTCTGAACTGCATCTCAAAACCTGCCTCTCACTTCTTTACCTGCTTTGACACAAGTAGAGAACTTATTTCAAGACTGTTGAAGCACAGTCCATTGGTTTCTTTACTGCAAGAGTGTGACTGCTTTAGATTGCTCCAGCAGCAAAGGCCACAGCCATTCCAGTGAACATGTTGTCTCTTTGAGATAAAACTCTAAGCAGTCCCAAGGATGTCCTGCACTTTTCCTGTCCTGGGAACTCATTTAGTACAATGCAGCATGGACAGCCACTAGAACAGAACAGGTTTCAATAATATCATTCAGCTTTAAAGTGTCAGACAATGCGGTGAAAGCAGCCTGCAGAACTGACTAAGGAAAATTACATTAGTCTCTGAAAAGGGGAAAAAAAAGAAAAATCTTTGACCTAGGACATGAACTTACCTCTTCTCGGCTGATATCCATGTTCCAAACAGCAATTCCCCCATCAGCTGAACAAGACACCAGCTGCCGTGTCAGCTGGATGTAGCAGATAGCCTGCACCTTGTCACTGTGAACAAAGCACACACTATTTACCCACAGGTATTTAAACAAAGCTTGGTTTCCCAGCAAACCCTGATTTATCCTTGTAAATAAAGCTACTGAGGAAGCCCAAACTGATTTCCAGTTTGCTAAATCCACTAAGTAGAGCTCTGAGGATGAGTGAACAGATGCTGTCACCTGAGCGCTACCCTAGCATCAGGATGTTGCTGAGAGTGTTTTTACAGGCCTGACCAGAATACCAGAGGTACAGTTCTGTGTTAACATTTGCTGGCAGTAAGCCCTGATGGTGAACTCAGTGTCAACTGGCTCAGAGTGTGTGCGCAAATACTCTTCTGCGTTGGCAAGGAGAGCCACTTATCAAAACAGAGACAACTGAAAAAATAAAAAGAAGTATTTGTTTCAAGATGCAGTTAAGAAGCAGACAGAGGTTCCACTGTTGCTAACAAATCACAGTAAGTCAGTCTGTAGCTGCAAAGCAAAGTATGCATTTGCCAATAAGACAATTCAATCCTAAAGAAAGTCATGGTAAAACAAAAGTCTGCCCCAAGAAACTAAACAAAGAATCTGAGTAGTATCACACTGCTTTGCAACATCTAAATTGAATTTCAAAAGTCATTCTGCTTCTTAGAACTTACTTTCCCATTCAGTACGAAGAGAAACTAACTGTTACAAGTCTTCACAAGGACACGAGGCAGCAGTAACAGCAGTATAAAGTCCTCCAGTCACTGACTTCAGTTACTTTTTTGTAACCAGACCTCTATTAATTCTTTAGTCATAAAACTAAATCCTCAAGATTTAACAAGAGTTCTAGGGCTAAGGCTATCAGTCTTGATCAAAGGTGGATGGAGGCATCTATGGAATTAGACAAGAGAATGCACTATACAAATACCTTTAAACATAAACAAGATGTCTGCTACCACTGCATTTCTAAGTAGAAGATATCTTCAGTGGTGAACTGCCTGTCAGACTGAATTAGAGCCCTACATTTAAAAATGGCAGCTAGTGTTATGTCTCTAAAAATTAAGAGTTGATTAATACAGACAACTACCTCAACTTCAGAAGAGAGGAGACATGATACTTTCTGAAGTTGAGAGACTATCACTGCAATTTAGCCAGTTTATCACCTCACTGACAGAAAGAGAGAGAGAACAGGAAGATAACGAAGCTTATTTTATACAGGTACATGAACATGCTTATACATAAAGGTTCTAGCCCTCCTCTCACAAGTAACTCAGTGTAGTATTTACAATACAGACACACGCAATTTTTACATAAAGGCCAAACCAGATGATTTAGGATTTTTATCCACCTCTTTCTCTAAACTACTTCTGTGTTACTTCTAAACCATGGTAATAAGAATGTATTAAACATGAACAAGAAAAAAGATTTATCAGTAAGGCTTTCCTAGTACTGATTATCCTTCTTCCTCCTCAAAGTCCTCAGGGTTCTGCAAAGAGTAATTTCCTCCATTATTCACAATGACTCAAATATCTTGCCACGCTATTTAGTGTTCCTAGGACTGTGTGTTCATTACAGGACATGTATGAAAAATAAGACTCCATTACATACTGATGTCCCTGGAGCAGCAGCGTTCGCCCCTTCCTTCCACCAATATCCCACATGATAATGCTGTGGTCAGAGGCACCTGAGAAGAGCAGCCGTTGAACAGGATCCCACCACAGGGAAGTAATACTCCCTAGGAAAGAACATTCTGCAGTTAGATGTAAGGGACTGGCTCCCCAACACGGTGATGCCCTCCTGGAGCATTAAAATGAAACCTGAGGTAGTGCCTTACTCCAGTAACATATTGAAAGCCTTAAAGCAAAGGAAGCATCCGACAGCAAAGTGCAGTCCTGACAGAGAGGCAAGGAGTACTGGACAATAGAACGGAATGTCCCTAAGAAGACAGATATAGCATAAGCCAGAAAGTCTGAGTTCTGCCCCTTGTATTTAGGTAGGTGGTTTTAAGAGTTGCCAGGCTGCTGTGTGAGCTTTGGAAGATAGAAGTACTAACACTTGCCAAGCAGAAACCAGTATCTACAACACAGTGAGGTGCTTGGTCAGTGGTTGCAGGACAGCTCACAGTGTTCTCAGGTAAAGCCACTCCCTCACATAACCATTTACAACCTTAAAATAGCTGGACTAAGAAATGAAGTGACAGTTTTACCACTGTTAGCAAACCTGCCACTACTCACTAAACGACAAAACTAGATTTCAGAAGGCCCGGTGCAGCTGTGAATTAGTCAGGGATAGAAAGAAATTAGTCATCTGACAGTACCGGCCTTATACTAAACCCATATGAATGGTAACGTAGACAGAGACTAAAGGGGTAATTTTGTTACTCATGCCACCTATAGTTCTGAAGTTGGGACATTTTATTCCCTTGAAGAGATCCTTCCCTTTAAAGAATCCTTCCATTGCTCAGTTATCATCAAAAGCCTTGTTAGTGTGAAACCAAGATGATGAATAGTAATTAGAGCCCAAATCAGTCCTTCCCAATGCTCTGGAGCAAGAGGGGTTTTTTGCCTCCTTTAGGGCTACACTACTTTCAGACCGACCTATTTGGGAATAGTATGTGTACCAAAAAGGCACTAACTTTGAGTATTATCTCATCATTACACAGAGCAAGCTGTTATATATGGTGAATTCAGGAAGCTGAGAACAAACTCGGAAACCATTTAAACTGCAAAGCAAACACTACTTGCTTATGAAGTCACCTCTAACAAGAGCTAGAAAGCAAACAAGATGAAATCAGACTTTTGAAGTCTGTCAAACACAGCTGCACTCAAAGAAGAACTAGATGCCATTTAAGTTTAGAGTTACTAGATCTTGAGAATATTACACAAATACTATGGAGGAAAAAAGGTTACACATAATCTGATTTGCTTTAAAAAAAAAAAGGAAAAAAGATGAAATAACTAGCATTATACCAGTTGAAGAAAAACCTGTTTCTGCCCCTGAAATCCTCTTTTATGCTAGCTCAGTTTTTGTTTTAAGGATCACAGTCCCCATATGGAAATATATGAGCCAAAGCTGGCTGCTGTGTAGACAGCACTGCTAAAGTTAGTGCTTGGAAGCCCATCACAACTTGAGATAGAATATGCACTATAAGAAAGTGCCACACAGACATAGTGCTTTTAGACTAACAGTAACATTTCCAAGGAGCTGCATTTGAACACAGACTAGTGCAAAAGTACAGAGAGGCAAAGGCATCTCTAGGGCCAAGAGTATTATTTTGCTCTAAACTGAAACAGTCTGAAATACTCCTTGAAAGCAGAAGAGACATTTATCACTTGAAAAATCTCAACTTGCCTCCTGCATTCAAAACCAGCTGTCATTTCACAGTCATCTGCAGATCAGGAGTCTACCCAGCTTTAACAAAGCCTACTTTATACTTACAGCTGTTATACAAGGCAGCCTTTTCCAGTGGGTCAGAGACTCATGACCCAGTAGTTCATCCCTACCCACATGCAAACTGTCAGCTGATTTGAAAGTTGCCAGTACCACGTGGGAAAAGGCATTGTCTTGTTTATTTTTCTCAGCGTGTTATTAAGTTACCCGTTATTCTGTGATTTGCCTTCTTGCCTTACTCATTACAGCAGACAGTGGCTCCATACCATGTTATGGACCACTTGATTCTTCATTTGATATAAGGACTTCAGCTGTACTATACAGGATGGGACATTTGTCTGAGACCAGGCAGTTTCTTCAATGTTAAAGAGACTAAAGCTTTTAAAGGTGGCCATCTAGTGGATAACTTGTGTTTAACTGAATGCATATGTTTACCTTTATTTTTCATCTATAATAAAAATACCTGTAGGTGTTTATAAGGCTAAGATATCCCCTCAGCAAGAATGTGTTTGTTCTTTAACAGGAAGTCATGTACAGCTTTGAACAACTTATGATAACCACTACCCTGGACTGGTTTTTCATCTAGTATCTACCCTTAAGAGGCAGATACGCAACTGAACATCTCACCCCAACTTACAAAGAGGTACCATATCTGGAACAAGTGGATTTAAGACAAAGAGTTACTTTACCTTCATGCCCTTTGAGGGTTGTGATAACTGAGCAGGTATTCTGCTCAAGCTTCAGAAGAGTGATCTGTCCAGAATAATCACCAACAAAAGCATGCTGAGTTTCATGATCATATCTGAACACCAGTCAAGGAGATGCTTCATTTGTTCAAAGAGTATTTTACATGAGTGAAAAAAGTCAGCTATAGAGTCTAAAAAAATTGGAAAAGAACATTTTAATGTGCCAGATAAATATTTACATAATTACTTCTAAAGTGGTTAGAGAGTGTAATAAACCTTTTTGATTCCTCCCTTCTCATCACACTTCCCTACATGTCCAAGTAAAACTGCAGAGAAAATAAGTGAGGAGAGTTTTACTGGAGAAAGCCATGAGATAATCCATGCCCTAGTTTAAGGCAAGCTGAGTAGCTTTAGGCCATTTCTAGCAGCTGTTCACAGGACACACTCATGCTCGTCTACAAGATGCCAAAACTCATCAGGCTACTTGTTGCAGTGCAGAGCTGTCTGCAACCATTAGGAGCACCTCACTGGACAATAGGTGGCATTCAGTCTTACCTACTATCTCCTCCAATAAACCCTTAGTTTTCTAGCATGTTAGCAGTTGATATCCCCAGGAGAGGAAAACCAAGATACATGGATGCTGTCCCTACACAGTGAGTTCACCTTACTGGAAGCACACTCCCAGTGTTCTAGCTACTGCGAAGGTGAGACTGTCTCATTTCTTGTCCTGTTCTCTGGACTTCCCAGTTTACCAATGCAGATCCTTGAGTGTGGTATTGAAAACTGAACTGTATTTCAAAAAGGATTGTTAGGTAACACTGAGATAAAAGCCACACCACATCCTAACATTGGATCCATTAACAAGGTGGCACATTGGGCAAAAGCATTACACCTCATAACAGTTCTGATACTCAGTTTTTCCCACAATGTAACTATGAACTCCAGAAACCAAAGCACAGCAAGCCAATGGAACTAGATAATTTGCTGCTTTCAGAAGACTCTTGCTATTCAGAATATAAGCAAGAGCTATGAAAGACCCGTGCAGCTGACACCACGTAACCCAAGAGCTGTGTATAAAGTTAGGTGTCCTCCTGGAACCACACAGAAACACAAGCAGCAGCTAGAAAAGTAGCCTCTGGTATCCAACAGAAAGGGCTAACTTTAAAAAGACAGTCTACCAAAAAGCCCACCACCCAAAGTGAAAATGCAGAGGCTTTGCCATCTGATGACATTCCGAAATCTCTTACGCCTTCAGGATCTCGAGATAAACAATTTGCTTTCAACAAATCCTCTAAGTCCCCAAATATGTGATCCTTTCTTCATCTTGGAAGTTCAGTCTTGCCTTATCCCCACTAATCCAGTAAAGAATAGGCACTCTGCTGTGTTTTTCAGAAGCTTACACATAGGATCACTAACAAACAACTTCTAAGGAACCTCCTGATAGGGAGGCCAAGCACCTAGTACAGACACCAGCAAGCTGGTTCTTCCAAACACAAGTCCAAAGGCCGATCAATTACAATGGATTTTCAAATGTCAAGTTCTTCAGTGGAAATTTATTTTTATATTGATATAAAAGGTCATATTCTTTTATCCATTTTAATAATAAACTGTGCCATTATTTGCAATAGCATTAGCTGTAGAACCCACTGAACTCAGTGAGGCTCAGACTGTTCACCAGACTGTGCTGTGAGCTGGTCTCCAACACACACACCAGCTTTAACCTATTCAGTGCTGCACTCAGCTGAGATGAGCTGCACATGGAATGTTTTGTGGCACACAACTCCTCTGGACTCTAAAAAAGAGCAGCAGTACAATAGTACAAACCTGACAATTCTTCAGTCAGTAAGGCAGGGTCTGCACAGATGGGAGACCTCAGAAGGCCAGACATGCAGCTGGCAACTGAGCTTTCCTCCCAGACTCTTACCAGGACACAGGTATACAGCCACTCTGGAGAGGTCTTCATGTTTTCAAGCAACGTAGTTAACCTGTTTCAGCTTTTGAATCTTGCTACTTCTAAAACATTATTGCCATTCAACCTCATACAGCAACCAGTACCTTCAATTACTGTCCAGCCACATCTAAACTGCCACCATTAACAAGTGCTAAAAAATAGTTTTAGAATTTCAAGTATTTAACTTTCTTTCAAAAGCTTTGATATGCGAACTACCTCTCAAGTTACTGGGTTTGTAAGTCTTTTACATAGGGTGAAGAATGCCCTGAAGTACTTACAGCTGAATAGACAACTAGAGTGTCTAAGCTGAAAATGCTGCAGTTAAATGCAGTTTGCAGAAAATAAATTGCAAACAGGAAATTACTACTGGTGGTGAATAAAGCTGCAATGTACCCCATATTTAAAGATAGAAAATATTAACTTGAGCAAAGACAGAAAAATTAAAGCAGTCCAAAGGGTTTTCATGATGTTTTATGCTCTAGAAGGACCCAAATGCACACTGGCACCTGTTGAACACAGTGACTTGCCCAGGAAGTCTACAGGCCAGGCTATAGATACAGTCACTGCCACAAGATGCTACAGACAAACACCTCAAAATTAGGAACTAGTACAGACTGGGATTTCAGCAGCTCAAGGTCTCTTCTGCTATCTAATTACCGCTAACAGAAATAAAGGTATTAAACTTATAATGAGAATAAGGGTTAGCAGACTTGCAAGAGATGTCACTCTAGTTTTTATACATGAAAAGTTGGGAACAAACTGAGGTAAAGGAACAAAGTACTCTTCCAGCTTCAGGGTGGCAATCATTTTTCAAAGGATATTGTAGACATGAAGCCCAAGAGGTGAAGTAATGTCTCCCCAGCATGCTCCCACTCCTGGTGCACATCCAGCTGATACACTTGTCATGACCTGTGCTGATAAGCCACTCTGATGCCAGGCAGAAAGTAATAGCAGACACTCGATTCTGGTGAGCTGTGAGAAGAAAAAGATTCCGGCTATTTTTCCCCAAAAATCAAAGTGCTGTGTACTTCCATTCTAATTCAGACAGACAGAGGTTGAAGATGGTATCTAGGCAATGCCCCAGGGAGATCTTTTACCATTATACTATACTTGCATCTAGGCTGAATGAAAAGGTTCTCATAGTTCTGTTTAGGATTTGCCTTCTGAATAGCTCAAGTGAACCAAACCCATCAGTCAGCTGATGTAAGCCTTTCTCCCAGAGAGAGAGAAACTGAGTTCAGCCCAGATACCCAAGGTTAAGGAATAGGCAAACCCTCAGCTTCCTCTAGTTAGCCCAGGACTTCTGCGGAGTAATGCAACACATCTAAAAACTTGAATTGCTTTACTACATGCATTTTTTCCTAACCCCAGAGAGCTATGCTCACATTCATACTTTTAAGTACCTGAAAGGATCTCTAGTCCATGGCATTCAAACTGCTTCCTGTGACAGCAACCAAATCTCACCCAGCTTTGTTGAGAATGCTGCCACTAAGCAAGAAGTTACATGTGCTTTAGAAAGAAGCCTCCCCTGCCCCCCAAGATGCAAGTACTTCCCTTGACTGAATTGTCAAATCATGTCCCTTGGGATAAAGGGAGGTTTTGTTGCTTTAAGAACAAGGTCTTTTTCTCCCAAGCATGAACATTGCTTCTATCGGTGTCAGGGAGTCACAAGACAAACTGCACTTTGTTTTGCTACATAATCTGCAGTCTTTAAGAGCTTCCTTCTGGCCTTTCACTTTAATATTCCAATTTTAACCAACAATTGAGTTTTGTATTTCTTTAAAGGATGTGTAGACAAACGCTGAAATTAGCATCTCTGTAAATATTAGAACAATCCCACAATCCCTGTTTCCCACGTAATGGAAAAATAAGCTCTTTTTCATCCCTGTTGCTCTCCTAAGATGACAGAGAAGGTAAGGACTCTTACCTTGAGCTAGAAGTAACCAAGCCCATTGATTACAAGAAGTAAGGACGGAAATTGCAAATACCAAAATGCACCTTTAGAAAGCTCTTACACCAACACTCACATAGTACAGCTACTCCAGCTGAAGAGCAAAATCTGAGCTCACTAGTTCTGGCTCATTACACTTGCAGGCTAATGATGTAGTGAACTTAATGACTACAACTTGGACTCAGCTGTCTGACAGAACATTCTTATGGCAGTTATCCCCAGCTAAGTGACAACTACAAGGTCAGTCAGAGTTAAAGCATACGTGGACTTGATTAATCTGTGACGGCGTCCAGTTTCCCAAGAATTTTAGATACCTTCCCTTCACACAAATGTTAGTGTAGATAGTGGTTAACAGTTTACCTGGATAGGTCTTCACAAAGTTCATCTTATTAAAGTCCTCAGAAATATGAAACTCCTAAAAGCAAAGTGAAATTGTTAGACGATACCACACTGACATAAGCAACATCGATACCCAAAAAAGAGCAGCAACCTCACAGACCAGAATTTGCATAGCAGCAGTATATCTCACAAAAAACAAGCAGCTTCTGAGGCTGGAGCACACTGAAATACCAACTGTAAATTAAGGTTTTAAGTGACTGAATTTTCAACAGGGAATATCCTTTCAGAATTGAGTTTGCTGAAGGGAGGTTACAGGAAGAGGTAAGATCTCATTTGTCCCCAGCAGGAGCAAACAAAACTCTATCTTGTAGTATTTACGATTTGCATGTCTGCGACTTCACAATGGACAGGTTTAAGTGAGAGTGTTCTCTATTTGATCCATTAGACTTAAAGAAATTTTAGAAGTCTCAACTTAAAATTTCCAGTTGTTATCACTAGAATTCTATGCAGGTCTTTGTAGGCTATTCATAGCAGTTATCTGTAGAATCACTCTTTATGACACTCATGCAGTACCCTGGCTCCTTATGCGGCAGCTATTATTTTGACCTTATCTTCACAGAGAAAGGAAACCATTAAAGCATCTGAGAGTCACAAGATTCCCCTCCCTTACCAAGGGGAGAAGACTAAAACCCAGTTTCTGTTTTGCCAAGTGTATGCTCTCCAAGACAGAGACAGCAATTACAGCAAGTGTATAGAAAGAGAGAAGAAAGAATTCCCAACAAGAAAAGAGATGAACAGAGCCTCTTATAATTTTAGAGCTAGTGTTGAAATTTCTACCTCATAAAAAGATCTGCAGCAAGCAAATACAGAGATGTGTGCATGGCAGGATACAGACAGATCCATACTCCTGGCCAGGGGCAAGCCAATTGCAGTTCACAACCCATGTCAGAGCACCACCATGGCACTCTGCCCAGCTTACTCTACTCTTCTCAAAACAGCTCCTTGGCAAAGTGTAATTGTTTGGGTCCACAGCTGCACTAATGGCTTAAGGGCTTCTTGAGGCTACCTGGCTCACATCTAGTCAGAAGAACCTTTGCTTTGCAAAGTCCTCCCATATACATCTCAGCTGAACTGCCAAGAAGCTCAGCCATTTAGCAGTAGCTGCATTCCAAAATGAATGGAAAGAAAACAGACTATCAGCTGCCAGCAACCCATGGACAATCTGAGCAATTCTAACCCACATTCGGAAGAAAAGTCACAACAACTTACCATGATAGCTCCATTATCCTGGCCAACAAATATCCGTCTGCTGTCATGATGATAAGCCATGGCAGAACATGGTGCTGTCAAAAAAAGCAAGTACATTACAGTTATTTAAATAGAGGTATTAGGATACACGTGACTTTAATAAGAGTCAATTCTTTCACTCAGGACAAAAGCTGTTTAAGTAGCTTGATAGAAACTAGTCTGCATAGCTAACATGGGTAAGACAGTTCAATTCCCACATGTGGAGCTGAGGACAGGAACACGACTACTGTAACTCAGATATACCAACAGGAACCATATGCAAACACGATTTCCTGCCACAAGGGGCAACTCAGCAAGAGGAATTTTACACAGGCTGAAAGCTGAGCTAACAGCAACAGCTGGTTACACTTAAGAAATTGAGCTCACTACAATTATCTCAAATGCAGCCCTGAAAGATAAAAATGCACACCTTGGAAAGTTGAGAATATTCCTATATCTCAGCTTTCGGCTAGTGGTTAGAAAAGCCCACTTAATTGGCAGACAAGTTATTTGCCAGCATTTGAGGCACCTCCAGCTGCAGATCCACAGTGATTTACCTGGCAAAGGATGTGGTTCTGACAGAACACCACCACAGCTGTTGCCCACCATGCAGCTAGTTTCAAATCAAAGTCTGAGCTAGATTTGCTGCAAAGCTCCCAAAATCAAGATCATTGAGAGAATCCGGCACTCGGGGAAATGAGAAGGAGGTACTCCCAACACACAGCATAGGTACAAAACCATACTGTGCCTGGCCACCACTTACCATCTCCATATGGTACTTACATGCCATGGTGTGATAGATGCTGGGCCAGTATTGCCCACTGTCTCTCTTCAGCCATACTCGGATTGTTCTGTGTCATGGGAAGAGCAGAGAGAAGCCAGCTGTAAGTGCATCATCCCTCGCATCTGAACCACTTCATTACTTACATATCAGCTCCACTCCCCTAAGCTTTTGTGCTACTCAATAATATAATATATTAGAAATAACAAATTAGACATAACAGAAATAACAGGATTCAAATACTACTCTAACATAACAAGAATATTAGCATTAAGAATAGGCACCCTTGGATTTGGAAAAGCTTTCTTCAAAACTGTTTATACACGGAGCTTCAGTAAGTATGAAGTGGAAATACTATTTCAGCTCACCTCAGAAATTGCTACATATTGCATCCCTTTACTTCCCTCTTGGCTCTGGCTGATAGAAATCAAATTTAAATTGCAGAAATTCCATTTTTGGAAGAGCTAACCACAGTTTGCTTATAGCAAATTAAGTGTCTGATACATTAAAAAAATGCAAATAATTTATGGAAGTCTAAACTTTTTTAATTTTTACAGCATCTCTGTGTAACTCACCCTTCAGCAAGCCAGATACTGAATACTACTAAAAGAAGCACCTCATCCTCTAGACCAGCACATTACCGACATCTCCATCCCCAAATATTAAGAATCCATAAAGGACAACATATCTAAGTAAGTATTATTTCCTCTAAGCCATGCCTCTAATCCCTCATGTAGGAATGCAAAGGACAAGCAACATTAGTTGCTGTTAGTCTGCACTGCTTCTCTGCCCTAAATATGATCAGGAGTGATGAGCCAGTCAAATGGAAACTGAAAAGCTGACAAGACGACTTGGACAGCATGCTAAGATTCTTCATAAAATTGGCTTTAGTTTGCAACCTTCCAGAATCATCTCTTGGAAGGAAAGAATAAATGGTCTTGAGAACATTTAGCATTATACGACTCTGATGACTGTCAAATCCTGGGAGGAGGGATATAAGAGTATCAGCAAGGAAGTGGAAAGCTATTGCCAATTAAAAACGTTGCTACAACAGACACATTGAAGGGATTCTACATGAAAAAATTAAGAGCATACATATAGACAGTGTTAAAGTTAAGTCCTCTTGAAATTTCCTCTCCAAATCATTGTTTGCCTTTTCATTACTGTTTAAATCCAACTTCCTCATTCCTAAATGATCTGTAAATATACGTACCTGGAAACACTGTCAAGAGGCTTCACTGAGATGTGCTGTTCTATTTACTGCTAGCTAATAAAAGTTCTCATATTTAGAATTTTGTAGAAAAAAACTAGGGGACTGATTTGTTAAACATCGCGTAGGATCGACAGTAAAGAGTTTAACAAAAAGAGCACAGGAGGGGACCAGTGTCTTGCACCACAACTAGAACTTCTCAGAACTTTTACTGTTGAAGATACAACAGTAGCATTCTAATTTTGCAATCCATTTAAGGGCTTTTCTTTAAAAGACCACTCAAAAATAAAGCAGACGATACCCACCCTTAATGTACTACTTTTCGAAAACTTGAAAGCAATACAGCTGAGCATACACTGCCCCAAACCAATTATTTTCAGCTTTTAAATCAAGTTACTTTTCCACCAGGTTAGGGGCATATGTACATTAGTCCGGTCCACTAAATATTTTGCATTAAGCCTGTCTCTTAAAAGCTATCACTTCCTCTTTACAATAATCAACAGCCTGCCTTATGTCAGTAACTCAGCACTTCAGAAGAGCAGTTGCTATTTCTTGGTTACAGGGAATATGGGAAAAACAATGTTTCCAAGTCATTCTAATGATGCCAACCCAATAGCACAGGTTAACACCTATGCACCTTTATCACCTTTTTAACTTGCTTTTTAAAGCAGCTCCACCATACTCAAACTGTTCTGAACATCTCAGATGGTGGCTTCCATCCTCACTAATTCAACTCTTTCACTTCTAGCCAAAGTCATGTAATTATTTTTTATTTTAAAAAATTACATGATAACAAGTTATCAAGGTGACCAAAATCATGTACTGTTGATTTTTCAAAAGCAGACTTAGCTTCCTCTCAGTACTGTGGTTAATTATACTAAACTAGAGTAAAGGAAGCAAAGATTTGGTTTTTTAATGGAAGTATAATTTCTGAGTTGATCATCAACAGTACAGTCCCTCAGTGAAGTCAAGAGCCTAAGCAAACAGCTGCAGGAGTTAGCAAAATTAACTTCTGAAAGCTTCTTATTTTGGTTTAAGTAAGATTTAGACTCTGCTCGCCTCAGGCTTGCAAAGATAAGCTGTCAGACAGCTTTATATCTAATTATATAAAGCTCTGATTGAGCAAAATTTGAAGAGATCGTTTCACAGTAGTCAGCAGGTGACCTGTGCCAAAATGCCTCTTCTCCTTGATTCTCTCTCCTACAGACCTGTTTTTGTGATGCCTCTCCTTATGTTAAGACAAATTAATTTGTGAAATTAATTAAAGGACTAGAGAAGTCCTCCAGTAATGCTGCTCCCACACAATCTCCTTCTACCACTCAATTGCTTTGTTACAACTGCCCTAGAGTCTTTAGCACTTTCCTCAAAATTTGGTCTTTATTTAAAGGAGAATCCTGTGCTGAGTACCTGAGAAGAGCTGGCTACCATTCACTTCTCCTTAAGCACTCCCGCCTAAGGGTCTAGAAAGACATTGGGTTGTTTGACAGCAGTCTCAGTAAGGATGTAAAAATGCTGAAACTCATTAAGGAGCATCCAGAGACAGGTACAGACTTTTTAAATTCTAGACTTAGGTCTCTGAGAGTGGCCGGAGGAAGCAAAACTTTTTAAAAAAAGATTAAAAATTAGCTCCAAACTTCCCTAACATTCAGTACAGAACCAGAAGCTGCTTTCAGCTGAGCAGCATGCACATTTACAGAAGAGCAATTCAAAAGGGTTTTTGCACAGGAATTTTTAATGTAATATAAAGAAAGACACTCAAAAGCCATCTTCAAGCAACACTGACTGTGGCCTTACTAATTTCTAAGAGTTTTTATTGTTCTCAATCACTGTTTCGTTTACAGAGTGAGTAAGCAGCCAACAGTGCTGGAGAAAAAGCCTGGGGTTTGAGAGCAGAGACTGTGTTCCAACAGTGTTTGTGCTCCTGCTACAGAAACTGCCCTCTGAAAGGCAACAGCACAGGTGCCAGGGAGGGAGAAGTGATGAAAGACCAGCAGGCAAATCCAAACCTGTTACAATACCAGCACTGCTGCAGGTTCCTACACAACTACCCCAGCCCTGATCCCAGCACTGCGCTTCCTAACTCCTTCAAACCACCATCAACTGCTTTCCTACCCAAAATCAATCACTGACAGTTGTTTTCCTAGCAAGAACAGAATACTGTCTCTGGTAGTTAAACTAAATCAAAAATACTTATACTGTTATTGACCTTGTTCCCAAAACAGCATTAGGAATCTGGTTTAATCACAGTGCAATGGAAGCTCAAGGACACAGCTGAGAGTTTTTATCAAATTTCTGCTAAAACTAAAATATGTTTTGACCAATATTTAAGTTTCATAAGCAAAAAACAACAAAAGCTAATACTGTACTTTAAGCAGCTACTGATGGTCCCCAAACACCAGCATTGAAATGTGCCAGTGACTCCAGAGCTCCTGTTAGCCTGTGGTAAATATATTACTTTCATCTTGCATTTGGGATCTTGTATACAGCTTATCATCCCTCAGCACTCCCAGCTGCAGCTGGGAAACACTCATATTGCTTAGCTATTTGTCTGCTGAGGGACACACTGCAACAATTCCCAACATTGTCTTGGAGCCAGGGTCAGACAAGATGCCAACAGGGACACAGAGTTAATCATCCTTTCTAGATAAGTTCTGAGAAAGCTTCACAGAAGGCAAGTGTCCTGCTGAAAAATCCGATTGGGAAAATTAACTCTTTGTCTCCTGCAGGTACTCATTTCCTTTTTCATCTTCAAAACTTAAAAAAAAAAAAACCTAGAATTTTATTGGCATTCACAAATCTACAATGAAATTTTTTGTATCCTCTGAAAAAATAAAATTATTACTTTTCATTCTAGGAAATATAATTTAAAATAGAAAGAACTACAATGAGTAGTTCTAATGAGAGAATAATCTACAACATTCCCAGAGAATGTTTGTGCACCAATGTTTTCCTCACTTGTAAACACATTCCTCTGAGTGGTTATTATGAAATACTTGACAGCCTTAGCTGCATTAAGATGTAATAAAAAATACTTTAGCCCTGCTGTTAGTGCACACAGCAGCTCTTTTGCTCCTTGTACTCTGTACTTTGCTGCCAGTAGCATAATCAGTTACGCAGTATTAACACCTACACCCCACTTGTAGTGAACAAATAGGGGAGCACTGTTTGACAACATGCTAAACTGTAGGTGAAGACTGATGTACTGTAGGAGGTATCCCAGATTAGAGGTCATACAGCGCAGCAATTTTTGAAAGTTTAAAGATTTAAGTAATTTTTCACAGTAAGGCAGGTGACACAAATTCAGCCACGAGTCCACAGACTCACTTGGAAATTACAAACACCAAAGGTGGGCGGTGGCCTCTGCTCTCCTTGCACAGGTCTGTACCTGACATCAAAACTTGCCCAGATAAAGATGCAGCTCCATCCTTAGCTCTTATCAGCAGTCTAAGCATGCAGACTGGTTAACCTTTGGCATTAGACTTCCAGTTTAAGAGCTGGCACTGTCTGCCACACGCAAGCTTCTGCAAGCCTGTACCATGAAACTGTGTGCAGGTTTAACTCTGATACGGAGCCTTAAAAATCACTATTTCCTCTTCTCTCCTTCAGGAAGCCCATCAAAGCAAACTGAACACAAACATAAACAATCACACCTAAGTGTGGAATAAAAAGGAAGCTGCCCAGTCCCATCCAAACGCTATTATCCAACATGTACTGCACAAAGCCATCTCCATGGGAAGGGATGACATGAACCAACTAGACAGCTGAGCTGTTTGCACATTTTGACCTAAAATAAATGCCAGAAACCCCAGTTCAGATAACACCATTGTTCTGCTGATTTTCAGCACTCATACCCTCCTGTTTCTCACAAGGTCAAGCTTTACAAACAAAAATTCATGCAAATATTAATGGAAATTTAGTTTTAAAAGTTTTACACTATAACAGTAAAATTACCCCTTCACCAAGCTACACCTCAAAAAATGCACTTTCGTACTTTTAACATCGTTCTTTCAAACGGTGCCACAGTTTCCTAAGAGGAGCTCTTAAGAAGCATCTCCATCCCTCTTCACATTTAGAAGTCACTTTCCACATAGCACGGGTGAAATTCCATCTCTCACTATGCACTGCAGACCCCACACCACTCTCCTGGCCGCAACCCTCTGTGCTACCTGCTTCCTCATTTCCACTTTCCTTTCATCTGAGTAACTGCTTAATGACATTACCAGCTTCTGGGGAGGACGTTTCATATGCTATGCGAGCCAGCGCCGAAGACCAGGATCAGACTCTGAAGACACCTTCCCTTCCAAGCAGAAAGCACCGTGCTCAGCAGCACATCACCCGCTCTCCCCTGAGATCTGCCAACTCACTCACTCCCTGAGCGGCTTCAGACAGAAGGGAGCAGGTTTGACACCTGCACACCGAGCCATGAGAACGGGCTCCTTCCGACTGGAGCAGCTCGGGGAGCTCCAGCTCTCCCGACAGTCAAGGGAAGCAGTAACACGCTTCAACTGTTTCAGCCAGCAGAGCGGAAGGCCGAGGGAAATATATTTCCTCACTCCTGGTTGTGCTCATAACTTCTGCAGGACCCATTTACACATAGGACAAGCTGTGCTTTTCCAGCTGCTCCGCAGGACAGCTCGCATGGAGCACAGCAGCTTCTCCCCGCCGGTGGGAAAGTGTCAGCCCCGCGTCCCGGCACCGGGCGGGCCGAGCCAATCCTCCCTCACAGCGGATGGCATCTTCCTTCCTGGGACCGCGGCTCCGCGGATTTCCTTACGGCTGCAGGCACGGAGTCCCTGGCGCCTCCCGGCAAAGGGACAGCGCACACACGGATTTCCCTCAGCAGCCCCCGTGCCCCGGCTCCCATCTCAGCCCCAGCCCCGCGGCCCGGCCCTGCCCGGCGGGGAGCGGGCCCTGGGTCACCTGTCCTCGCCGGCCGTGATGACGCCGTCCTCCTTGGGGATGAGGAGCGCGGCGCTCACGGCGTCCTGGTGCCCCTCGACCTTGCTGAGCAGGACGGGCCGGCGGCTCTGCGGCCGCGAGTGAATCTCGGCAGCCATGGCCCGTAACGCTGCGTGTAGCGGCGCCGCCCCGCCGGGCCGAGGTGTCCCGAGTAGCGGCGCAGCCCCACCGCGCGCTGATGCCGTCAGGGTGGGGGCGGGCCGCCACCAGCCGTATTATCTGGAATAGAAGGGCCGCGGAGCCGTATATCATAGAAGAGCGGAGACGTCAATCTGGCGATGGGGGCTCCGGCCGCCTGCCCGGGGCGGGACGTGTCCCCTCCGGTGGCCCTGGGCTCAAACACGGGTTTCTGTGACGTGGGCCGCGGGGCTGGCTGTGCTCTCCCGTGGGCTCTGTCCAGGAAAAGTCGTTGCCGTGACCCCGGCTCAAGGAGCCCAGCTCGCTGCCCGTCCTCGCCAGCATGGGGCCACCACAAGGCAGCACAGGAAAGGCTGCTCCCCCCGGAGTAATTAACGGAGGGTGATGGGCTGAGGAAGGATGTGTAGTCACAGGAAATACATGAGCTCGTTTCTGTCTGTTAAAGCAGCTGTAATCCTTCATCCTGTAAGTTCTCATGCAGCTGGATTGTGCAGTTATTTTCTCTGTGAACACTGCATGGGAATGTCGGCCATGTAGCTGGGTAACCAACAGCAGAATTCCTCCCCTCGGTGCTCCATTTTTGGTCTTATACCTGAACACCAGCGTTTGGATATAGCCAACACACACTGGGCTTAACTGAAAACTCTAACTGGGTGCTGGGTGAAGCTTTTTGTGCTCTGGTTGTCCCAGAGAGAACTGAGCCCAAAGAGATGAGCTCCAAGATGAGCTGCAGACAAACCTCCTGGAGCAGGGGGCTGGGGATTACACCACTTGATTCGCATGTCACAGAGCATGTCACACACCTGCAGCCAGGGAAGATGAATGAGGCTTCCCCAGCATCCTGGGGGAGGGCAGCAGACAGCAATTATCTTCCCCCTGACCTGTCCCAAGAGAGGAATTTTGTAGCTGAGAAAGCCGGTGAGGGAGATTGGCTATGCAGCAAAGGAAACAGACACAGGAAGAATGGGTCCATCTTGAAGCTTGAAGGATACATGTGGTTAAGTACACTTTGTTTTGCCTCAGTTTTTCCCTGCTTCCTTATTTTTCCTCTGTATTTCCAGGGTGACTTGGTCACTGAGGACAAGAATATTACTCCAGGTCTGACCTAACAAATCATCCTAGTTGAGATGACAGGTAATGACCTCTTAAACGAAATACCTGGCACAGATGGATCTAAAAGCCTTCAAACACAGTATTTCAGGCCTTGACCACATTTGCTGTTCAAGGTTTCCCTGTGCGTGCGAATAGCAATGCAGTGCTTGGCCCAGTGGACATACCTGTAGTCAAAATGATAATTTGTGATCCAAGCAGACACCAAATGGCACCTTGTTGTCCGGTGTTCTGGTTATTATTCAGACTTGTACACACCTACTCCTCTGCTTTTTAAGCCTGACCTGCTTTAGCTCCTGCCAGCTGTCAGAAGTGAGTCCGGCTCTCTGCCCAAAGAGGGGAAGACAGTGTTCTCCCCATACAGAGGCTTCACAGCAGGGATTCTGAATGAACGTGCAGCTCTAGGATGGCATATCCACAGGGAAATGTTTTCAAGAACTACTATCCAAAAACTTTATTTGATGACTAGTGGTTATGAGCTTTTTTTAACCTTCCTTTCTTATCACATGAGACATTCCCTCTGGCCTCATCACCCCGTTGACATTTGCTAGAGACGCGTGGTGGTATTTCAGCTTGGAGGTACATCCTTCTAGCCCCTCCTCCGTCTCCTGGCTGGGGACGCCCGTCCCGGAGGAGCCGGGGGTGTGCTGATCCCCGGTGTTTTCCTGCTCCCGCACCGGGGCCCCGCCGCGCCCCCGGCCGAGGGACGGGCACCGGGCTGCGCCCTGAGCGCAGCGCCGCCAGGGGGCGCTGCGGCCCCGCTGGGCCCGCGGCTGAGGGACGGCTCCTCCGGACCCTGGGACAGAGGGATGAGGGGACAGCGAGAGATGGGGAGAGGGGAACAGCGGGATATGGAAACATGAGGGTGTGGGGAAAGGGGTACAGGGGAAATGGGGATGGGGACAGGAAGATATGGGGCAGGGGGAGATGGGGACGGGAACAGCACGATATGGGTATACGGGAAGATGGGGACGGGGAGATGGAGACAGCAGGAGATAGGGAGAGGGTGACAGGGGGACAGCGGGATATGGGGACAGGGACAGGAAGATATGGGGCAGGGGGGGAGGGGGACAAGAAGACATGGGGAGTTNCTCTGGCCTCATCACCCCGTTGACATTTGCTAGAGACGCGTGGTGGAATTTCAGCTTGGAGGTACATCCTTCTAGCCCCTCCTCCGTCTCCTGGCTGGGGACGCCCGTCCCGGAGGAGCCGGGGGTGTGCTGATCCCCGGTGTTTTCCTGCTCCCGCACCGGGGCCCCGCCGCGCCCCCGGCCGAGGGACGGGCACCGGGCTGCGCCCTGAGCGCAGCGCCGCCAGGGGGCGCTGCGGCCCCGCTGGGCCCGCGGCTGAGGGACGGCTCCTCCGGACCCTGGGACAGAGGGATGAGGGGACAGCGAGAGATGGGGAGAGGGGAACAGCGGGATATGGAAACATGAGGGTGTGGGGAAAGGGGTACAGGGGAAATGGGGATGGGGACAGGAAGATATGGGGCAGGGGGAGAGAGGGACAAGAAGATACAGGGAGATGGGGACAGGGGGGTATGGGGAGAGGGGGAGAGGAGGGAGAGTATGGGGGAAGGGGGATATGGGGACAGGGACAGGAAGATATGGGGCAGGGGGAGAGAGGGACAAGAAGATACAGGGAGATGGGGACAGGGGGGTATGGGGAGAGGGGGAGAGGAGGGAGAGTATGGGGGAAGGGGGATATGGGGACAGGAGGACATGGGGAACCTCCTGCTGAATCACTGCCTGGTGCAGAGGCCAGCCAGGCAGGAAAGTCACCCATTCACCCCCTCTGCTTGACCCTGGTGCTTAGAGGGCACTGGACGGAGCTACCAACAAAAAAAAACAACCCCAAGACCAGAATAAAACTGTTCAAATACCATCATTTTGCCTCAAAATGGATTTAGAGGGGTTTGGGGCATTTTCTTTGATTGTGTTTTTCTGTCGTTGTTTTGGTTTGGGGGCTTTTTTAAACCCGAGGTGGAGCACTGAGGGTGGCACTGCTTCTCAGAGGGACTCATAGTGCCCCGTCCCCCTGAAGCCCCATTGCCGCTGGGGACAGCTGTCAGCCAGCCCGGTCCGGGGGCAAGAAGGGCCGGAGGGGACGCAGGGCTGTGCTTCCCATGGGCACACAGCTGCTAGCAAAGCCTTGAACAGGCCAATTGCAGAGTCCTCACCTCAGCCATTTCAGGAAGGGAGAACAGTCCCGGTCGGTCAGATACAGCAAAAGATACAGCCCTGCCTTCCTCCTTCACTACCTGTTCTGATCCCCAACCAGCCAGCATGCATTAGTCTGGGAAGTGAAACAAATGCTGCCTGTGATCCAAGGAGACAAACCCAGCCCTTCTGTCTAGGACAGGGTGGCTCACAGCCAGTGTAATTAACTGATGGCCACAGGCTCCAGGAGCTCAGTGCCCCAAAGAAAAATCATCTGATTCACTCCCTTTCTTGCACAAACACCCTTCAGGAGCTTATGCTCTTAATTACAGGCAACAAGGTGCATTAGGAGTCCAGATCCAATATTCAAGAGAGATGCCATGGACTTAGCAACCCAGAAAGCTTGGGAAGATAATCCTTGGATCAGGGTTGATTGTGCAGTTGGCAGCATGTTGGAGCGGAAATGACACTGTGTTAATGCACAATGCATGGCACATGCATCCCGGACAGGGCCCAATCTTTCTTCCAATCTGTACCAGTTATCCTCACCATGGTCTTGAAAGCAAAAATTAGCATCCCTGGGAACTCGAGCATGATGTGAAGGAAAGACAGGACAGCGCAGTACTGAGATGGCCATCCTGCTGTGAGCTGGCAATACACACCCATCACTGCTCCAGCAGCAGCACAGAAAAGTGTAAGTGAACAGTGCCCACCTGGCCATAGCATCAAGCCCAGAAATCCTAGAGCAAGGAGAGGGGCAGTCTGTCACCAGCACCATGTTCCTGAGGAGGAGGGCAACTGCAGCTTCTACCTTTAGGTTTCTGTCCTACAGCTTTTGATAGGGGCTGACCTCCCTGGGTATCACATCCAACACAAGACCATCACAGCCTCCTGGCACCACAGTAACCGTGGAAATTACTAGTCTTAGACAAGTTTCAACCACTGCAGGTATTGGCATTACTAATAAATGCACACAGTTTAAACTGGTGGGGCTAAGCTAAAGGGCTTTTCCTTTCTTTGAAGCACAAAGGAGAGTTTTTAAAATACTGCTTACAAAAGAGATATTTGAATTTTTTGCTCTTTTTCATCTTTATTAAGCCACGTTGCTGCTGGGAGGCAATGCAGCCATGTTTTTAAGGGAGAGGTTGCTGTAAGAAGGCTGCCAGCAGGGAATGTACTGTGATGCCAAAAGGTGAACAGCAGTTTTCCCTTTACATGGGCTGAGAAACTGGCCCTTCCCTACACTCTCCACTCTGTCCAACAAACAGGATTTGAAAACAACAGTGTTAATGAAATGTGGAAGTTGTAAAAGAAAACCAGCCTTTTTAGAGCTCTCTGAAGTTATAAAAACAAAGTTAAGACAAGGTTTGGCAGATTAATAGCCTGCTATTTTACCTGTTAATTACTTCATGACTAACTACTTTCTTTATTACAGATCTGGCTCAGGAAATGTATGGCAAGGTTTACCAAACTCTTTCTCCCTACTTAATCTCTAGGCTAAAGCAACTGTAATCACAAGCATTTTCTACAGCCATTCCCTGCCCAGGGTTTCAGTCTCAGTGCTGAAGAGCCATCAGTCTCTCAGGGCTTTCCACTACAGAAAGGTTTACAAAGGATGTATCGTCTCTTTTGAAGACTGAGAAACTGAGGCAGTAGAGACCAGTCAGGAACAGCAGATAATGAGACCATCTGAGCAGCAATTCTGCAACTCCTGCTTGAAGTTACCAATCCATTATTATAATAAGTTAAGCTTTGCACATTCATGGCCTCTGTTCTTCCTTGAGAATGGTCCCTTCCTAGCCCTTCTACCTTCAAGCATCGCAGGGCTCAGGGGCCCAAAACAACCTCAGCTTTGACAGGAAGACAAAGTTCGACTGTGAAGCAGTTGGGCGTAAAGGAGGAATAGGCTGAACCAAGCAGCATGAGCACCTTAGACTTGACAGTCCTACAGACAAAGATGACTTTGAAAAAATTAACATGCAACCTCTGCTGATTGCAATCAGATTCCCCAAAGCCTTTCAAGAGCAGCTGACAGACTGCTACACTAAGGGTTACTAGACTACAGTAAGCACTGCCTTAATGCTAAAACATCACACTGAACTCATTACTCTGTCAAGCAGGACTGGACTGGAAATTTGATATTAATCAACTCCCAGGATAGAAGAGCACAGTGTTTCTACAGCACTACTAAAGAAAAAGTTTTTAGCAGCTAACCTGACCCCCACCTTCCAAGGCTTTTAATTAATTTCCCTTCACCCCAAGCTCCTCTATTCAGTTGATAGGCAAATACCACCAGCATCTTAGTTCAAACCTGCACTTTAACTTTTCTTTTCCAGCAGCAAAAAAAAGTGCTGCCTAGGAGTGGCAGAGCTGAAACCCCCTTTTTCTGAGTGGTGACATATTTCACCCTTGTACTGCAGGACAGTGAAGCTCACCAGGAGTAGCTGCTACGTGTGACATTCCCCATCATTTTGCTCAGAGCTCAGCTTGGGCAGGTAGTCCTGGCTCCAGCAGACTAAATAATCCCATTCACCTTTGCCAAGCCACCCTCTTCACTGTCTACTTCTGAAAAAAAAAAACAACAAAAAACCACCAAAAAACCCCACAGTTACTCACTGTTCATGCCCTAAAGCAATCATCTTATTTTGCAAATTATTTCAGGACTAACAGAAGGGACTGACAGTTGTTTACACAGAAACTGTGCTAAGGCAAACGCGAAAGCTTATGTCACTGCATTTTTTTTTCTTACCCAAACCTAATCCCAAGCCTGCTTGCTGCCCAGAGCAGACACTGCTGCTGTGTGCAAGTCCTGTGGGAGTTCAGTTTGAGTGCCAACCCTGTAATATTTGAATTCTTAAGACAAATAGAAGCAACTGGAAAATTAATTCTCATATTGCAATTTTAATTTTATATCAAAACAGCAGCTGTTACTCTGAAATACAATCCCACACTGCTCCAGAGCCCAAAGATGATGTCTTGCACTCCAGTAGTCAAAAAAATACAATGTGTGTGCAAACTAAGTCCAGCTCAGGTCCTGGATCTTTAGCTCCTGTGAGGCAATATTTCTCTATTCTTGCAGCACAAACCCTATCCAAGATAAAGGCAAGACAAACCAATGCAAATGTCACTGTAATTGTTTACAACCTAGTAACTATTCTGTTGTTACTTGTGCTCCTTACCTCCATGAGATGCAAGGAATTGAAGGCAGGTGAGTCTGGATTAGCCAGGAGAGCTCTCCTGCTCAGCACCAGAATCTTTCGTTACACCACCCACATACTTATTTTTTGGTTGTTGCTTTGGAGTTTGTCTTTTTTTTTTTTTTGCCTTCTCCACCTGCAGGGCTCACTTTCTCTTCAACAAGACAGGAAGGTAACCAGGCCATGCTAGTTTCTCCATTCACTGATTGCAGGAGACCCAGTCCTCTGCATGCAGCGGGAGCATCCCTTTCCCAGTTCACGGGGATTGGATGGTAGGCAGCTAATCTATCCCATAAAACACCTACAGATTTATTCTTATTGATGATTGCAGTGTTTAACTCAAGCCGGAAAAGAGAGGCAAGCACATTGGCTCAATATCTGGCAGAATATTATCAGCTCTCAGCCTGGGGTTTGTACTGGGTTAGGACATGCACAACACATTCGGGTATTTTCAGCTGGCAGCATTTTCTCTTTATCTTTTCTTACCTGACCAAGAGGCTCAACACTCATTCAACCCTTCTACTTTATGGATACATGCTACAGTCACCTACTTCCACCAGGGCTGAGTCTGCAGGAATTCCTCCCCCCAGACCAGCAGCCTCCTTTCTCTGGGAGCGTGCCCTTCGGAGCTGCCAAAGATTTACCTCACCCACCCAAATCCCTCGGTTGCCACAGAAGCAGTACAACAAAGAACCATCTGAGACAAGCCAAAGGGTTGCTTATCTTCTTGAAAAGAGTTTTGCACTCAGGAGGGTCCTGCAAGGGGCATGAAGAGATGCCCATGTGCATATAAACTGCACCACAGGGAACAGGAGGAAAGGCCCCAAAGGTGCACCGAGATGTCCTCACAGGGCAGTTCTCAGCAGTAACTTAGGCATAGCAAAATAGAGTTCTCTTCAGATACCAAACCTATGGATAATTCATCCACAGCAGAATGACTTCAGTGAAAAAGATCATCAAAAGGAGGGACTAAAACAAACAAGCAAAATCCAAACAAACAAAACCCACCACAAAAAACCCAACCAACGCTCCCCCTACACACACACAACAAAAAGGTCTCACAGAACCACCCTCCTTTCACCCTTCTTAGAAGTAAATCTCAAGCAAGTACACAGGGCTCTGGACCCCAATATCCATCAGCACATTCACAGTCCACAACACTCACTGTTCATAATGCAGTTTTATTTTTTTCCTTTGTACAAAAACAAATATAAAATTTAAATCCAATAGAAAGTGTATACTAGCAATGACAAGTTTACATTACAATGAGACAGGACAATGCGATGTGTACTGAACACCACATTAGTTTTAAAACTCTCAGTGATACATGCACTATATAAAAACTGCTAGAACTTTTATTCTATTTCTACCAAGAATATCCAGCTACCAAGATACTCAAGAACCAAAAGTAATCTTGATAGGTGGTATCTACAAAATTAGACCTTTTCCACACACAAGAAGAAACCAACATTAATAGAAACGTTTATCATTCTTTGTTAAAATCCTCTCACAAAAAGCCATATGTAAAATTCTTAGTAGATACAGAAAAAGCTCAAAAGCTGTTAGCATAGGTAACCATTCAGTAGTTTAGAGAATCTTTTAGACATTTTGAAGAGATACTGTAGTTTTCAATCTGTATTTTCCCCACAAAGCCAGAACTATGTCGACTCCTGTTTCAAAACCTAGTCAGTGGTTAAAACTAGCTCTTGAGTGAAGTCAAAGAGTAGTGTACAAAATATTTAACAGAACAGGGGTGTGCCTGTTCACTTCTTGAAGAAAGTCTTTTCCACATTCAAGGTTTGTTTATTTGTCCCATAAACAAGATTGTACCTGAGGGATGAAACAAAAACAAGGATTATCATTGTCTGTAAACAGAGTTAAACTTTTCCATGAAAGCACGAAGTCCAAAGAACACAGCCAAACCACCTCATCAGTTCTTGTCCAGCCTCCCCCAGGTCTGTGAGCCCAGGGAAGTACATGTTTGAATAGGAGGCCAGCTCCTATTTCTGGAGACATACAGCTCTGTTGATGCTCTGTGGAGCCTTGGGATGGGGACTTCTGCCAGCAGCCTGCTCTTCCCCAGAGCTGGCACCTGCACTTTGTTCCCTTCTAACTGACATTGATCATACACATGTCACTGCAAGAAGGGCAATTCTGCTCTAGGAGAGTCAGCCCATACTGCAGAGAAGCCATGAGCACTGTATTGAACACTCCCTTCTGTTCAGAGCAGGTTGGAGCAGCACCCTGGATCCCCAAAGCCCCTATTCTGCCTTGGCCCTCATTATCTGACTGTCAAGAAAACTGGGTCCTATTCACCAATTCACTATCAGTAAAGAGCTGTTTCCTCTGCACTCAGGGGAACTATGAGCATGAAAGACTCTTCTTTTATACCCACAAACCTGCCATGCTTGTTTCTGTTAACTGGGCAACCAATATGTATTTTTTTCCAAGTCATATTCCCAATAAAATAATCTACAATTAAAGGCATAAAAATGCACTTGCAGGAATTTTTTTTAATAGTTATTCAGTACCTCCAGACTTCTTTTGTCACTTTTACATAGCTGATACTCAACTTCTAAGCCAAAAAGTACTCACAAATGCTGCTTACCTGTAGGGTTGTGTCGGATGAAAAATACAAATGGTCTGTCTACTATGAACCAAGGAGGGGATGACCTGGCTATTAAAATTGCAGCTTGCAAAAAAAAATAAGGTTTCAAGTGAGACAAAAAGTACCACAACACATTACATACTCTATTAAAGTTAAGTTTCCTTGTAGATATATAAGTATGCATGTGTATATATATATTTATATAGGCTTGAACAGAAGCCTGATAGTTATCAGTACAGTTGCTTACTTGTTGCTGCAGAAGCTTTGGTTCCATCTTCACTAACTTCAATTTTTGTCTTTTGCAGAACATTAGATACATGAAGACCTTCTGTTCCTGAAAGACAAGAAGAACAGCAAGGAGAGTTTTACCTTCAGTAAAACTCACTAAGAGAGTCCTGAAGTACTTTGTAGGTAAGCAGCTCTGTCAGCATGGCTCAGAATCCTAAAAGCTGCTACAATCCTGCTGGAATCTCAAAGCTGCAGTGTAGAACACTACTGCAATACCTTTCAATACAGTCACTAAGTGAGCAATTACAAAAATAGGGAATAACCTATCTTACTCCTCCTTCCTCCCCATTTACTAAGTTTTCTTATTGATGGTTTAAAGTTAGAAGTGTTCACATGCATTTTTAATTTAAAAAAACCTGAAAAAAAATGCTGTCTGAATTTAAGTTACACTCCCATTTGTCTCAATGTCAGGGAAAAAAAAAGGCACTTAGCAACACACCTTGCTTTCACTAAAATACAGGAATTTGTTTTCAAATTAAGCCAGCACAAGGTAGGCTTTTTTGTCAGACAGAGCTATAGAAGCTAATCAGGATTTTAATGAAAGCAGAGAAGAGGAATTAAGACGACATTTTACAGCCATGAGTTCAAACATGTTTACATCCCATTTTCAGATACTAATATTTACAGCTCTGAGTTGGTTCAGTCCCTTAAAAGTGTGACTGTTTTTCATAAATACTTTCCTACAGCTCAAGAAAAAGTCACTAAACACATACTTCAGGAAAGGTTACGCTGTTGTGGCAGTATTTGCTACAGACTAAGGTATGGTATTGTTTAAGTCCTGCCAGATATTTTAGACAATGCTCAAGACCCTCGGGTTGCAATATCACATCTTAAGAAGCTGACCAGCATGATTTACTGCTGTAATGTAAGATAAGGGAGAAAAAAAGCCACTGCAATGTTGAACAGAAGCAAGCAGTCATGCCTGGCTGGCGACAACATAAAACCAGCTCCAATGTCATGGCAACACTTAGCCAAGAGAAAGCAGACAACTGCATTGGTAAAGCAGCACTTTATTCAGAACTAGAAACTATGAAGGACCACCATGAATGAAAACAACAAAAACCCACTTACTTGTTATTTTTGCAAAGTTTGCCTTTGACTGGTCAAACATATCTGTAATACCAAGTGCTTGCAGAGGTTCCTTTAAGTCTGTTTCTGCTTCTGCTGTAAATCTGGTTGGAACAAAAAAAAGAATGCATCAATACTATGCAGGAAAGTCACCTGAAGTATTCCTTCTCCTGTATCAGATGAGATACATATAAATAACACCCCAAACACTCCCTGAAGGAGAAATGGATTACATAAGTACTTACTTTGGTAAAATAACCTGCACTCTTTTTGCTACCATGGTTGTCATCCAGCTTCCTATTGTTTTTGTGCTGATGTGGGGGATGATAGCAGAGAGCGGCGTTGTGCTTTCAGTGGGCAGTGCAATCAACATGCTGATCATTTCCCCGTGATATGGCAGCTCAATGATGTTGTACCATAGCTCATTCGGGGTACTTGTAGTGCCTAAAAAAATAAAAACAAACAAACCCAAACAAACTACTGAGCCATAGCCCTTATAGCCTTAAATCTCTACCTTTACACAACTACTGCTAGAACACTCTGTTAGGAAAGCTTTGCCCACATCTCAAAACTGACTCTTAAGTCCCAAACCTCCTGCTGGGCAACCCGTTGAAAGGCATGGGCTCTGTACAGATGCTAGTCTGACACAGGGCACAGACAGGACGACACCATGGAGCAAATACTCATTTGACACACACACTGTTTCCCAGACAAATCTCACCAGCCCAGAGCAGCACGCCCGCTATGTTAGAAGTGACCAGGTCTGTGAATTAGCTGGATCTCTGCTTCAGATCTCAGCTGTACCAGAACCAACTATGAACTGAGAATAAAAAAAAGCAAGAAATAGCAGCAGACTCTTTCCAAACTGAAGAGATCTTGCAGACAAGCTTTTTCCTCCAAGAGTTATTGCAAGAGCTCCTGGTTCCTGTCTGAAGTAGTCTGTTGCACTTGCTTAATTTTCTTGCTTAATAAGGATCTGATTAGGAAGCAATCTGAAGTCTTTCAAGATAGTGGAAAGCAGCCACTTAGAGACAGTGCAAGAGGCCAATTAGATGAGATGGAGGGAGATAGCAACGAACCCAAGTTACAGCAAGACTGTCTTTGAGCAAGTCTCTCCCCCTCCAAGCTCCCTTTGCTTACTGTGGGATTTCTGGCACGTGGCTGGGAAGCAAATGCTTTTTATGGTAGTTTCAAGTTAAAATTTGTCAGTTTAACTACAGACAGGATTTCAGGCAAAGTTTTAGGATAGCAGCAAGATCTTGTTGTCTTTCCCCTTTCTTCATCTAAATCTGTACTTGTCAGACCAAGCTGAAAATCAACAGCTTCATTACAAATTTAATCTTGTTGCCAGGGCCACAAAACCTGCCCTAAACTCATATTGCTATAAAACTGGCAGTATTACAGCGCTATTTTGTGGGAATCACGTCAAAGTTGGCAGTTTCACTATTCCTTTTATTATGGCAGTGGTTCTCAGGCTGGAGCCTACAGATCTAACACTGGTCACTGGTCAGCTCCAGGACAGTCACACAAGGCAAACTGTCCAACAGGTAAGTGCTGCTTTCCTGATTTGCTACATGCTGCTATCATTACTGAGGCAAACTAAACAGGAGGGGGGCTCAGCTTCAGTCAGCTGGTGGGACTGAAGATACTTAAGCTTTTAAAGATCCTTTTGCAAGAATAGATAAAATAGAAGCCCTGTGTTAGGAAATCTAGAGATACACAAACTCAAATGAGTCCTAACTCAGCAGTATTTCTTTTGTTCTTTTCTAGCCTTAATAGCTTTTCTAGCTCAAACATAGGCCAATGTAATGGATATTTTAGCCAGCATCAGAAGTCAAAACCCTTCAAGATAATACTCTTGCTAAAGCCCACCTTAAGTTATGAACTTCTTTGAAACACCACAATTAGTACATAACGCAGCAGGCTTCCCCACCTCCCCCAGCTCACACTTTCAGCAGTTACTTCAAGTATTACATTACATCTGCTCTAATATACAGGTTTGGGACAGAGTCACAGCTGTTTACTTTAACATAAATCTACTAATATTAGTTGAGCACTACTGACAGTAAAATTAGGCATTTAAAAGCACAGTGGGTCTTGTTTTTTTGATTTATAGCAAGCTGTATTCTCAGGCCTATGTCTCAGACTGTATTTAGCACACATGGAAGTAAAATCCAGGCAGCCCTTCTTAGAAGGATGCAAGACAAGTTTTTATCAGAGCATCCATCTTACTTTGACCACTCAAATCCCCATAAGGCTGCAAACTGGAGCTCTGAAGTACATTGTCAGTCACATCAAGCTGCTGGTGTCAGCTCTGAGAGTCTCTGATGGAAGTCTGGCAGAACCTGCTGAACTTCTTTTCACTTGTGACTCAATCTGAAGAGCAGTTTCACACCTCGGGAGATATAGCCAACATTCTAACCCTGTGTTCCTCTGGCTCCCACAGGACTGGGGACTCGGCAAGTCCCATTTCTCTATCTGCAGTAAAATATAAATTAATTCTACTCCAATCTCTCTTTCATACAAAGCTCACCACCAGGTAAACCTCTACCATTCTGCCTTTTGGCAGCTTTCCTTTATTCTCACCCTTCATAAACACGTACTTTTCTTTCAACAGCAAAGCTTAACTAACATGCAAATTTCTCAATTTGGGTGCTTCAAACTTTCCTTTTTGAAGGCAAAGGCAATACTTGACAGAGTATTTAACCTTAAGGCAACTGTTAAGTACCTTGCCCATGCCTCAGCAGCAGGAGACACTTCTGTAACACGATCCATCTATACCAGCTACAAGAAGCAACACCATTAAACACCACAGGCACAGCAAGCTCGTTTTAGTTTGAAAGAAAAGAGCAAATTCTACACTCGTTGGTGGTGGTAGTGGGAGTCACTGAGCTTACCACAGCGGAAGATGGACAACTGGGACAGCATAGGAACTTGGTAGGTCTTCCCATCAGCTCCATAAAATGGGCGTTTCTTTGTATTTTCAGGCCGAAATCGTGATTTCCATAAGCCCTTGAAATACACAGCATTCACTAGAACCAGTCTGGTCAAACTGCCTTCAATATCATCTGGAGCTACAACCTGATCAATCATACCTAGAAGAAATAAAGGAATTAATGAGCATTTGTTGTCATAACACTGGACAACCGTTCTTGAAGAACCTGACACACGTATTACTTTAGACCCCTTGATCTGTGAGTGTGCCAGCTCCTCATAAGGCAATATATTTAAAACTCATAAAGTCAATGGTATTCTTTGTTTGGGATAACTAGAAATCAAACATATCTTGCTAACTGATAGCCTGATGTTTTAACAACTAACAAGGCTTTACCCTTTCCAGCATGTGAGAAGATCTAAGACTACTTGGAATAGTTTCAGCTGAAACACCTCCCCATTCACACACTGCTTGCAACATTGCTATGCAAAACTGGTGATGTGGTCGAGAAAGAATTTGACAGCCTCATTTCACAAATACCACATCCAACATCATTAACACACTCCTCACATCCAGGAGGGACTTGTTTTTGCTCCAAAAGGCACCAAACACATAGTTCACCTAGGTTGGGAATATGCTGCAAAACATGATCTCTGGCTTCAGCATACGTAAGCTTGACAACTGGTTCAAGAGGCTTGAAGCATGAGGAGTTCTGTCAAGGCAGGCTTAATTAAGGATCCTCCACTAAATGTGAGTCCTAAGAACAGGGTCATATCTTAGGACAGTTTAGGGCAGCCAGAGCAAAAGCTCAACTGCCCTATAGCTTCCCCCAAGTCTGATTCACTGAGTAGAACATCTGAGCTGCCTGAAAGCATCTTCTGTGTTTGAGAAAGCATGGACCCAAGAGAACTCTGCCTGGATTGCTCACCAGTTATATGAATGCAAAGAAGAGTAAAAGCTCCCCTGATCCCATGGACAGATGGACACACACCCCAGACACATCCCTCCAGGCTACCAGACAGGCACATCTGCTGGGGCACCAAGATTGCTGGTTCCTGACCCACCAGCTCTAAAACATCACACTAATGCCAGCTAAAAGACAGTTCTGAGCTGCAGGACAGAGCTTTCTCTACCTCCCCATCTTTCTTGAGTATTTCCATCTGAATCGGAGGTCTCAGACACCACCCTGCCATGCACAAAGGCACTCACCAATACTCACCCCTTGTTTCATTTTTCACCCACTGGTTGATGGAATCACATGCTGCATTTGGGTCCTCAAAGTCTACACTCTTGACACTGCACTGAAACACCTCTTTGTTCCTTGTAACAAAAGGCACTTCCATTTTAAAGCCACTCTTTGCAAACACTGCATTAGCAATTGTTACAATGTCTTTATTCTTTTTTGAGACTACGAGCCTGTTTATCTTCTTTAAGGCTTTACCAACTCCTAGTTGGAAAAAACAGCAAGTTTAATTTAGAATAACATGATAAAACAACAGTTACTTTATATGCAACTATTAATGACATGAAAGGTCAGACATTAAGTGCTGGACTAGAAAAGGAAGACCAAAGCAAGCATTCTGAAAGGACTTCCAAAATACCCATTTCTGATGTCTCATTTGCAGAACACTACTGATTCCCAGCAAAAACAGGAACGTCCACCGTGATGCCTGCTGCACTTCTAGCTGTCTGCTCAGAATATTACAGACAGTGCTTGGGATTACACTGAGGTTCCAATACTAGTGTAGAGCTACAAATCATGCTCTTCCACAGAACAAACTGTTCCAAAAACATTTCATATCATATAAGCCAGGTCACTTGTCAGTTCTGTGACAGTGACAAAGAAAGTCAAAGGGTCAGCCTGCTCACTCAGAGAGCTCTGCAGGATTTGCATAACAAATGGTCTTGAGCCTCAAAACATAAAGCAAAAAATGTCTTCTTTACTTCCTTTCCATCTACTGGAGAATAAAAGGAAGCTGTCAAGATTTCTATAATAAACTTCAAGTTGAGTCTTAGTTTCCCTAAAGACTAAGTCCTGGCCTAAAACAGCTACAAACAGGAGTTAATCCCTTAACACATGATCTTGCCTCTAAAAAAAAGAGGAAAATGGAAAGTAGTAGGTTCCAGCGCTTAGTCAAGAGCCTTAGGACCTGAAAGCAGATTGTACAAAGTGCTTGCTAGCTCCTTCTCTGTGTGTGAGGGAAAGCATATGGCAGCACAGAAGAACTGCTATGTTCACCATACCCAGTTCTCCCGTGTTATGGCTTATCAGGGAGTGCTTGTCTACACAGGGAAGCTACTGCCAGGCAGGCAACTTCATGTTCAACCACTGTATTGAACAGCATCCTTGGGTGGCTGTTTTTACCACTGTTACTAATGGGTTCCCTCTGTTTCCCAACTCAATTTAGGCAGAAACATTTCCTGACTACTTTCTTACGTAGACAAACAAGAGATACGAAGGGAATAAATTAGTTCAGAGTTATTCTCTCAGCTGCATGTAAGAAAAAGCCTCAGATGGCTTTGCTGTTTCATGTATCACAAATGCTTTAACAGCACCATTGGTATGAATTTCTACATGTTCACTCTCCAATATTATGGGCAAATTCTTTTGGAGAACATACCATAACAGAGGTTCTCAAACTGTATTCTGTGGACCACTGGTGGTCCACGGAGCACTTTCTGGTGGTCCGGGGAGAGCTGGCTGGTCTCATGATGCTGGCTCTCCTCTTTGCTTCCAGCTGCTAAATTGCATTAAAAGACAGCTAAAGACAAATTAAATACTTTTCAACTATTACCTTCCCAAAGAAGCAGTTGCTGCAGTTGCCAAAGGACTGCAAGGCAGTCATGAACAAGAGCAGGGGAAACCTGTGCAAGGACATAGGTAGCATCCCATAACAAGTCTCTAACCAGGTAGTGGCTACCTTTAAGGTGTTTGAGAACCTCTGTGTCTCACAGTTAGGACTAGGAAGTCTGCAGGCCAAATAAAACCAGTTGATATAACGCTTTAATGTTTTTGCAAGTACTTAGATTTTGAGCATTCAAATGTTCCTAGAGCTGATTATCCCATGAAGAGATTTCAGCCTACATCTTTTAGATGTTAAAGTGTCAAATCATTTTGTTGTACTTTAACCCAAGACCAAAAACAGCAAAGCAAATGAAGACAGGACAACATGTTATATGACAATACTGCTCAAGATTTAAATGTGCACTTACCTCCTGGAAGGTTTTCTATTCTTGGAAGTAAGGCAGAATGCTGGCACTAAGATGTTAAGTCTTGCTGGCAAACACTCACAAAAATAGCATGCAAATTAAAGCAGTAAGAATCTTCAGCCTACTCCCTCTCGAGGGGCAGACATTGGCAGAGGAATATGAACACAGATGCATGCAGTGTCAGGCACAGGCAAGCAGAAATGGCTGTTTCAAGAAGAGGGCACTACAAGAACTACACATACAGGGATTCTGACAGCAGAAACACAAACAAAACTAAAGAGCGAAGTGAAAGCATCAACTGTATGGTTAGTTTGCACTGCTTTCAGTGAGGTGCCAAGAAATATCCTCTCGCCCTGTTACCTAAGGAGTGGCACATTAAAGGTGGTTCAGTACACCCTGAAATGGAGTACTGCCACCTTCCTGCTCAGAGCTAGCACTGGACCACTATCCAACACCCTGTCCCGGAATACCAATTTGGCAAGGACAAAGGCAGTTCTAGCCAGGGCCCTGAAGTCATTAACCGAGCTGCTTACAAGCCAGTTTGGGTATACGTACATGCCCATGCTCAAATTGCCAATTAACTTCAAACATGTCCATTTTGTGCTTTGGTAAACAGAGTTAATTGGTGCATGATGCAATCTACCACACTTTGAAAGCCGTCGCATACATCATGAAGAGTCTGACAAAACACACCCAAAACCACCTTAGGATCACTGACCATTTACACTGTATCTCATCATAGTTGTCAGCTGCTTCTTTGTCTTGCCATCAGCTCCCAGCTGCAACACCCCCAGGACTGATGCAATCCCATGAGGAGAAACAACAACATTGTCCTGAGGCTTAGCTTTCACTATTTGATTGAAGACCTGGATTCCAACATCAGAGCTAAGCTCCTCCAGAGGGTAAAAACTGAACTGGGAACATACAGACATTAAAGTCCCAAGAACAAAAAGGAGTGAAAAGTGCCAGTTCATGATTCCTGGTTAGAGATACCTGTAAGAAAACAAGAGGGGAAAGTTAAGGCAGCTGTCACAAGTACAGCATTTTTAACCTGAATTCTTATTAACCTGAAGAGCAGGCAAGTCTTGCACATGTCCCACACATCATTCACAGAGCTCTGGCAATGGGACTTACACCTGCGTTTTACTTACCACTACCAGGATTTTAACTCTAGGGGTTTCCAGATGCAATAATAATCATGATACAGCTACATCTCAGTGCCTATATAAAGGACAAAAGCCACCAAGTTAGGAGACTACCTCCCACCACACCCAAGTTCAGAGGGTTTTGTGTTTCAGTTAAATGAGCCTTGGCATTCTATTCAGATTGCCCTTTAGGATAAATGAGTGCTGAGAAGTGTGGTCCTCACCCACCACAGTGTGATGCACAGTACACCTCACAGACCATTTTCTGCCGTGAACAGAAGCACATACACATATGCAAATGTACCTTCTGTTGTGGGAATTTACACCTGCCTAGAACAATAAGACTTAGCTGCATAACTGACATTCTAAATAACGAGAATGTAGAGGAAAATTTTAGATTTTAAAATGCAGACGTTAAATTTGGATTTCAACCTGTACTTTTCCACTTAAGAAAACGGAGCACCTAATAAATACAGAATGACGTTAACATTCAAAGTGGGCCTATCCTCATCTGCAGGTCTAACACCTGACAGAGTTCAGTGTCATTACCCATGAGCTCCTAAGAACTGAAGCACAAGAAGCAGCAGCAGCAACATTTTGTTCAGGACGTCTCAGCAACTGATTATAGAGAACCAAGCCCAAATGTCAAACACTGAGCACTGTAACTACTAGGCTGTATTCCCCCTTCATGAAACTGCACTCAACCTCTTTTTTTGTTAGGGCAAAGAGATACTTAGAGAACATGCAATAATCTCCAATTCCATTAAATTACATTCTCTGTTCACAACATTTTTAAGACATTTCATTTGCACAGTTACCAGAACTGACTTCCATTTCCAGACCAGCCAGGAGCTTGCTGCCTCACAGAACTGACTTCCGAAGAAAGACTGCAGAAGGTGTGCTACCGAATGAAGTGCCATTTGCATAACAAATACAAAACCAGGTCTCTTCTCCCCTGGAGCCCCCTGTGCAGCATGGCACACTCAGCTCTTCTAGGTGCAGCACCCCAGGGTGCTGGGGCCCAACAGAGCCACAGCCCTGTCATTCCCAGCCTCCTCCCACACACCCCAAGGAGCTGTGCCATCGCCAGCCTACCTACGCTGCGAGTTCAAACCATGCTGGAGCACTTGACTATCAGAAAACCAGCTGGTGTTTGTACAGATTTGTTTAATCATCTTTTAATAGCATGTACTTTAACTGTGCTAAAGCACTTGAAAGCTACAAATACAGCATTTCCACTTTCTTCTACACCATTTGAGGGGACAGAATTCACTTTGTCAAAGTTTGTCGTTGCAGCACAGAATAAACCAAATGCTAAATATGCAATAATGCAGGAGTTTAGACATCTTTCTTGCCCAAACCCAACTTTAGTATACTTCTGACCAGAGAACTTGCTGGACTGATTTAAATTAGGCAAGAAAAACTGAAAACACTGTCCTACAAAGCGAGGTAACAGCCCACCCAATAATTCTTTTCCATCAACCTACTAATCCCCCAAGCTGTTCTGAAGTCACTTAAGCACAATTCCTTCCAAAGGAGCTTCATACCAGCCATCAACTGCAACGACTCAAGCTTAGTCCAAAATTTAGACTGCATTGGGCTAGCTGCAGCTGAGACTAGCAAGAAGAAAACCCAAGCACCACCCAACCCCCTGAGACAGGTTACACGAGTCACTCCTAGGTTTATCTTGTGCCCCTCACCACCAGCTACAGCAGGAAGATGTCGTGGGGGAGAGCCAACAGCCTAACAGGAAAAGTAAACTTGCACTTTTTAAAAAAAGTTAAAATTGTTAAGGAATATTCTTCAGTCTTATTTGATACTAACACAACCCACCCGAAACCTCTAGTTTTGTTCTTAAGGGCAAGGATTCCCTCTCTCACAGGCAGCAGCTCCACTGACGGCAATGCTGCCTTGCAGGAGGCAAACGTGGCTTACCGCTCCAAGGAAAGCTAGGTTTAGGGCTAAGGGTTTTCTCTGGTGGTTTGGTGACCATCTTTCTCCCTAACCTGGAAACCCAAGGGGTAATTTAAACAAATTCTTAATCCCGATATTAAGCAGACTTACACCTTGACCTAATATCTCGGCCAAAAGAAACTTCAAGGCCCTAAAACTGTTACGGAATCTTACGAGATGCACTTAGGAGCAAGCAACAGTTCATGTTAGTGCAATAGAGCCTGGTCCATGTAGCGAGGGACAGAGACTGTGCCAGAGAACAATCACAGAGCACAGTCCGAACTGCAATTTGAAAACCGTGCTTTTGACCAAGGCAGCTCCACCTGATCCTGAGAGCAAACCAAAGGAAATTCAGTTATTTTGAGTGCTATCTACCCTTGACACATTATATGGCAGGACTATGAGGGTAGAGACAGGAGTGACACTCTGAAATCAACTAAAACAATGTTTCATTGTCATTTATAGACTTCATCTGCACAAGCCTAACCAAAGTCAAACATTTCTCTTCTTGCCTTTCCCAGAATATATTGCAAGTCTCCAAGTTTTCTACTTCACTGGTGACAGTCCCTGCCAGAGACAGGGTGACAGCCTTGCATTTTCCCCATGACATGTGAAGCCTTGTCAAAACAACCCAATTCTGCTCCCAAGGCCACTGCTGCAGAGTTTTTATGGGTTGTTTTTTTTGTTGTTGTTTTTTTGTTTCAACCAATTACCTCCCACATCTGGTTTCCCCGGAATTTTCCGTATTTGCCTAACCTCTCCCTCCTGACACACCACTAAACTGAGTTGGTCTCTGTTTTGGAGCACAATCTCTAGCAGACACCTATTCAATAAGTGAAATAAAGTAGTGCAGTGCTCTGAGCATGGAAAAAGAGTAAAACCACTTTTTATCACAAATTACAGAGCAGTCGCTTCTTGACCTGTTCCTGCTACGGCCACTCCATAATTTAACCAGGTAACTCAGGAGATAACTGGATCTTTGAGCAGAAGTGGCATCCCTGTAATTAATATTTCCATCATAGATTTCAGTATATTCAACTTCTATGCAGCTCAGTTACAAGAAGTGCATTTGCATATCCTGAAAGAAACAGTTTAAGTACAGTGCTGGGAGAAGAAATCCAAAAGGATGTATGATGTGTAGGATGGAAAACAGCTGACCTGCTATACAGAATATCAACAAGCTTTCAACAAGCTTTCATAATACTGAAGCTAGAAACTTGGTGATAGTTAAATCTGAATCTAATGCTTTAGAAAACCAAACAAAAATACAAGCTAGGCATTTCTTTGCCTATGACCTTTATATTTTTTACAAAGTTAACTGAGAAGGAGGAAGGTGTATAGGCGAATTCATTTACATAAATGTGGGCTTTTGAAAGATGCTGGATCAAAAAAAAATGTCCCTCTTCAGGGTAGGCTGCCCACTTCTTAGACTGAGCACTTACAGGAAGGACAACATCCACAATTTAAATTTCTTAATGCGCAATGGAAATACTGTCACTAACCCAAAGAAACGTAGCCAGTGTTATCAGGAGTTGCAATTTCTTATGCAAATCCAGTCCTTAACCCTAATGGTAGAGTTTCTGAGCAATACAGATCAGTGTCACACATTCAGCTGCATGAGAGATGCCATTCCCACAGCAAGCACACCAAGAACTCAGCTCCCGCTGCCTCACTGAACAGCAGCACACCAAGTCCTGTACATCACACTGAAGTACCAGTTATTCCTCCACCTAACCGCAGAGCCTAGTCTGAGCCACAAGAGAATTTTTAGACAACTATTCCAGTCAGGCACAGAGCTCTGGGGAAGGCAGAAGAGGAAGACAGCAGCATGTCCTATCTACACCAATGGTTCTGTGTTGTTTCATGACAGATGACGAAAAGTCTTCAGGCTACCAATCTTGGGATGACCTCAGCTTCAAGCTGGTGTTGCAAACATTAACTCTCAGACATACTGGGCAGCATACTCAACTCTCACTAGGCTCAGCTATTCAGATCATCCCCATAGTATCTATTTTAAATTTTTTGTATGAAATTATTATGGAAGTAGTTATATCAACAAAGAGGACATGAACGCTTTCAGCCTGCATTTATAGAATGCTTGTTACAAAAGCAAAGCAATATTAATATGCACTGTTTAATCTGTGTCTAGAAAAGCATTTGGCAGAGCAGGGAAAAGTTACGTCCTCAGCCCCAGGCACAAAAAACCACTAATAATGAAGACCTTCCTACAGGAAATAAACAGCTTAGGAAGGACTTCATTTTCAGAGAGCCACGCCAAGCTGCTGCAGTCTCCCCAAGAGAAAGAAGAGAAATTAGTTTGGTTCAAGATCAGATGAAAAAAACATGATCTGAAAAAATAACCATATTTAATATCTAAGTTGGAGAAAAGGCCTTTCCCAGAGAGGCTGAAGAACACTTTGCAGTAGACCGAGGATGAAATAATGAACTGTACATAGATTTTTAGCTATCTGTAATGACTGTACTTCCTATGAGACACCTCCAAATGTTTATTTTGAAGCCTGACTTCAATAGCAATAATGTATAATCCAAAAGACTCCTTTTTGCAGTTGCAAGATTGATTCTGTCGTTCCTTTAAAGACATATCAAGCATAAGGAAGTTCAGACACCAGAGTGCATTTCTGTGAATAGCTGTAACCAGCAGCAAGCACACCTAAAGGGACTAAAACTGAAGAGCAGTCTCACAGCATTGCTGGTCTCACTGTATTAAGCCCAAAAATCTCAGATCCCCTGAGCCCACAGGAAGGTACTGTGCAGCCCATGTGCCCAGAGAAAGTCAGCCTGGAACAAACATTCAGGGACCTCTCCAAGTTTGAGATGTTGATGTTTCCATGCCACTGTCATCTGGGGTACTAATTTAAAAGTCTTATTTCAATTGACATATCAGCTGAAAGAAAGCAGCTTCACTTCAGGCATTTAACCAACTCTCTCCAGCAGGACTAAATAAATACTCAGCCAAACTTGTTAACAGTCATTAAAGGAGCTGGCTGAACACACAGCAATTGTTCTTCTCAAGAAATGAGACCACTCCGGTTGCAGTGGGAAGGTCAGATGCGGAGTCTTGTTTTTCAGCTGATGCCCACTTGGCAGCATGGTAAAACACTCCAGCCTCTTGGTAGATTTCTCCCCACCTCACAGTTGTTCCAACTCCCCTTTTGCCTAAGCCTCTTCCATTCCAAAGCCTTCAGCTTCAGTATCCTCTCCTCATCCCAAATGTGAGTTCAGCCTGCTCAAGTTCTGGCTTTTTCGACATGACAGATCTGTGAAATGTTTCATCTTCCTCCACGTTTCCTGGTACATCCGGAATATTGGCTCTCCCTTTTCATCTAACAACTCTCTCTATTATTACTCAATACCTGGAAAGTTTAGTATATGCAGAGCGTTACCAAGAAAGGATGATTGCTAGGTTTTAAACAGCTCAGTACTCACATTGCTCTGAAGACTCTGAAGAGGAGTAAGTTACTGTCAACAAGATATAAACATAACTTGTACACAGAGATAAGCTGGAAGTGATGGGTTTTTTATAGAAATAATTTTATATGTTAAGATATTGGTCTGACTTCAGGCACTACAGCCACCACTGCATACAACTCCAAAAAGCATGGTACTGGTTCTGAAGATTTCCTCTCCCAACCTTAATCCTTTCTCTGCTATTCTTATTTCTCTCAGGTTTTTAGTGCATTCTGGAAAGCCTGTTCAGCTGTGTCCAACCAGCCTCCCCTGCCAAGTGGGAATTTCCCTGCTGAACACCAGCTTGTAAAACCAGCTGGTCCCACATAGGAACCATCTCTTTGTCCAAGCACTGCTTCCACATGACCAGGAAGTTAGAGTTTAGTGCTCCTTTAAGCAGAGTCCTGACCACCGCTGCTTTCTGGGAGTTTCCGGTAAGCATGAAGTGCAGAGACAAGCTCCATTTCAAACTTTCTATAACCTCATGACCAGGCGTCTCCAGTTCACAAGCCAGACTGATTTTTCTCACCAGGATCTGTCTTCTACAGCATCTGGTGGTGGTTCATGGTAGTTCAAAGATCAATTTCACACCACGCAAAGCTGACCAGAGTTTTTTACTCCACAACTGAGTTGAGACCATACAACAACTACACAGGCACTATTCAGAGGTTCAAGAACATAGATAGGCATTTATGTATCATTGGCTTTTACGTCCATCCCTCATTTATAAGTGATTTAAAAGGCCAACTTTAGCTCTGCTTCATGAAGCAAATACAGCTGACAGGGCAGGGGGCTTATGGAGACTATTCTGGTACTGCATAATTCTATCACCATTTTCAAATTTTATGTGTTCTCTTGTTACTGTAGGCTCAACTACTACGGCTAAAGTTTCTAGGTATTATTTATTCCTGTATCTAAAGTAGAGTTTCCACAGAATTCTCCAAGATCTATTATCAAGTCTTACAGTATCAGGAATATTAAAGAGAATTATGTTTTTAATTTACTGGTATCCCTTTATTAAAGAAGTGGTTTGGTTGATCCCAAGTTCTTTATGCAATGTGGTTATTTTAACATAATGAAGAAACAAGCATGGGACAGTCAGCTCGCCAAGACTAATGCTGCAGAACCAGTTTCCCCAAAAGAGGGAGCACAGCAGTGTTTCACAACACGGTGGGGAGGTTCCCTCTTGTCTAGATTCACCCCAGTAGAGGGAACAGGGGTTCAACAACCATAGCATTTGCCTAAACTCCAGCTCCCACTTATGGTTTTTTTGTGGAAGAAAGGCCTCATGGAACCACAGTTCCCACATTTACTGTACATTAACAATGCTCAGTATGCAACCACAGGCTCATTAGGAGCCTAAGGCAAGCCTACAGCACTGCAAGCTCCCATTAATAAGGCACGGGGTATTAACTCCTTGGCAATGGGCTGTGTAAATACAGATTTATGAAGGAATTAGTCCACAAGGTGCTGGACTAATGATGGCTGGTATCTTATCAGGCACCTCACTACCACCTTCATCCTAAGTTCCCCTCTGCTTTAGGATTTTACCATCTTTTCTTCCTTAAAAATTATTAAAGGGAAACCCAGTACCCTTACTCCTTTTCACTTGTTACAGATATCTTGGCGTCATCTGACAGCAAGACTCTCACACCACTACATCCCTGCAGCGCAAACAAATCTGGTTCTCCTTTTCCAGTAAATTTTAATCTGCTGGCCAGTGACACATGGCCCTGCCTCTGGCACCTATCAGGCTGGGAGAGTAGAAATAGCCTTGTGGAGATGGCTCCACGGCCATGTGGGAATTGTGTGGAAAGCTGTGCTTGGAGAAGATTGAATGCCAAGAACTTTCCAGTATTCAGCCTTCTTCAGAAGGGTTAAGACACCAATATCTGTAACACTTGGACTTAAAGAATTGTCAAGCAAAGAAAACAAATATCTGTAAAAGAAAGTCCTCGAGCCAATAGTGAAAATTTCAGTAGAGCTTTGACAAGGCACGTGAGGTGCTGCAGAGTAAAAGAGAGATTACTGTTTGCCTTCAGATTCTACACCTTTTAGGTTTAGGTTACTCTATAAAAGAGGTTCTTGTATTTCCTACTAAACAATGCTCCAAAGCCCAACTCCCATCACGCCACACTCTATGGTTCAGCTGGGGTTTACAGCATAACTGAAAATTAGGTTTTCTATGAAATCATAGTATTTTTACATTATTTACGTTTTTATTACTCCTGGGAAGCTAAGAGAGGTGGCAGGATCTATCAGCCACACAATATCTAACTAAAGCCAATGCATGCTGGGTTTAGAGATGCCCAGCTGGTAAGAGAAGATGGGGAGACAGTCTCCCAAGAGGACTTTAAGAAACTTCACTTAAAATAATGCTAGCAATTCAATATGACTAAGTTTTTACTTATCCCTCCTCCTACAAGAGGAAAGACTGTGGCAGTAACAGTGTAGGCAGTTCTCTAAAGTTACATGGATACAGTCAATATAGTCATTTCACCATAAAAATAAATTGGAATTCCAGTATTCTCTGTTTGTAATGAGAACTTTCATAAAAAACTTGTACTTACACAAACTCATTGATAGCCAAGATCTGATACTTTAAGCATTTGTAAGCAGGGAATGCTACCAAGTGACAAAATACTTGGAGAGATGAGGAACACTGTTCTAACCATTTACTGACTGGACTTGTGGTTAGAGCTCTGCAGAGTAATAGGTGACTAGCCTTTTATTTATTTATTAATCACACTGTACAACATTAGCAATCAACCACTTCCTATTTGCAAGCTAATTTAGAAACCTTATCTGAAAAACTAGATAACAAATATAACACTTAAAGAGTAATGTAGCCAAGTTATTAACATTTAGGATGAAAAGAGTATATTGATTTTCCATATCCAGGACAGCATCACTGAAACAGACTAAAGCTCACAGGAACATGAGATACTAATTTTTAGTGGCCTTTTCTCAGCCATTCCAGCCCTAGCTTGAAGATTATCCAAAAAGGATAAGGACATTCATATAGCAAGAATATAGACATTTACTTATATTCACCTTTTTCCCCCCAGAAAGCTCCAGAAGCAGAAGCAGCCAACCACAAAAGCATCAGAAGTCACAGATGCTGTATGGATGCGGGAATGAAGCCTTGTGCTGGGAACCCTGTCCGCATGCTCAGGTAGACACCTCCTCAATCATCTGCAAGAACCTTATATTAACCAGTCAATAAGAGAATGACCAGCTATTTAAATACCTGTATTTAAGAAAAGACACTTTTTGTTAAACTGACCTCACTTCTGACTGATCCCACTTACTCTACTACAGGTTTCTGGGAAGACAAGACCTAAATTCCCATAGTAAAAAATGAGACAACTGAGTATGAACTATGCACAAGAACTCTCCAAGAGCAGGTCGTGACCTGGCATATTAAACTATGTGATTCAGTTCAGCTTGAGAGTTTGTAGGCTGAGTTGTGAGCTGTGTTGGCTGAGAAGCCTCCACAGAGTCCATCACTATTTCTGTAACGCAGATGACGAACCTCTGCAGAGGAAGTCAGCAATTAGCTGGGAAAGCAGCCTCTTCAACCGAGCTGCCAGAGCAGCTGGAGGCCTCAGCTTGTTTAACTGAGAAAGCTACATGAACTACTCTTTCTGGAAGAGGAGGGTGTACAGCAAGATGGAGACATATCGCTAACAGATAATACACCAACTTCTATGTAGCATTTCATAGATTGCTTACGGATGTAAAGTTATAGGATAACAGAATGGAAGAGGAAAAGTTAGTTATGTTCATTTCTCCTCTTGGTTTTGTACCTGTAACCTGTCAGAGCCAATGGGAAACTGCTTCTCTCCTACTAAAACAAAAAACCTCAAACCCCTTTCAGCCTTTGGCCAGCAGAAGCTTACAGTTCACACCAGATGAAAGCCATCTCAGAAACAGTGAGAAACATCACTAAATACCACAACATGCCCTTCTGCAGGAACTGATGCCTAAAGTGCAAGTTGTTAAATACTACAGAAACCATTTAAGTAAAAAAACCAAGGCTTGGTCAAAGCTACGTGGCTGATGAACAAATTCGTATCGCCTGTACATCAGCCAAACTAAGAGAGCTAGAACGTACCAGCGCTTCTCACTAGTGCTTCTGGAGACTCCAATGGGATTGACGACTGTAGCTTACAGTCTCCTGGCAACTCATATTTCTCACAAAACAACCTACCTGCATGCCAAGGCCACTACATGTACACAGCCTTAAACAGGCTTCTTCCCTTCAGAACTCACTGGCAATCAGTCTCGATGCCTTCCACAATTGCTTTCATGGTCACATAATACTAAAGAGAATTTCAGGCTGCTGTTTCTAAAGCCCAGGATGACAACAGGAGACTGCCTAAAGCCCACACTTCACATCACATGGCTGAGCATGGTCAGCAAAACCGACATTTTCACCATGGGGAGATAATTCCACAAGATGAATATGCTTTCATACTTAAACTGCTTTGTGGCATAGTTATTAGACCCCAGTATGAGGTACCTTCTGATTTCAGCCTGAAAACAAGGGATAAAACATCCTTCTGGCCATTAAAGGTGAACACCAGACCACAGAAAAGATACAGGAGCTGCCAAAACTCATGTTTTTCCACAGACACTGCTCAAGGAGAGGTGCTAACGGATTTAGAAAGCATCTCAGTTAGCACTTAAGTGTATTCCAAGGCCATGACAAACAGCTCAAGAACCTATGGCTTCTACTAGCATTGCCACTAAAATTGCCCCATCCTTTTCCTGTCCATGATTACTGGCTCTCTCACTTCAGCAGAGACCTCAGCTCTGCTTGCAGAAGTATTCACATAAGTCAAGTACGAACTAGAGTCTATCCCTAGAGACAGGAACAAGCAGAACACAGGACAGTTTTTTTTTTCCCCATAGCATGCTAGCCTAAACGTTTGTGTAGCTACAGCTGTAGAATGCTATGACCTCTTTTTGCTCTCCTCCCACCACTTTAACCATCACAGAGGAGACACACTTGAACATGTACATGGTTGCACATATTCAGCTTTCTCCCTTTTACACAAACAAGCTATCTACTTTAATAATAATAAAAACCTTCTTTTATTTTCATAGTTCCCCAACTTACACTGAATCTTTAAATTTACACTAAATCTTTAAATTCAGGTGATTGACTACTCCATGCTACCTGCTCTTCAAAGCCAAAAAGAGGCAATTCTTTATATCAGTCTGCTTATTCAAAAGATGTCTATGGCTAGTATAGGTGCACTGAATTATATGGTTCTTAAAGGCCAGCACTTTGCTGTAAAACGTGATTTGTTAGCTATGTCACAGGTCACTAGGAAAATGCCCAGAGGCACATAAAGATGACTGTATCTAGCAACACTTTACAGATTAGTGATGATTAATCCATTTTTTCCCCGTCTTCTCACGTATAAAACCTTTGACCCTAGAGAATTACAGAATTCAGTTAACAAACCAAGTTGACTGGAAATGTTTTGATGATTAGAATGAATTTCCCCCTAATTAGTATTACAAAAGCATGCTCTTTCATGCATGCTTGTGATTAAGCAATTCAAGCAACGCAGACAACCCTAACCCCAGCTTCCAAGAAAAACCTTCCACCAAACTTCAGCTTTTTCAAGAACGAGCACAGTAGTTGCCTATCAAGAATTAAAAGCCACAACCAGCTGCATGAGCCAGGTCGATGCTGTGCCCACCACCACCACCAATCTCTAGCCAGAGCTCCCTCTGAACAGATCCCTTGCTGTGGACGCATGCAATTTATACACATCTCCATTGTAATTCCTAGCAGTAAGGCGAGGTGGTTATTTTTCAGTATTTTTACACACACTTTAATCTAGTCTAAAAATACCTGATGTAACTTACTGGGCTACCTGCGTGACATTTTTCTGCCTAACAGTGTGCTGGCAAGAAGCTCTAGGACGGGAACGTGTTTCTGCCTTTGTGATTTAGAGACCCAGACTAAAAGTCTCCACATGCCACTAAGACATGCTATTCTCCTGGTTGTCAATGACAACACCAAACAGAAGCTTCAACACTTCTGTATACACCTTGAGACAAAACCACTGCAGGTTTCTGTTTTCCCTTTTTGTTCTGACATGAGTTTCTATTGCCTCCCACATGAGATACATAGAGCTATATATAGATATAAATATATGTGTGACTATAGTGATGGCCATACCACCAATCAAAGCAAAGAGGAGTTCTTCTACCATCCTCATACCTGGGGAGAGCATAAAACAGTAATGCCCAGAGAAATTGCTTTTCATCATCTCAAGAGCACTGACAAAATTTGCTTATAGGTTGCCTGACATACAACTTGTCTGTAATTGTAAAAAGCTGTGGACCAGCATTCATCACTCGAAGTTTGCTCCTGTGCCAAACAGCTGCTATTCTCATGAGTTTAATCACACCCCACAAAATGCTAGAACTCCAACCTAGTACATCTTATATGCAGTTGAATTAATCTACTTAATCATTCTGCTTTTTTATTTCCATTGGTCTTCACCTCACGCTTCAAAGACTCATCTGAGCACTCAGCAGGCATGCAGCTGCTTTTCACTTTCCTCAGGGATGTCTGCAGCTTCTCCTGTTTCCTGAAGCTACACGGCAGCACAACTGCTTACACCTACGTACACTTTGTGAATAGTCCCTACAAAATCAGGTTTCTAATGAATTCCTGTGGCAAGCTGGGGACGAGACATTACTAAATGCTCATACAAGAGAAAGTGAAGGAAGAAGAGGTCATTTTTCAGTGCGGTGAGAAAAAAGGTCAGTCTACCAGGTTTCTCTTTCAGGAAGTTGCCCAAGAATGCGATTACAACCACAAAAGCCAAACCATGTTCAGAATCACACATGGGCATGAGAAAGGGGGAAAGAAATAAATCACACTGAGGCCTCTAATCCATAAACGGATATTCCCTAGTTTTATGGGAAATTCGACATTTTAACACCTATTTGCTAGTACAATGGTTTCTCCAAAGGTATTTTTCTGTTAAGATCCTCCTACACTGCACAGCACTGAGACAAAATATCAAACAGCATTTTCACCAAGAGACAAAGGACTCTCTCCTGAAGCATACTCAGTATTTCCAAATATTCCCAGAACTCGATACACGAAGCAGCTCCCATATCATTCCAAAGTGAGCCGAGGCTAGAGTTTTGGCTAATCAGTTCTCCGCTTCACCACACAACGTGATGCCACCAGCCCTATCCAAACCCTGTTACAGTATCAGACTATCACCCCTTCTTCCCCAACCGGCAATAGTTGTAATTGTTTCTCCCCCGTTACTCTATCATTCGATATGCCAAGAAAATTTCGGTTACTAACTGAATTATGATTTATTTCTTTTATTTAGCATGACACCAACAAGCTCTCTCTCACAGCACACAAGAGACACGAATGAAGCGAGCAACTCCTAGTTTCCAAGCTCTCCCAGCGCAGCCGATGCTCGGGAAGTGCCACCTCTTCCGCACCCGGGAGCGAAGCGTCTCCCGCGCCGCCCGGGACGCGCCGGCGATGCTGCGAGCCGCGGGCTGCAAGCCTTAAAACCCGCTTCTTTTGGGGGGAAAACCCTCCCTGCTTTCAAAAAGCCAACACGCAGAAGAAACTCAGCGCGCCACAAGCCCCGCTCCCGGCACAGCGCCCACGTACCCGGCGCTGGGAAACTTGTGAGAGCAGGTAACAGCGCACAGCGAGGAGCCGCCGGAGCGACCCCCGCGGCCGCGCCCTCCGGGGTGTCAGCAGCCAAACTTTGGGTCCCCCGGTTCACCCCGCCCGGTGCCCCGGTCCCCTCCCTCCCGCCGGGCGCCAGCGCGGCCCCGGTCTGGCTGCACG
>VZRV01000202.1:1135186-1272903 GCA_013398115.1 Falcunculus frontatus | reverse complement strand
GCCCGCCCGCCCCTCGCCGAGCGCCGCCCAGGGCAGCGCTGCCCGCGGCCGGCAGCGGGGCTGGGGGCGAGCCCCGGGGACGGGCTCGGCCTGAGCTTCGAGTGCTGGGCGGGTCGTAACCCCGCACCCCCATCGCCCAGGCCCGGGGATGCCCCGGGGATCCTCCCCAGCCCCGCTGGCTCAGCGGGAGGCGCACCAGCCGTGTCGGGGAGAAGGGGAAGCCGAGGCAGCACTGGAGGTGCCCACGGGGCGAGGCTGGGCTCGGCAGGACGGCAGGAGACCCAGAGGGTGATAAGGGGACAGAGACCACCGAGGCCAACGCCATGCGCTGCCTTCCTCGCGGTGGCGTGGTGGGAGGTTGGAGGATTTCGGCTAAGGGACACCTCCCCGCTGCACCCACGTCCTCACTAAGGGATGAGGAAATACCTCAGCCCAGGACCTCCATCCCTTGTATGACACTGGGGTTTTAATCTGCACAAACAACGGGAGGAATCTGGGGGAGGGAAGTTGTTGCTGCTCCAGTGTACCAGCACAGGCACAGCGGTGTGGCAAGGACACAAGTGTAAACCTGGGAAAACACGTATTAACCTTAACAATGACTGACGGCCCCGGACTCCTTGACTGACAAAGCACAAGAAGAGAAACCACTCTTTGTACAAAAACAGTAGTGCTGACAACTTAAGCAAAACCGGCAGTGTGTTGGTGCAGCAGCGGACAGCACTGCCTTGTTAAGTCATTACTTCTGCTCCTGGTTTCCAAAAAATTTTTCATGCATGGCACAGTTCAGCTTTGAAGAAACCGGATGAGTATGCAATAAACCACATTTCTTCCCTCAGGAGTTTGGACTTCTCTGGATAAAAAATCAAAACAACCCATCTCCTGGCATGAGCCGGAGCAGCAGCGGTGGCAGCTGCTGTTGGTCTTTAGGGTGGAGAGCCTTGTGTCCATCAAGGTGGCTCTCTCAGTACAGGGGCCCTGTGCCTGGGCAAAACCGATTTGATGGAAAGAAGGGTGAGAGGTGGCACAGCAAGGCAGTGCACGGAGACAATGAGCTCAGCCTCAATGAGCCAGGGCAGGGTGCTGGTGCCAGAAGGTTGGGCTCTCCAGGAATGGTTTCTTCATGAGCAGCGCCAGCTGGGGTGGACATTTGTTAGGCTATTTACTAACGAGCTTGATTTTTAAATTTTAATAAAAATTTAGCTTCTTTTCCCAAAATGTTTCATACCATCATTTCTACACAGATCCCTTTCTGAATTGAGAATAGAAATTAATTAAGAAACCAAAAAAACCACACAAAAATACCTAACAGCCACCTTTTGCATGATTTTTCATATTAGTGGAGACAACCCTTGGGTATCCATTTTCTCTCAGGGATGAAGGCCGAAAGCTGTGTAGACCATGTCACATCTCCTGCCCAGCTGCTTAGCATCATGAAAACCACATGGGAAAATACCACTGAATGATTTTTAGGAGCACTTTGGTACAATCTGGCTTATGGAAAGGCAGCAGAAGAGCTAGACCCTGACTACCTAGCTGAACTCAGATCTTGGAGCAGGAATCCTGGTTCTAGTCTGACAGCCTGAAGACCTAAACCAACAGCCAAGCCCCCAAAAGCCCTCAGCTTGGATCTGAATCCAGCCTCTGCACGTGCAGGCTTTGTAGTCTGTCTCCAGTAGAAATGGGACAGGGATAAGGAAGTTGTGTTCCAAGCAAATTACATGAAATTGTCCAAGTTTTGATTCCACCCACTTTGGACAGCACAGTTGCAGTCCAGTGAACTGGAGCTTAAGAGTAAAAGCCAGAAGTGCAGTTCCTCCCCATAGTTATTGCCATCTAGCCCACGGCTCATTCAGTTCCTGGCTGTGGGCAACTACCTCCCACCCAGGCAAGAAGTCACTTCTCCTTAGCAAATGGTTTACGTGGTAACATTTGTGCCCACTAAACAGTTAACTAGTGAGGCTTTTGGAAAGACGGAGGCACCACACCTACTAAGTACTTTGCATCAACAAAGAACTAATTTGTGGAAATCAGGCAGAAATAGCTGAAGTCGAGAGGAGTTTGAGGTGAAGCTGCCTGAGATTTGCCCATCCAACCAAACAGCTGCCAAAAGGGGAGCACTACCATCCCTTCCTTTTCTCCCTACCCAGCTCAGGGTCTCAGAGCCTCACCAGCTCTGCTGCTTGCCCAGTGCTTATGTGAGACATCTCATCCTGGCAGGGAAGAAAAAAAAAACAATGAGCCTTTTTTTCTGAATTTATTCTCTGATTCCTTTAGGTGGGACACACTTGGTTGCTATTAGAATTAATTTCATAGATAAGTGCCTATGCACAGAGATGAAAGATGCGTACATGAAAGCAAAATTCACTGACAAGTTGCATGTGCTGTGAGGCTATACTTAAAAGCAGAGAGGTTCTTCAGATGGTATCTCACCTTAGAAAGGGCAGATTTCAAACCGTACACCACATTGCTAATGAGGATACAGGAAATCTCATCAATTTTTTCCACTTGATGCAAAACATCTCTTCCCACAAAGGGAAATGTTGATGTTTCCCTGTATGATTTAGGCTGAAAGAGGAAGCTGACAGGCAGAAAGTCACGGTGAAATAGAAAAACTGGCTCCAACACAAACAAGCCTAAGCTTGACAAAATAGGCTGTAGTTTTAACAAGCAGGTTAGGAGAAGACCAAGGTGGAGGACCTTAAAGAAATCTACTGCCTTTTGAAGCCAAAAATTTGAAAATAACTTATCTCAAGCAGTTCAGATAGGAAATCCTATATAAAAGGGAAAAAAAAAAAAAAAAAGAAACTTCCCAGTTCTCATCCATGTTTTATAAAGCTAAAGTTAAAAAAAAAAATATGGTAAAAATGATAAGCCTAAAGAATTTATTGTTTCATGTGTGGTTTTGACAGGTTGCCAAGACAATGGTGCTGCTGTATGGAGAGTAGAAGAAATGACATTTTCTTTGCTTTAGATTGTTATAAAATTTTCAGTTCTTTACAAGCCCCCAGATGGTTTTTATAACCCCTTCAGGGGTTGCAACATATTGACTGAGAAATACCGATTTATATAGCAAACTCCACTCTCTTATTGCTGGCAAAAATTACTGCTTTGTATCTGTGTATACACACAGTGGCTGAATATAAATAAAAACCCAAAAATAATGAGATCTGAGGCAAAATCCACCACCTGGCAGTACATTAAGTTGGATGAAATTTCCCTAAATTTACACTGGTGTAAATAAGAGGAATATTTGCCCCTAAATCTTTTAGGTGAACTTGGGATTGAGGATTAAAAAGTTTGTACTCTGTTTCACCCTGCAAACAAGCAGACTGCCTTTACTGGTGGCAGAAATAGGGAAACATTTCCAATCAACAGTTCTTCCACTTTTTATTTGCTTTCATTGTGTTCATCTGAAGTGTTTTAAGTGGGAAGTATTGGTGACTTGGGACACAGCAGGCTTACAACAGAATCACCACAGCAGGTGACCTTAGCACCTCAGGAGGACCAACTCTGAAATGCTTTGCCTGAAATAAGCAAATAATTACTGAAGTAAACAGTGTGTCCAGTTTTTGGGTTTTCTAGACCACTATAATCATCTGTATTTTGTACATTCATGAGGGTATAAGACAATTTTTTACTGAATGGTGACTTCACAAAGAATGTTTAAACCCAGGAGTGGACCATGAAGAGCTCATATCCCTGGGGTGTCTAAGCCTGTGCTTTTGCTCTTGCCCACACTCCTGTACAATTAGGCTGGTGGTTTGGCTCACTGGGTGACTCTGGTCACTGCTGAGACTGCCTAGGTAGAAAATACCAGAGTACCTGGTACTGTGCTCCAACATACAGCTCAGGAGGAGGTAGCACCCCATTCTTCCTCAGGGTTAGGTGGTCACTCAGAACACGGGGAGTGTGATTTTAATTCCACTGAAGGCAGGAGGAGAGATGCTGGTGTTCCCAGAAGTCTCTGTCCACCCTGTCTGAGGCTTTTCTGGAGCAAGAGAGAGCTCTTCATTTTGGTGCCTTCCTACTTTGCATTAAAGAATTAAAAATGCATTTGAGCAGGGAGAAGTAAAGGAAGAACATGGCATCGTAGCTTCATATTTAAGCCATCCTTTGGGAGGGTGGAGACTGCAGTTCTGCTCCTGGCTTGCCAGGCAGAATACTTTTGTATTTTACATTAGTCAGCCAGTGGATAAAATACATGAAGAACCCTTAGGCTGGGCAGAAAGTTTAACTGATATCCTTGTACTCAGCATCTCCTCTGCTCCTTTGCATTGCAATACCTCACTCTTCTTGGAGCTGAGCCTTAACCTGTGCCCTGTAGCTCTGCACGAGGAAAAGCAGAACTGCTGCACTAAACTTTCTGGCAGTTTTCATTATGCAGATTTTGAAACCTTTAGATCACAACCTTTCTCTGTCAAGGCACGCACACAGCTCCCAGCTCCTTCAGCCCCCGTCTCGGCTGAAGCCGTCTCACGCTGATATTAAAGCAGCAGTGAGCTGCTTCCAGATTACCTTGGATTTGTGTGGATTTAGGGCTAAGTCCCATCAACGAAGCTGCTGCTTAAACTTTTGCACACTGCGTTTAAGTTGTAAGACCCAAGTGAGCAGAGCTGGCAAAGTTTTAGTGTTGGTTCAACTCTTCCTGCGCACTTGGACAGCTGTTAAAAGAGCAGGCAGCAGAACAGCTCCAGACCTGAAAGAAGGCAGCAAAGCAGACTTGGCAGAGGGAAATAAGCACAGGCGAGTCAGCTGGCTCAGGGGAGGCAAGTCAGAGGAATGAGCCCAACGCACAGACAAAGCAAATGGCAGCCTTGAGGCTGGCCCGGGTCCTGGTGGGGCAGAGCCGAGCCCTTGCCAAGGCATGGCTGCTTCCCAAGGCCGAGACAGACGTATGTGGGCAACGGGGTCAGCGAGGGGGATGATCTCAGTGAATGGCACCGTTTCTTGGCTGAAATTTGCCTGTTACTTCAGGCTAGAAATGGTGCCGTTTGCCATTGTAAATAGCCTATTCAAAAGATGGTCTCTATGGCACTCAGCTGAAGGACTAAAGATCGCATCTGCAACTCCTCAGTGCTAGGAAAAGCCAGCACTGCTGCGTCAAGCCTAAATTAACTTCCCTCGGTGTGGGCAGGATGTAGCGCTTAAACTCCTTTGACATGTATTTCCTAGAGACAAATGGTAATTCCCTCTGTGGCCCATCATTTACTATCTACATAAAAGCAGAAGGAGATGATTAGAGTGGGGAACTGCCCTGCTCTTGCTATATTTAGTGCCCTGTCAGCTCAGCCTATAACATTCTGCTATTCAGTTGTAAATAATACTCTAAGGAGGGGAATAAAATGAATATCAAACATGGAGAAGCTGGTATAGAAAAGCAGACAAAAGACTGTAGGTCCAGAGCACACAGGAATAAACCTTCTACTTGGGTTTAAAAGCTGAAGGAGGCATTAATGGAGCTCATCCCACCACCTGCCCCACGGCTGGGAGTGATAGGGGGTTGCAGTCTTTGGGGTCTTCCAGCAGAAAGCTGAATAAATCAGTCTGGCTCCTTCTGCCTGGCACCTGCCAATATCGTCTGACGTGAAGGCTTCCAGCACTATACCTAAAGGAATTCTCACATTTATATTTCAAAGAGTGCTGAGAGGCCGCACATACTTCTTTTACATGTATGTATTTAAATCTATTCAAATTTGTTCCTCTTAAGAGTGAATTCCTCATCATGAATCATCATCGGGACTTAATAGCTTAAACTCTACACAGCACACACTTGTAAGGAAAAATACAAACTATATATATGCCTTGAATAATCCTGTGGTAGCTGGACATCTTATAGCAATAAATAGATTTTCTAGCAACAACCTTCTGAGGTAAAGTGGAATATTCCCATTTTACAGAACAGTAATGGAGGTAAAGTGGTCAGTCCGTGGCTGTTCAGGAAATCTGTGGAAATGACCCCAGATTTCTAGTACTTCAAAATCTTTGCTAACCCACAGGACCATTTTCTTCTAAAACCAAATGAAAAAGCAATGTATAAAGGAAAAGAACAAAGAAGAGGGTTTGGTTTGGTTTGGTTTGGTTTGGTTTGTTGCCAGTGAAGAGTAAAAGAAGAAAGCCATTAACAAAGCATTTTCCCATGTGATTCAAATTAGGGCAGCCCATAATGGCTGAAGACAATTAGGCTTTTATTCTTTTTCAGTGATATTTTCAAATTTGGGAAAGTTTTTGTTGTTCTTTTGCCATTCAACATAAGTAAGTTGAGTTTGGTTCCACCACCAGAATGATTCACTGCACTGAAGAAATTCAGAACATCCCCAGTAGAGGAAGTCCATTACTAAATTTTAAATCTTGACCACATCAATACAGATTTTTCTGTGCTGGGAAACAATTTGTCTACAGTCTAGAGGAAATGCTCTCTAACAAATGAAAAATGAATCCTGTATTGTAAACCCCACTTAAGTTCAATGGGTTGTTGTTTTTTTTTTCATGAGTAAGAAATGAGTAAAAACAAACAAATATCCTTTTGGATATGAACCAAAAAGACACATAAAACATTAGTCAGGCTTTTAGCCATAACCTACTTGGAGATCCATGGTCTCGGTGAGTTTTTGGTCATGCTCTTCAGGAAATACACAACTCATAGTTTATTCAAGATAACTTAATGCAAATAGCCCAGGGCATTTTGGTTACAAGCTGTAGGTTTCTTTATTACTGATTCATTCTTCTGGATACCTGGTGCTGGCTCCACATTTTGCCTGAGACAGGTTTTTGTAGATTTTAGTTTCTTCAGTTCTTTCAAACTGAAAAAGAAGAAAAGAGGCTATAAGGAATGTAAAGCAGAAAAAAAAAAAATCACACTCACAAGAATTCTAATCTTGAAGTTTCTATTCGCTGTTTTATGACTTCTTTTGTCTGAAAACTCCCAAAATTCAATTTTAAAAATAAATATTTATGAAACAAGCATTTGCAAAATGTGCTTGCCTGCGAACTCCAGTGAATACTTACTGATTAACCATTTTTCCAAGACTACCTGGGTGTTTTCATACTCTCAGCTCATAATACAGTTGAGTGCATTGCCTTCTCCAAGAGCTCACACTCTGAAGCAGCAAGCACATGGAGGCACTTTGCATTTGATTGAACAGAGTTGGGATCTGTTCTGTTCCATATGCTGAACTGTAGGACATGCTTGCATAATCTATTTGCAGGAGTAAACCAAAAGGGCTGGAAGAAGGGACATTTGATATGATAAATAATGGGAAGTTGTAGAGGTGAGGCATTTAGGACTATTTCCTGCATTTTATTGATAGGGAAACAATAAAAAGCTAATATTCTCTCCAGAGATTTACAGACTAAGAATTCAGGTTTTTGGTTTGGGGTGGTTTTGTTGTGTTTTATCCACCCACTCAAGTGACTTTTGGGGCTAACAAGTACATTGTATCCTCTGAGGATAAGTTCTAAAGAGAAATTCAATATTCAGCCCAAGAATATTAAATCAGTTTTGATTACTATTCTCTTTCAGAGGCCTGTAGAGATGAACAAGATTCAGGGTTTTGATTTCAACCTGCTTGGATGAAACAGGCTGCTGCTGAGCCTGTTGGAGAAAGCAAGCTATGGGGCTGCTCAGCCAACAGAAAACCCCTGAAGGACAGAGTCCAGAACAGAAATGCCATGGCTTTGATTCCCCAAAGGTTCAAACCACCCCCCGAAATAATTAGCAGCTGCAGCCTGTAATCACTGGCCACTCAGGCAGGAAGGAAACCCAGCAGCAGCCAGGGCACAATGCAAATGTCCCTTGCTCCTGCCTGACCCAACCTGGCTGTGCTTTGTGCACCAGGGCTTGTCCCGAGCACGGGACTTCCAGCTTTCTGTTCCCACAGTCTTCCCTCCTCACAGGGCAGCCACACCTGACACCTCAGCCAAACCTCAGCATCTCACACCCTGCCTTTTTCCCAAAACAAAGGCAGCTTGAATTTGCAAACTGACATGACACACAGGAAATCTTGCTTTGGTAGTTTTGCTAAAATAATGTGTAAAATGGCAGATCAGGCAGTCTTTGGCTAAAAGTAAAGGTTTTTTGCCTTTCCACTAATTAACATACTTCAGGTCTCGCTTTGAAAACCCTGTTATTTCTTAGCAAGATATTTCTGGTCTCTTTATTTTCCTGCCTGCACTTAAACTCTGATCATGCTAATGATCTTCATTTTCTGTGCCTTCTGTGATGTTTATCATGACCTCTCTAGCTCTCTAGGGCTTGACAATTAAAAACTCAACTCTAGTTAAGGCAAGGTTTTATATATAAATATATCTATATAAGTTTTATATGTATAAAGCACCTACCATCATATTGATAAACACGCTTTTTCTATTTTCACCGGTTTATTTCTCCACTCACCACTTCTGGTGTATTTGATGCCTCAGTGTCTTGGGTTTGCCCACTCCCTTCTGCATTCCAGCATGAGTTTCTTCCAGGAATCCTCTCTGTTTGGGAAGAGAGATTCTTGCCTATGGTTCAGTCCAGACATCCCATTGAGTTAGTTTGTGCTGCAACAACAGTAAAGACAGGATTAACTGGTTCAAAGCTTAAAGAATTAATTTGAGACATGATGGGAAAGGTCCTTTCCCCTGTCCCCTTCTCAGAGCTGGAGTTCAGGCTAACAATTTCTTAAGTGATATTTCATTTTCTGAAGGCAGAAGTAGACTGAATGGTTCACAATTCAAACTCATTCTTTCAGAAGAGGGTGGAGTTTATTTTAATAAAGCCACACTAATTTGTAATTTAATGTCTCAATTTTCTGAAGCACAAGAGCAGTCTGCTTCAGAGGAGTGGTATGTATGTAACAAAAATAAGATGAGGTCAAATCTAATTCTTTAGATTTAGTTTTTACTGTGCTTTAGGACTAAAGTACCAACTATCCACTATCAGTCAGTCTATAAGAAAGGTTTAATAAATTACAATACATGGTGAATATATAAAAACATGTAACATCAATTTTGTTTGGGGATTGGGTTTTTTGTTTGTTTGTAAGTAAAAGGTAAAACTCAGCAGCACTATGGGAGACAGATACTCTTAGAAAATAGAGAAACAGTAAGGTTCAGGAATTTTTGTTACAACTACCAATAACAGAACAAGCACCTTTAACCCCAAAAGACATTTCTTTAGTACAAACAGCTAGACTGAAGCTTAAATACATTACATCTGCTCAGGTCAGTGCTGGCAGGGAATGATACCACAAGGGAAAACCAAAGGAAGCGGGGGACACACAGGATGCTGAAGTGTTTCCCAGGCCTCAGCAGTGCCATTCCCATGGTGTGTGGGTGTTGTGGACAGATGCAGCCCTTGCTCTTGCGTTGTGATTATCCTCCACAACTTCCCACCCACTTCATTTATTTCTGTCCCTTTCGGTGGCAGTGCCAGGTCCAACTCTGGCCATATGGCCAAGGCCAGCCCCTGCCACACGTGAGGTTGTCTCTGCCGGTCCCCTTCCCTGCTGCACCAGCACAAGCTCCTTCTCTTTCTGAGGCTTCAGCGGAGGGGCCCACCCATGAATCCTGACACCACTAGGAAAGCGAGGGAAGATGTTCAGTCTGTCCCAGCCTGGTCACCTTTCACCATGCCAGAGGTTGGGAGGCTGGACAGTTGCACCAGCCAGTGGTTCCCTCTGGAAGTAATTAGGCACACTGAAGTCATTGTGTGGGGCTGAACAGCTCCGATGGAGCACATTTCCCTCCCACGTCTGAACCTCTGGCTGGTGCCCAAGTACCAGGAGTGTCCCTTCCTGAACAGAGGATGTTGCCACAGTGATCCATTTTGCTGTGGCTCCACAGAGAGCGACTGTCATTTCCCCAGCTATCATAACAGTTCTGGGGTGTGTTCCAGTCTCCAAGCTGTGTGTGCTGTCTGCATTCTGAAACCACATGTAAGTTGGTGGGCTCCTGGACCAGTCTCAGAAAACCTCAGCTCTGCCCCAAAGTCTCTCTCTCAGGGTCTTCCCTGGGTCAGCACCTTTTCACTGAAACACACATAGCCCAGCAGACCAGAGATTAAAGCTACCCCTTAACCAAGACAGGACACAGTGAACCAGAGGCTGTCCCACATCACCTCCTTCTAAAAGAAAAACAAACATGACTTTTTCTATTTTTGTTGTTGTGCTGGATAGATAGCTCTGCCTTCCCCACTGTGTTTCAGTGTCATAAGAGGGGACATAAATCAAGGTCCAAGTCCTCAAACCTTCTCTGTGCTCATCACTGCATGGACTACCCTGGCCACACAAGAATCCTTTTTTTTTTTTTTTAACTGGGCTGAGATGATCTGTATTTTACTTGCAGCTTTTGTTTTGTTCTAGTCCTGGCTTGGCTCCATCCACTCTTGTCAGCTAGGATTTTGCTGCTTTGTTTCCCAGTCGCACCATTTGGGCCCAGTGGATAAGCTGTTCAGTCAGAAAGCTCCCACACAGGCAGCAGCATCCTTTGCTCGGGCTTGCTCTTGCCCCATCAGGCTTGACAACACTTCAGAAATGATTGGTGTGGTAGCCCCAATGCCCTCTCTTGAGATGACAGCACTCAGGAAAGCTGTCAGTGCTTGAGGAGAAAGGATCACCGCAGAAATGATGGCTCGTTTCAGCTTATCTCCAGAGTCACTTACTCAAAGATCATAAATGCATGGATTAGGGTTACTACCTTCGTGAGTTCCTGCACAGTTGACTCTGAGAGCTGTATTTCTGTGGTAGAATGTGGATGTGCCTCCCCCGAGTAACAATGCCATGAAGCAGCCAATATCTACAGTTCATTTGGTGCACTCTGTGGTTCAGAGGTCATGGAGGGCCATGTAAAACATCTGCCCAGGTTCAAATGACTGCAGATAAGTCCCCTCATAGAGGATTCTTCTAACTGTGCCTGGAGGGGTAAGAGGCACATGGTGTGTGAAGCAACAGGAGTCAGGCACCTTATGTTTCCCTGGCCTTATGTTATCATTCTCATGCCCTGTGGCATCAGAGGAAGCTATTTTTGGCAATCATATCCAAGGAAGGTCCAGGAAGGTAATCCAGATGGCAATGAGCTGCATAAAGCAAATACAGCTTTTCTTAGGAATTTCCCACTTGTTTCATACACTGGACTAAAGGTAGTGTTCTTACCTGGTGCCTTTATGCCTGCCCCTTGTGACTGGTATTTGTTCAGGCCGAACAATCATTTGTGTTAAATAAATGGCACATATCAAACCACTGGTTTTAGTACCTTGTAAGAGAAAGGCTGGGTATTAGGCCTAAAGTAGCTCTGAGAGAGCTCAGAGCACCAGCCTCTCACATCCATCCATTTCTTCCAAGAGCACTTCAGATTCCCTGTGCTTCTAGAGAAACCATTTCTCACTATCACGTCTGGTCAGCCCTGACCTCAGAGGTGCTCTGGACTTTGCTTTCTTAGGGTTGCTATTTCCGTCACAGAAGAGTTTCTGGTAGCTTGCCATGGTTTCTCTCAATAAATCTTCACATACACAATTTTTATAAGCTTTTTTTCCATGTTAAGTGTTGAGCAATCTAATATTACATCATTTGTACTGAGTGTTCACTGTCATCAAGAGCAGAAAACTGCCTACTGGATATTATTTCCTTTCAGAGGCAAAACAAAGACATTTTTATTAAGCCTGAGTCAAATACAGCAAGTCTGACTCCAGCTTTTCACACACCTGTGGAACCAGTGTCGGGCAGCCACCAAACACCACAGAGCTCCCTCACCTTTCAGGAGTGGTCTGTTCACACTTGCAGAGCAACACAGGACAACTGAATTCCAGTTCAGCAGCATTTAGAATCCAATTTGCATAGAAATAAATAATTACCCAAGCATCAAAGGCAGAGAGTCAGAGCCCGGTACCCATATGTTGTATTCAAGATGCACGGAACCTTGCTGGTCTCTTTTTGTGATCATTAGAATTGGCTTGTTCTAAGATGCTATTATTAAACAGAGTCAAGGTACATTCCATCTCTGGTAATAACCCTCATACCTTCAAGACTCGATTTTCAAGTTTCCTGTTCTCAAACACATCTTTTGGCAATGGCATGGCAACTGTGTGCACAAAAAGTGGCATCTGTGCACACACATGGCCAGCTGCTTACCAGCTGGACTTGGACTGCACTCCCAGGTGGGACACACAGATCCCTCAGAGCAGTTGACTCCTACTTTTATTAAGTTACTGTCAAAACAGTGCAGTAATAGAGCAGCAGAAGCTAAAAGCCAATTCTGAGCAACGCAGACAAAACTGAGCTCACGGATCACTCAAGCAGTGCCAGCAGATCCTTTGATTTTGCATCCATCTTTCCTAAACATGCTGCATTCAGCAGTTCACACCTCACACCTCAGGCTGAAACATTTCTTCTCTTGTACAACCCTCTTGCCAAGTATCCCTTATATTTTATTACCAATTCCTATTATTTGGACTAAGTTTTTCCCTTGGTATGTCTGGCTGCCTCCCAGCTGCCTCTGACACCAACAGAGACAAAGTGGGGGAAACAAAAGCAGTAGATGCTCTTCCATCAGTCCCCACCACACTCACTGCCTTGCTCTCAGTGCTCCATCCCCAGACCTCGGTCCTCTCTCCATCCTTTCTGGATCTAGAGAGTGGGAGAACTGCCACTGCTAGCAAGTGGGATGGTGATAAATGCCATTTTCTTCTTAATATTTTATAATGATCTCTGTCAGAATGTTCTAAAAAATCCAAAATCAAAACAAAAAACCAAACAAAAAAAACCCCAATACAAACCAAAAAACTCCACAAACCAAACCAGCCAAATTCCATTGTCCTCAACAAATCTCCTTGTCCTCAGGCTCTTCACATTTTGCCTTTTGGTGCCCGTTTAACATAGACTCCCTTAGCGCTGGCAATTATCATGAATTTTGCTGTGTCTAGCTGGAAATCTCTAAGCAGTCATTCGAAAATCAGGCACTTTAAGATACATCATGACAGCACCATCTCTATTCACACTTCTCCAATATGCCCTTGATAAATCATCTACTATATTTTCAACTCCTTTTCTGGATTGGCATTCAAACCTTCACTTGGTATTTCTGGAGTGTTAACAGCTGTCTCCCTATTCCTGGTGAATACTCAGTGAAGGTTCTTGAAAATAATCTCAAACACCCAGAGATCTGTTCCTAGGGCTGCTCAAGTTTTCCATAGATGAACTGTGGAGACCATGAGGGGCACTACTGTTGCAGTCACCCCTTGTGACACTGGCATCTGGGTTTGCTAAACACTGCTTGAGATTAGAGATGCACTTATAAGAGACAATGCAGAGGTGGGATGGGAGATAAGTTGCAACATAAAAAGGGCAGATGGGGAACTGAGGCACACTTGGCTTTCAACCAAATGTGCAGAGCATGCTCTGTGTAAAATACGAGAGAACAAGGAGGTGGCACTGAAAACCCTTAAATCTGTCAAAGGAGAAAACAAACAATTCTGGATTATTAACAGTGACCCATTTCACAACTCAGAAAAAAAAAATCCAGTGGCCAAAGATTTAGCTAGTTCTTTGGGCGCTTGGGTTCAGTCCCCGACCTGTGAACAAACTCTCAGTGCAACCTTTAGAAAATCACTTCATTTACTTTCATCTACCTCCCTGTCTGTAAAATAGGAAAAGTGACATTTCTTTACTGTGGTGCCAGACAGAAAGAATTTGGAGTGTGGAGGTGCTCAGATGTCACAGAGTCTACTACTGTTCCTAAAAAAGTTGAATATTCCTCATCTTAACGAGTGGTTTTTGATGTGCGTGCAACAGAGAGTAGCTAGCAAAATGAAACAATTAGTTCTGTGACATTTTCAGCTGCCTAATGAGTTTCTTTTCTGCTTGTCATACAAGTATTTCAGAATTGGAGCTTGTGTTACCAGTTCTCAATATTTTATGCTTTTTCAGCCTGAAATTCAACAGCTGTTTCAATATTGCAGCTGGAGCCAACATATTCCATATAGACTTTCCTCAGTATCTTGCCATTTTTTGAAACCTTTGCCATGCCTCTTTGCTTTTCATGGCTTGATCACGGCTACCTCTTCATTAGAAATCTGGCAGTTGAGTTTTTCTCCTACAAATGTGTGAACTGAGTTTGCTTTAATGCCAGTGAGAATAATTTCTCTGAATACTCAGGTTTCTGTCCCAGAACTTTCCCCCCACTCTACCAAGCTGCACATCATGTGCTTGTTAGTCAGTTTTCCACAAAAATACCACGAAAGTCATGCACAATACTGCTCTTCCCAGCCTTCCTACTTCTCTTTCTAGGTTCGAGAAGGTATTATATTTATCACACAAGTTATTGCAGGGCTTTTTTTTTGGTCCAGACCTTGTTTCTTGGAGCTGGTCCAGAAAAAAATTTCCTTATGACAGCTCAATATGCTATTGTTGTTAAAATTGTTCTCTCAAAAATACTGTACTGCATTGAGGATAAGCCTCCTTTTTACTCCTTCTGACACAGTAAAAATCTATCTGGTGGGATCTATACTCTGAAATTGGCCTTTCTGTCCTGTCCTGAACTAATCTCTCACTTACATTCCCTGTCCTGGCTTCACCAGCTCTAATGACAAGGGATGTAAGAGTCTTGCTTCCTGCTATTAGAAATCATTACAATGCCTGTATTGATTTTAAAATTAAACTGACACTATCTTTGTCACCTGTACATAGATAAATATTCTTTTGAGCTTTTCATTCCTGCTGTGTTGCACATCCCATAAGAAGGAGCCCCTTTGTTGGAAGGACTCTCTGCAGCAGATCCATCACTGTCCAGGGCTGGAACACACCTGCAGATTATTATTTCTGAAAAGCTTTCAGTCATACACTTTGAACCACTTGAAACAGATTTTTTTTTTAATACAGCATTTAGGACAAAGGAAAATAGACCTTTGTATTTGATAGTACTTGAAAGTACTATGAGGAAAATGGAAAAAAGTACCTCTTGTGTGAGCCTTCCTTCACCTGCTGGGCATCTCCTTTTTCCCTTGGTTCCTCCTTTCTGCTCATGGGGACTCAGCTCTCCCACGAGCCCTGCCTGGTGAGCATTCTCCTGCCACCCTGGGGCTCTGGGGGCACAGCCCAGCACTGAGGTGCTGCCAACAAAGAAAGCTCATGGTGACCCACATCTTCCCAGGGCTCAGCCAGGCAGAGCAAAGGGTTAAAAAATTGTGAGGAATTTCTCTGTGAGCCGTGGAAAGGACTAAGAAAACGGAAGCTAGCCTGAATTTAAACTGAGGACCTCATTCTTCCGCCAAGCCATTCGGTTTCTTAATCAACTGGGGCCTTGTTTCACAGTCAGTCATCAGAGGCTTTAGAAAGTCGTTCAGACAAATCTGTAAGGGGAGATCCACAAAGGATGTCTTTTCTGTGGCACTCTCCACCTAGAATATGCAATGCTGGGGACAGGGTGCCCTCAGTGGTGCTTCTGTACCGTGGAGCACAATGCACAATGATGCTATAGGATACTTCCACTGCTGAGCTCCTGCTTATTTAAATATGCATTTAATTAAGGAAAGTACTGTAGGAAATCAAGCAACGAGCTTTCCCAATGGTACTTCTCCTCCTTCCTAGGAGAAAATCTTTCTCAGGTTTCGGAAGTGCTGCAGTCTGCCCCAAGTCAGACCTTTCTTTCTCTCATTAGCTCTGCAGTCCTGTTGCTTACTAGATTTCCAGCTTCTAAGGAAACAATTCCTTTTTTTTTTTTTTTTTCTCAGTCTGGTAATGCTTTAAATGACTTCTGAGAACTACACTTTTATTACTCATTGTTATTGAGTCAGGAGAAAAAAAAATACCTCACATAATAGCAGAAATCTGATTATTCTGGGAAACTTTGAAATTCCCTTCTCCAGTGGTATTCTTTGATGTGCCTATTAAATAAATAATGATTTTTACATCTAAGGTTTATCTTACAGTGCAAATACACCATTATCCTCAGTGTAAAAACACTTTTCATTGTTAGCCACCGTAAACATGAGCTGAAGCTGTGATTCTGGAGTGCTTGAAGCTGACCTGCCCAGGTATGGGGCAGTGTAGTTTTTTCACATTAACAACTTGTGAAGGAGAAATGGGCCATGGAGGCAGAGGCACTGCAACAGGGGGAGGGAAAGAAGAGGTTAGATCAAAACAGAAATGTCATGCAGGTAAAAAGAAACTAGCAGGCACTCGAAAGACAGAAGCACATCAGATTAGAAACAGAATATGAGTCTTTTCATAAGATTTTTCAATCACAACCTCAGGCACTTTGTATGACAGCGGGAAATAGGATGACATTTCTGGAATGGTACAGAATTAAAAATAATAATAAAAAAGATCAGAGTTTACTGGAGAAGGAACCCACTAAAGACTTCAGAGATGGTACATGCAGGACATTACTACATAAAGCCACCTACAGTAATGCATTTTTATGTATTTACTTGGTGTGATAATGGCTTTGACTGTTAAGTGTGCAGTCTGGAGTCCAGCACTGCTCAGTACCTGCTCAGCTCTCTCCAGGTCTGCCAGGGCTTGTGCTCTGTGCCAGGTACTTGTTCCCCTCACTGTCCCCTGGGAGGCTGGGAACTGCCTCGTTTGCAGCCAGGGATGGAGCTGTGCCACTGTGGGCAGGGGCAGGGCCAGGCTGCACATCCTGAGCTGCGACAGAGGAGCTCTTGTAGAGCCCACAGGCTTTCGTGGTGAGGTGTGTTATCAGGGCAGTGAGAGCCCCAAACCTCTCTTTGTCCTCTGACTTTCACCCACAGCATCCCGGCAGGGGGAAGCCCCTCAAATGCCACACACAACCCGTGTTCACATTGGTTTGGGTGCCTGGTGCTGCGCTGGTAGGCAGGACACTTCTGGAAATGCAAGGGGCTCCCAGCCCACCTGCCTGAGGTGGGCACCTCCCTAGGCAGTGTTTAGCTCTGTGTGTGTCAGAGAACATCCCTGCAGCACCACTCTGTGAGCCAGGTGAGGAGGAGCGTGTGGGACTCACAGCAGCACTGCAGGGGAGAGCACAGAGCAGCAGCACACCAACACCGAGCACAGGGAGAAAGAGCACAGGGAACAGAAAGAGAAAGAGCAGGACAGGGAAGCAGAAGCTGCAAGAACTACCATGTTTTTTCCTGCTTTTATCCACACTTTTATGTCCCGACTTCTCTGGGGTTTTGAGGGTTTTTTTGTTTTGGCTTGGTTTTTGCATCACAGAAGTCTTCTGTCTCTCACTTTCAGTTCCCACCTATGTCTTTCCAAAATTTCTCTGATCTGCTGCTCCTCCCAAAAGTTTTGTAACACCTTTTGCTACCACTCTGCAAGCACACTTATCAGACAAGACTGAAAGAAGCAATCACCACAGGCTTCTCACCGCAGAGAAGCAATCTTGTGCTCTGTAAGCAAGGCCCCGTGCAACAGATTGCTGGAAACTGGGAACTTACTCTGCCAGAATGCTGCTCTTCCACTTGTTTCCCAAAACAAATGTCCATTTCCAGAAATCAGAGGTGATAAACCTGGGAAGTGTTTACACCTGGAATGGAAAAGCTGTGTTTTAAATGAAGGCATAAGAAGAGCAGTGATGAAAGGGTGTTTAGTTTGGGTTGTGTTCCCTCGCAGTGCTATGTGAGTGCCAAGCCCCAGCCCCTCTCCAAACCTTCCCATCCCTGTGCTGAAACAGGAGCAAGAAATAGCAGAGGAAATGTAAGAGAGCTGTGATCAGTAATGAAGTGAATGTGAGAGAGGATGTTTATCTGGAAACCAGAGCTCCTTCCTGGCCTCCAGACTGTTCACCTGTAGAAATGTATCAGCAAGCCCCATCAAACCACCTTTGCCTGGCTGGTTTCTTCCAAGTGATGTTTCCAAAAGAAGGCTCCTTGGTTTGCAGTTCTGCTTACTGGTGCTTGGTGCAAGGCTCCAGGTTTTGTGTGCTTCCTACATGAAGTAGCTAAGAGGAGCTTTCAATGGTTTTCTGATTTTTAGTCTCCTGAGCTGCTGGATCCAGTTCAGCCCTGAGCATTATCCAAATTGGCTTCTGTGCAGTCCAGTTTCTTTTTACTCAATCCAGTCTAAGTGAAGGCTACCAAACAGAGCAGCATTTCTCCTTCAGCCCTACCAGATGGGGCCTCCTATGTCAGATCTTTATATGCATAGTTATGGCCTGACACAAACAGCCTACAGTGAACGTCATCTGCTTTGTACTGGGTGAACAACATGGTCCCAGTCAATCTACAGCTCGGGGATACCCAGAGGCAAGAGAAGGGAGAGGGTGGGAATGCACATGTGGGATGTGAGGAGGCCACCTCTGCTGCAAGCAGCTTGCATTTAAATCGGATTAAGTGTTTCATGGATCTACACCCTTAGTTACATAGGATTTAGCTTCCAGGCCACTCTTAGTCATCACAGTTTGCAGCGTCCCTCCCAGAGGCCACTCCACAAAGTGTGTGCCACACCACAGCATCATTTCCAGCACTTCTGCTCCCTTGTTTGGCCTGGAAGCTGATGGAAGGGTTTCTGCACGTCAGCCCCCCTAGCTCCTTACCAGTCAGGGCAGCCGAGGCTGTACCTGCTGTGAACACCCCTCCAAGGCTCCTCTCAGATGCAGGGATGCAGCAGCCAAGGGAAGCCTTGGCCCTGGGGTCTGTCCATGTCACAGCCCAGCAGCTGTGCCTGCTGTGGGCAGGAGTGACCAGCCCAATGAGCTGCTGCTGCCCATCAGTCAGCACCAGCCCAGCTCCAGACAAACATGTTTAGCATCTCCAGAGCAAGCTGTGATTACATCGTGGGCAGCACAAAGAGCCACAGGCAGGTAAAGTAACAGAAAACAAAAATTAGCTCCAGTCTGTGTGGCTTGTCAGATTGCGGTTGGTTTCATGTCCTCAGTTGAGTTCAAACACGATAGCAGTTCCCAATACAACACAAGACTTAGAAAAATGCCTACACCTGGCACGGTGGGGATGGCAGCTTGTGCTGCCTCAGAGGATGAGCTAATCAAATTACACAAGAGGAAGAGGGTGGCAGTGCTCAACTTTCACCTTTTCTGAACTGTTGCAATTTTTCCAGGAAGGGTGTTGGTTCTTTCAAGAAATCCAGTCATCTCCTGTAGAGTCACATAGTGAAAGTGCTTGCAGGTACTTTTAAGAAGCAGCCATGGGCCACACATGTGGTTCTCAGCCCAAAGTCAGCTGAACAGCCTTGCTTCTCCTTTTCTTTACATCTGTGGCAAGGCATGGTAGCACTGTCCCAGTTCAGTAGAACTTTTGAGCGTGCCCAGAGCTTTATCCAGCTGCTTTGGCTGCAGTTCTGTCACTGGGTAAGTGAACCTAAAATCGACGTCACTCTGGTCCTCTCCTTGCCCTTGCACTGGCTGCGTGCTCTCGTCTCTCTTCCTTACATCAGTGGTGATATTTATCTGACCTCTGGAGCCGAGTGGAGCTCCAGCTGCCAATTGGGCTGAAAACTAACTCCACAAGGAAAAAGGAATATATTTTTGCTGGTTTAAATCATATCCATAAAACCAGAACTGACCTGAACCCTCTATAAGACAGTCTCAAATGGTAAGTTACTGTAAACTGAGGCTCCTCTTGTATTTCTCATCCTGCAAGATATCAGATATGTTTCACAACCACAGACAAATTTTTGAAAACATGAGTGTATCTAAAGACCTTGTTCTCCAGAAAGTCTTTCTTTCTTAACTCAGCCAAAAGAAAACCCCAAATCTGCTTCTTTCTTTCTTAACTCAAGGGGAAAACCCCAAATCTGCTTCTAGGAATTTCTTTTTTGAAGCATATTCAGGAGACAAAAACTTGCAAGATTATTACCCTCCTCCATCCCCAAAGAATGAAACACAAAGAGAAAGGGGAAAAAAAAGGAGAGACAAGAAAAATTATTTCAGTTGAAGAAGCAAAAATCTTGAATAATTTCTCATAGTCTCTTACTGGAATCCAATAAACACATTACCAAATTACACTGTATATTTTACTAGGCTAACTTATCTCTGTGTGTATTAGAGGCACAGCATGAAGAAAAACAATAAAAAATATTAACCTCCTTTGTATAACTCAGTAGAGTTATAAAATATCTAATTGAATAAACTACATTTGACAAGAACAAATGGTGACATTTCCATGTAATGTTGTCTTTTTGGCTTCCTGACAAAGAAAAGCTTAAGGAACCATGAGTTTTGTTTCCTAAGGGCAAGTTCTTCATGTATCAACTCAGCAATCAATAATAAAGTATGAGCATAAGCACTTTTAATTTATGAACTGTACACTTTGAGCAAGTTTAATAGTTTAATCTTACGCACGTTGCTCTGAGTGTTTATTTTCGTTGTACTGCATAGAACTGCTTAATGGAAAGTACTGCATTAAAGCAGTAAAGCAGCCATAGATGTAGGAAATCAGAAAAGGAATAATTATGACACAGTGAAATGAATACTGTGCTGATTTCTTGTAAGCAGAAGAGCACCACTACATTGAGGGGGAGCAAAACCCCCAACAGGGAGCTTGCACTGATGTCATCTCTCAGCAAAAGAGCATGAGATGACCAGGCTTCCTCTTCCCCGGCAAACACTTGTCACTCTTTCGCTCAAAGAGTAGAGTTCAGCACTCCTGAATTTTGGTATTTGGCTTAGGTGCAGTTTTGTACCCACTTCCCAGTTCTGTCAATGTGGCTTGTCCAGCATGTCTCCTCCAAATCACCACTGCAGTGGATCTGCCAGCTGGCATGAAGCTGGGAGTCAGCCACGAGGGGTTACGTGTGTTGGTTTAAACTGACCTAGAAAGGGCTTACCAACAATAACACTTGGCTATAAAAATATCACTCCTATTTGTCTCTGGGAATAAGGAGTGGACTTTTATGAGACTGGCTGCAGAGTGAATCACTGCTGTCCATTACTCACAGCTGAAATTGGATGTGACCTGCACTTGATCTTAGGGAGAGGGTGGCTTTTCCCACCTAGCTCTCGTTCAGATCTGATAAGGATTTTCACAGCGTGTATTTATCCTGTCAAAAGCAGGCTCTTTCACTATGGACTATTGATGTTAGGCACAGATGGGCTTCTGGTTGCCATGCAGATGATAATGTTCCAGTGAATTTCAGTTAATATTAAATGGGAAGTGGCTCAATCTGCATGTCTCTCTAGAAACAACAAACCAACCATCTTGAGAATCAATATTGATAATACTCTGCATGTGACGCAAAAAAATAAACACAGCAACAGGGAGCACATGGCATGTGGTGACTCCAGTAGCTGTTAAGAAACTGCAATATCATGCAACAGGAAAAGCAGGACATTTAAAAGAGAGCAAATTCTTCAGAACTCTATTCTAATTAAGACCAGGCATTATCAGATTGCAGATCATCTATACATAGCCACAAGCTTTACTTGCCAAATCCATGTTCTGGTGTAGGTGAGCACCACGGGCAGGAGCAACACACAGGAGGAAGAGGCAGACCCAGGCCAGCTGACATGTAGATCATGGATGTCCGAGGAGCATTCAGGGGTTGGGAAGAGCCCTCTCGCCCTCCTTTGGCAAGGGAACACAGGGCTGAGGCAAGCCCACACTTGCATTATTGGATGTGGGGTTTTTGTTCTTCTTGGCCTATGAAAATGCGATGAGACAAAGCAGCAGGCAAGGAGGTTAGTTTTGTAATTCTATCTCAACCCACATCACACACAACAAAGAAAATAGATACTTGCTCACCCAGCTGCTTCAAGCAAGCATAAAGTGCTCACGACCGTGTGTGGGCTCAAATGGCTCACATGGACCTCACCTTTCATAGAGAATTTAACTTCTCAACCTGGTTGTGCAGTCAGTAATTCATGGAAAATTATATTATCTGGCATTTCTACACCAGCCAAACGGAGGTCTCTGATCGCCTGCTTTGTTTTATTAGTGCCAGCTTTCTTACTTCTAATTTATGGAGGAAAGCTTTTCAGGAAAGCCTAGAATTATGGTCCCTTCCAACCCAGAGTGGCCTGGGTTGGAAGGGACCCTAAAGACCATCTAAGTTCCAATCCCCTTGCCCTGGGCAGGGACACTTTTCACTAGACCAGGTTGCTCAAAGTACATGGACAGTATGTTTCTTAGCTCGCTTTATATTACCAGTAGCCTGACTTCTGCTGTGTTCAGCTAAAATAGATTTAATCAACTCATCAAAATGGGATTGTTTGAATCACGACAGTTGGTGTGTCTCATCATACAAGCAGGATTCTCTTTTATTTAAACATGAGTGTGTGTATGTGTACATGCAAGAAAATGAAAAAAAAATTGCTGTGTTCTAAACAAATTTAAAGCAAGCAAAACCCGCAGGAGACAGAACTAGGAAAGACACCCTGTGGCTGGTTTTGGATTTGAACCAAGAGAAATGCATTTTGGCTTTAATTCCTCAATGTGTTCATCCCACATGAGGATTCCATGTTACATCCTGAGCTTCTCAGTGGAGGACAGCACTGAGATTTTGGACACAGGTGAAAGATAAAACATGTGCAAAACCACTGAACAAGTGGCAGTGCTGGGGCAAACCCTGGTTCAGGGCTGGTGCTGAGCCATAGCAATTCCACCAGCCTCGATGCAACTCCTCTGAGGCTGGAGTCAGGCAGTCTACTCATTGCCTGATGAGCAGGGCAGCATCATCATTACCCACATGCAGACACAAGAGAGAGATGTCACAAACTAACCTGGAATGTAGAAACAATTTGTGCATCACTTAGCAGAGTGAAGAAAAGCAGTACATGAGTGATTGCGGTCCTTGAGGAAGGGAAAACAGAGAACAACGTTGTCAAAGCTTAAGTAAAACACAAATGAGAGTGTTTGTGTGTTCCCTCATGTGCAGTCGAGCTCTCCAGCCGGCTTACGCAGGCTTGCCCCTCACTACGGCGGGGAGACGAGAAAAATCATGTGCTCAGCTCAATATGCCATGATTTGATGTCCTATAAATCAACTTAATTTTTAGTATTTTTTTATAGTTTGCAATTTCAGTTGGAAACAGATCATTTTTTCAAAAAGATTTCCACAGTTTTACCTTTTCTAGTAACAATGAAGTTATTATGGATGCAAATTATCACATTATAGTTGTTGCCACGGAAATAAACTGCAATGTTGTAAGCACAGAAATAAAGAGCCTGCTGCAAAAGGAGATGCGGCAGCCACAGCTTCAGGGAAGTGCTTTTTTTGGTAGGAAATAATGAACCAATTGCTCCAAACCTCTTGAACTACAGGAGGTAATACAGCAGCCCCATTTTGTATTTTTATAGAACTGTGCATAAAGCCTCAAGTCACTTTAGAAACAGAGAGCCACACACCTCATGGCTCGAGGTTAAAGGGTAGTTCTGTCACACCAGGAGCTCATGTGGGACCTTCTGAAGGGTCTTTGCACTGCAGACTGTTCCTCCCATGCTGAAACACAATCCCAGGAGCACAGCTGCCAAAAAAACAAGTCTCTTTTGTAGTGATAATGTGCATACATGAGCATGACTAAGATACCTTGTAGCAGACCCATCCTTTCAGGACTTCCCCTTAGGCGGGAGGATTTCTGCACTGGCCATATCCTTTGAGCCTGTAGCCATGTGATGTCACAGAGAGCTACAAGGGGCCCAGAGTCTGATGTGATTTAGGGACCCATTTTAAAGAATAAAAAGAAAAAAAAACATTAAAATCAGCACTGCTTAGTTATTCTTGTATGGTGAAGGCAAAAAACACATGGCCAAAAAAACCTCAGTTACAATCAACTAAACAGAGATTTTGAGAAGAGCCATCTCCTAATGTTGCTCAGAGGATCCAGCAGAGCACTGGCAACACCAAGCCCCCAGACAGGCTGTGTGAGGAGGCAGCTGCTGTCGGGGGCACACACCTGGTACTCGGGTGGAAAGCACAGGAGTGGGTGGCTGAGGAGAACAACGCTCACTGCAGAGAGCCCTGACACCCAAGGAGCTGGTTTGCATCTTGTGAAGTCTGACTCCAGGGCACGGGAAGTAAGGAGCTGTGGGTGCAGCTGCTCTCCAGTGCTACATGGTCACAGTGAGCAGTGGGTGCCTAGCCTTTCCAAAGGGTGTGTCTGTGCCAGGGAGGGGACATGGGGACAGTGGAATTAGACAGGACACAAGCCCACCTCTCTCACCACAAACATCTTCCTTCAGTTTAATAGAGACACAAAGGTTGCTATAGAAATTCTCAATGCTTTAGTTCCTAATCTGCTTTTCTAGCCCCACCAGAGGAATCAGAGGATCAGGCTTGCAGTGGCTTCCATCCACATCCCTGCCTTACTTGATGCTAACCCACCCTCTCCAGGTGGGATTCTGCCTTGCTTGGGCATGGCTGCAAGTCACCAGCCCTGGCAGCTGCCCGTGCCCGACCTGCACGGGCGCCAGGCTGCTGGCCAGCCCCACCAGCCACCCTCCTCCAGGGAAAACAGCCTCCCTGGGAGGCACACAGGCAGGCACAGCAGGACAGAGCCAGTCCCCAGCTCCTGGAACATCCATAGGCTGCCATGGAAGTGGTGGGCACTGCCAGAGCCCACCCGCTGTCCGCACTGCGGGTGCACAAGGCAAACTCTGCTTTCCCAGTCTCAGGCAGACTCATGTCACAAACAGTCAATTAGCTTTTTGGAAGTTAAATAAATAAACAGAGAGGAGATTATAACTGATTAACTGAAGGGCAGGAAACGTGAGAAGCTAGTTTGCTAGAAAGAAAAGCTCTTGTGCTGAGATCTCCAGTAATTAACGGCAACAAGACCTACAGAAATTTATGAGGGAAAATAAAATCCATGAACCCTTCCTGTTTAAATGTTCTCTTTTCACATGTTTTGCTTGGAAAGCTAACTTAAAACACAAACACAGACCGGGTCTCAAATGCGGAATAGATTCATTTTCTGCAGCAGTCACATACTTGGATTGCAAAGCAAATGAATGTGTATCAATGCAAGTCCTCCCCCCCCTTCCCCCCCATATTATGTATTTTGTTAACAACTATCAGATTGACAGCTCTATCGATCCCTTGAAGCACCTAGAAGGCAATTTGGTTACTGCTGGCAGATGCTGGAGATGCTCCTTGGAGCACAGTTGAAGACTGAAGCCGCTGGAGAGCCAAAGGCCTTTGCCAGGACTGACCAGTGAGATTCAGCAATAATTTAGCAATTCCAGCTCAGCAATGGCCTATGGGACCTGTTTACCAGTCTGCAGTGGAGCTGCTGTTGATTATGCAGAAGCCTACCTGGTTTCACTGTACTGGTTCAGAGGTGTCCTCCACCCGGCTCCTGGAGCAGCACAGAGTCTCCCCGAGCCATGTAATGAAATCCCCAGGCAGAGCTGAAACCCTGACCTAGATTTCAATGGCTCTCCAAGCTGTATTTATGCATCTTCAGCATGGCTGTGTTTACTCCCTTAAAACTGCAAATTAAAGAGAGCCCTGCAGATTCATGTCTGCTTTGCAGTCCTGGCTTTGCCTTTCTTTGTTGGATAACTCAGAAGACAACTTGAATCAAAACTGAGACTTGCTCAAATTGATTGCAAACCTTAGCATACACTTGGAAAAGCAGCATGAGCAGGCCAGCAGTAATTTCATTGGGAAGGAGGATGGCAGGTCTGATCCTGACTGAACCCATAGAGCTCGTTAGCATCGAGTTATTATTCTGCATTATGGTGTGTCCCAGGTGCAATTACAGCTCCAGGATGCAGCTCTCTGCACATGGCTGAGGATGGTGATTACACTCGAATACAAAGGTGAAGGAAAGGAGTATTATTCTATTTCCCTGACAGTAAATTGCAAAAAACTCCGGTAGATCTGCGTATCAATGCAAAGTGACATAAAGAAGCAGAGCTATGATGGCTTCCCCATCACATAACAGTGGCAGAAGGATTAGGCCACTGCAGGGGATTCTGGAAAACCCTCAAATACAGGGCAGCCCTTCCTCCCCTTCCAAAAGCAAACAGCCATGGATTTGGGGAAGAAAGAGCCCCAAGCCTGACCACCTTCCATTACAGCATGTGACGGCTGTTGCTGTGCAGGAGCTGGGGAGGTTGTCAGCACCCAGTAATATCTTGTGGGAAATGAGCAGAGCAGGGGGCTCCTACATTTCCTTTGCTAATTTGCTACTTTTGCAAGTGTGGAGCCCTTTTTCCAGGCTACAGTCAAAGACACAGGAGGAGCTGTTTGACTCCTTGAACAGTGATCTTGTAGTTGCTTAAAAACCTTCCTGTGGAGAAGCTGGAGGAGCCTGACTGGGGCTGCTCCAGGGCAGAGTGAGAATGGGTATCAATGCTCTTCAGAGCCTGCTGAAGTCTTGTTCACATTAAAAAGCAAATGAGTGGGTGGCAAAGTGGTGTATATTTATATTTTTGACTAAAAAGAGCTCTCCCACAATCCCACTCCACTTATTTCAGCAGAGCGCTGAACTGCCATTAATTTACACTCACCAGAGGAGAGAAGAAATTAGAACATTTGACTTCTTTAAATAAATATTTTCTATTTTAGTGCCTAACACTGTGCACTTCCCTCGCAGCCCAGGCAAGAGGCATCAACAAAGGTTGACAGTACTTGCAATAAAAATTTGAGAAAATTTTTAAATTGAAAAATTGAGAAATCCCTGTCGGTGTTTGGATATTTGTGGAGCTGTGAAAGGCCAGCCTGTCCCTCAAAAGAGCTGTCACCCAGTGGAAGCACCCCAGCATCCAACCTTGTGGTGACACAGGTGGCAGGCACAGGTCTCCTCTGCAGGTGTACGTGGGAGCTGGGCAAGAGTTCTGCCCTTCTCAGCTCATCAGTTTGCACTCAGAATAACCTTGCTGAGAAAAAAAAACCAACAGGGCTGAGAGGTGGAAAAGAGTGGCTGAATCAAGGCTCTTTCTGTACTTGGAGTCAGGCAGGGCTACAAGAGCTTTTAAGATGGAGAAGGGAATCCAGCTCAGTTTTGAATGCATGGGAAGCTGAAGGTAAAGTCTGAACTTCCTTTTCACCTCTGGCTTTACTTTGTGTCAGGTCCCACAGGTCTTCCCCCAGCCTGCTCTTTGTGCGCAGAGCTGAATTCAGTTCTGTGTTGCTCCTGGTCTCCTAAGGCGCCATGCCTGTGCCCAGGGACTAATCCTGGAATAAAGCCCTGCTCTGCTTTATGAAAAGTGAGAGAATGAGTGTTCAGATGAGCAGGAGGTCCTGCTCCCACCCTGCTGGGGGCTGCACACTCACAAGCAGCCCTGTTCTGGGGCTCTGGCAACCTCCTGGCCACTCGGTGTGGGTCAGACCCTGCTCTCTTTTGGCCAAAAGCTACCCCACCACAAAATGCTTTGGAGTGACACTGGCAGGGAGGGAGAGTGAGAGGAGCCAGCCCACCCCCTCTCATCACAAGGTGCAGCTCTGCCAGACTGAGCAAACCCCAAGCTCTTCTGGCCGTGTGAAGGGCTGTGAGCCTGTGATGGAGCTGCCTCCTCCTGGGCATGGAACTCCACACCCAAGATCATGTCCACCAGTCAGGCTGACAGCTGGCCAAGAGGAGCAAAGTTTTGTCCAGGAAGGGACATTAGCTTCCCTTTCAACTGTTCCCCAAAGAAACATTTGGACAGTGGTCCCTGTAATGAGGGGGTATTAAATTTCTGCTGCTCTGCAGAGGCTTGTGAAAGCCAGGCACTGCCTGGCACTGCTCTGCCTGCAGCAGCTGGGGCCATTTCTACTCTGGCCATTTTCCCCACAGATACATTCATGAAACTACCTCTACTCTTAGCCCATTGCTGGCCCTGCTTGTGCAGCCCAAACACTGTCCTGCTGTTTTCAGTCGGGGCTGTCAATAACCCTTTTGCAGGATGAGGTCCCTGCCTCTGAAGCAGTTGCATCAGTAACCTCTTCTGTTCATTGTTGATCTCCAAAACATGACTGCAAAATGATACAGTTGGTTAAATGAGAAAATCTATTCTTTCCAGGCACCCTGATGGCACTATCATGCTCTGTTGTGCTGGCCATGGCCATGTGCACTACAGTGCCCAGTGAGTCTCCCCATTTGGCCTTACCTCCACTGGTGTGACTCGCTGGTGAGGCTGTTTGGTGCATCACCCACCCCATCCCACTTCCTCAGCTCTAGTTTGTTCCTCTGCTCCTCCATATGGCTCAAATGAGGGCTCTGATGCTGATTAAAAAGAACTTTAAAATATATCTGGTTGAATTTACATTTTCAAAGGTCTCTGAGAAATGTTAATCCATATTTTGGAAAAGAATTTAAAAGTACGTTTTTGAAACAGCTGCTATTTCAGCATATGTGATAAAAGGCGAGGAAGCAGAGGGCTGGACGCATGTGTGAGGTGTGGGAACTCATTTTCCCTCCTTTGGCACGTGGCTGGGGCAGTCACTGGTGGCTCATGGGCAGCTGTCCAGGCTTGGCCCTGCCCAGTGAGCACGGCAAGTCTGAGTGAAGCACCAGGCTGTCAGCAGGGCCCTGGGCAGCTCTGGCGGGAGTGTCCTCAGAGGACAAGAGAATGGAGCAAAAGGGTGATGAGTTGAAATGCTGGGGGATGCCTGAGCAGTGGGTGAGCCCTGCTGGCCACACAGCTGCCCCAAGGGCCGAGGCTGGAGCAGTCCCTGCCCTGCTGGGCACTGCTGTGGCTCCCTGGGCAGAGTGAGTGCATCGGGGGCTTGCTGTTCCTGGTGCATCCCTGCCTTTGGTGGTGTGTGCCTGGGAAGATTAATGACCAGCACAAATACAGATTAATACAGTCAAAAAGATTTGGCTGCTTAAATCTGTAGCTTTTAGAACAGATGGCTGCTATAGGACCCCACTGCCTCAAAAAAGCAGGATACAGGGAAGAAAAGGCTGCCCATGTGTTCCTATCAAGCACACACAGTGCCTTTTCTTTGTTTTGGAATGGCACTGGAGGACCATGCAACGACTGACGGACCATAATGAGCTGAAACTGCTGACCAGGGCGTAGCTGTGTTTAATTACAACTCCAGTACCTGCCCAGTGCCATGGAGGTGTGCTCAGGGAGAGGTGTGCAGTGCTCTGACAGCTTCCCACACCCCACTGCCTCTGCCAGGGTGAGACCACCTTGCCAGGAGCCTTCCCTCAGCCAGGAACCACTGCTGGCATCGGTGGCTGGTCCCCATCGTGGCAGGGCTGCCCTCCTTCACCGGTCCTGGCCAGTCCACTGGAGGGGGCTCAGCCTTCCAATTCGAGCTGCCTGAGGAAAGCAATATGAATGAACAACAAAGCACCAACCAGCAGCACTTGCAGATGCTCTAAAGGTGATACAGGTTCTTTTATATTCTTCTAAATTAGATTCATGGGAATTCATGTGGCAATGCCAATACTGCAGGCTCAGGAGCACTACATCATCCTTTATGGGCACATTAATATGGGTTTCAGTCTCTGTCACATTTAGTATCACCAATTATTTCACACACAGCTGTAGATCAGCTCCCTTTTGATCACAATCTGCCACCCTTTTCCACCATTCAAATTTATAGCAACATTAATAGTTCAAAAGTAATAGTGTTTACTGTGTACTGGGTTTCAATAAATTAGGAGGAAGCAACAGTTCCTAAACAAGGACTCCAGAAACATGAACTGAATGTAAGCTTTTTCACCCCGATTAACACATCCTTGTCTATTGGCAGAAAGTTTCCATTGCAGCTGTGAGAAAATAATTCCATGGATTATGTCACATCAATTCAAAGTGAAATTCAAAGCCAAAGAGAAAGCAGAAAGCATTCCCCGTGTTTGTTCTTACAGAAAATATCACTGCTTCAATTAAGTGCTACAGATGCTTGGAGTAAACATATTTTCCACTGGTTTTCTTAGAACCATACCCACTTAAATCTCCAATATTCCTCTGCATGTTCATTTCTCATCCCAGTTTAATACCACGCCTCTGGGTGTTAGTGGTTCAGGGGATACTGCCAAGCAATGAAAGCCAAGGAAAGCTGGGATAAGAAGGGAAAATATGGCCTTTATATAGTAAATAAACTTTTTAGCCTTAATGTTATGGCTGCTGTCAGCATAACTCAGAAGGGAAAAAAATAACCCAGTGCTAGCTGTACCTTTCAGTTCTTGAGCCATGTGAATGTCCAGTTCTCTAGTTTTGAATCTGCTCCCAATCCCAGGGAAATAATGCACACAACTGAGCATTCAAACCTCTAATAAATCTCATCTTTGTGTGGAATCCCTGAGATTGAGAACAAAACCAAAACTAGATAAGACTTCTCAATATTTCAGTAAATACCATCCCTTTTTTCCAGCAAAATCTCGAATTCTAGGAAATCTAGATATCCTTTTGATGTAACAAGCATGGAGCAACAAGTTTGGAACTGAAACACTGAGTAGTTAGTACATGTGAACTGCACATGAATACGTGTCACACATATCTGGATCTCTTCAAAACAGTAACTACAGTTAGTAGCACTCAAAATATGAATGCTCTAGAAGACACAAACCTCCTCTCCCACCAAAGTCCTTCTCAGAAAATTTTCACCCCAAGTTACTACCATGTGTACCCTTCCCTTGCAAAAGTGTGGGCAGAGAAGAGGGGAAGAAATCACTGGGTTTATAGGTGTTATAAACTGCAGCTTACTTTAGAGCTAAAACATTCTGGCAGATGGTACCCAGCATCTGGGAGAATGCAAATGCCCAGATATAAAATTTGTTTTCTTTATTCCTCTTTATTGGGACTCTATTTGGTTACAGTGTATTGTGATAAGATCTATTTCCTATGCTTGTCTCTTAAATTTAAATCTCAAAGCAACGTTTATAAACATTACAACCTATCAGTTATTGCTGTAGTGCAGTATCACTGATCTGAATTCTGATCAGCAACAGTGTGCATAAATATGTCACATAAAAATACATCTAACAACACTTTCCCAAACAAACATCTAAGATTTTTTTTTTAAGAGATGGCTGAGGAAGAAGAAAAAATAGATTACATTAGCATACCTCGTGAAAACAAATGGTTTGACCTTGTAGGAATAAAGGTAGGAACAGCTCCATTAGTCAAGTAAAACCCCCTAAAATTATAAAGGTTGGCTGTTTGGGGGGTAAGAACCATCTCTCTTCATTCCTCCTCGACAGCAGTGGGTGCAGCAGGCAGCACGAGCCATGGACAGCTCTCCTCAGCCCCACAGCAGCCCTGTGCCACACAGGCTCTGCCCTCAGTCCCAGGGCAGCACGGGCAGGATGCCACAGCAGTGGCCCTGAGCCTGTCCCAGCTGGTCACCAGTGAGCTGTGAGAGCCCCAGTGGGGAGCAGACCCAAGATGACACCAGGTTCCTGCCTGGGGAGCCCTGCAGGTCTCACTGGGGTGCAGCAGCACAGCAGGCTCCCCACTCCTGCCTTGCCCTTTCCTGGGATTAGCTCTGTGTTCTGTGTAAGTGGGAAAATCCGGGTTTACCCGCTCTGACTGCTGCTGCAGCTCCCCCAGTCCCCCCAGGGATGCCACGCAGATTTTGCTTTTCATCAGTGGTGCTGGAAAACCACGGGACCTCTTTGTTTAGGATAGCAGGTCAAGGCTGTTCCCAGCTGAAATACTGCAGGAGAAAACAACAACCAGAAGAAGGATAGCTTCTTCTCAGCCCCAGAACCATGCTGAGAACCTTCTGTGCCAACTTTCCCGGGGCTGAGGGGAGTGAGCAGCTCTATTTTGCTTGCTAAATTAGCAGCTAGCGTATCAAGGGCTATCTGCAACAGCTGTTCACCTGAAAAACCTAGAAAATATTCCCATCAGAGGCCTGGGAGTAAGAGACCTGGAGACACATGTCTTTTAAAGGTTGGGTCTCTCCTTGGTATTGCTCTCTTCTTCTGCCATAAACACAGGTGACAGCAGACAGGCAACAGGAGGATGCTGATAAACACAACCTGCTGCAGAACCTGCAGATGGCCCAGCTGTTACCAGAAACAGGAATGGAATGGGAATATTTTCTTCAAACCGAGTAAAATCTAATCACAACAGTTTGTTTCCCTGGCCCAATCCCCTTGGTAGTGCATTAGCAGCTCTTGGTCCAACCCCTTCCCTCCTTCCCCACTACATCCATCTCCCAAGGTCCCTGTGGAGAGGCAGCATCACTCCTGTGCACAGGCTGAGGTGCTGCTCATCATGGAGAGGCTTCAGGTTTCCATCCTGTACCCTGAAGGCCCTTCCTCCCCTTCTCCTGCCTGGCTGCCAGGCTGGCTCAGCTCCTCCACCTGCCTCACCCCACTGCTCTGGCCAGTCTCCAGCTACAGCTATCGGATTTGGATGGCAAGGGCCAGTCCCACACAGAAAGTCTAATGAGAAACAGGGCTGTCACTCATTCCAAAGCATTTGGAAATCAAGTTGCTGCACTATGTATCTAATTCTGAACACCTCAGTTTGAAAGGCTTTATTCACCAAGTTATTTCCTTATTGCTGCCCTTGTGTTATTGCTGGTAGCTGCAAATTTCCTTCCCATCCCCTCACAACAGGGTGGTTCTCTCCTCCCCACAGCAGCATTTGCCTTGCCTATTGTCAGCTCAAACACTGTTGGGGATGCCCAGCACCAGGTCCAGATGACCTCCAGCCAGTCTGGTGGAGGAACCTGCAGCCTCCCAGGTGGTCCCTCGGTGCTGTCTCGGGGGTGTTGCTGTTCCAGAGGACGTCACAAGCTGGAGCAAGAAGCAAAAAGAAGTTTTTTACATTCCATACCCAGAATGGGACATTACTCTCCAGTGAGATCAGGTGTTTTCCAGAAACTTTCCCTTATCTTTGGCCAAGTAAATAGCTGCATGCAAGGAAAAGAGAGAAGAGAGAAGAGAGAAACTCCCTTTTGCAAATGTTAGCGTGGTCTGCAAGAAATTTATAGGCTGACGAGATAAAATGAGAGTGTGCTTTTAATAGCAAAAGTATGTTTTCTTTGGCCTAAATGCAACCCAGGGTTTTCCAGTGCTCAAACTTAAGCTAGAGTGATATTAATTATATAAAAGGCACAAAAAGAGACCTGAGGAAATTATTCCTCCTTCCTCCTATTCAGTGTGAGGGTACAGCCAACTCTGGATCTGGGATCACAGAGGGATTTTTCATCTGTTCTGAAAACATGAGGTTTAGTTTTCCCTTCATTTCCTTCCTGCTAACAACCTCCTTGGTGCACAAAGCCTTGGACTTTATCCGTGTTCTCTTACCAGGAGCACAGCTTTGGGTGAGCCCAGTCTGAAGTCCATTGCTCGGGCCCTGAAGACAAACACTCACCCTCAGAGGTGCAGCTAGAGCCCACCAAAAACTGATGCCAGAAGTTTCAGTTCTTTATCTAGTGTCAGGAGGGGGGTGTGGGGTAGAGTTGCTCCCTTCTCAACATCAGGTAAATGCAGCTTGCCAGGAAGCTGGGAGGGTGCCACAGGGACCGATGTCCATCAGGAACGATCCCCATCCCTGCTGTGCTGCCTGTGTGCTCAGACCCTGGTGCCCATGGGCTGCTCATCCTGGTCACACCTCTGGCCCTGCTGATTAGAAATACAGGCAATTAATCTCCTGCCTGAATTTACAGCAAATGCTTCCTGTCATGGCACAGGAACTGCTCTGCAGGATTGTCCTGGGAAATTAACAGCTATAACAATTTCCAGAAGCCAGTGACTGTGCACGCAGTTCCCACGGCAGATGATTCAGTGGATTCATCTTGTGTTTCATTCTCAGCCACTCAACCCCTGACACCAGAGTCCCCAGAAAGAACCTTTTGCCTTAGCTTTTGCCCCATGGGTTCCTGGCTTTATACCTGGCATGAGACAGACACCACTGGGAAGGCACAGGGGAGTTAATTCCTACTGCACGGGGCAGGGAGCAGCACCCCCTGAACAAACACCAATAGTAAGTTGGGGCTGGCTTCTGACAAGATTTTACCATCACCACCATCAGCCTTGTAGTGGATGTTTGCTGACTGTGACATTTAATGCTGGCTGCATTATTTTCACAAGAGTTTGCACAAGCTGGGACTACTTTAACTCAATTCGAGAAACCCAAACCAAAACCCAAATGGTCAGAAATCATTCCGATGAGTCCTTTCTTATTCTCATTTTTCAGGCTGTGTTGAATAATATTTTCTCCACACATAACTAGGGTGGAAACAACGTAGATTTGAGGAGGAGCCCTTGGACAAAGCTAAGACATACTGCAAAAGACAGACTTTCCAAGAGAAAGGAGCTGAATGATGCAGGCAAAAGGGACACGTTCCTCATCTATCACACAACTTTATAAGATGCTGAAAGTGAAGTTAGTTTTAAGAGCTATCTGCAACTGATCTTCCTCAGGAATTTTCAAGAGAAATCAGTAGGACATTCAACTTGATGTTAACCCTCCACATGGGAACTTACTTCATTTGCTGTGCAAAACTTCATTTCTATTCATCCCTCCAAGTGGAATAGGAGTGGGGTGATGCTGGGGGTCTTCTTTTCACCCACTGGATCAAGTTTGTTGTCTTTCATGACCCAGGTGTAGGATTACTACTAAGGCAAAATAATCCAACAGTGTGCTGTAACGCAGCTCCTCGGAGCTGTAGCAAACACCTTCTGAGGGGGTTTTGGAATACATCAGTGCTGCAAAGCCCCCAGTGAAACCTCACAACACTCACAGCCAACACAACAACAGCCCAGAACAAATACAGGGAAACAATGAGGAGTCATTTCCTCCTTTTAGCACTGGGCAGTCTTTACCTCCTGCCAGCAGCAGCCCTGTCACACAGAGAACAAGCTGGGATGCCATTGCTTGATCCCACATCTTTCCAAGCAAGTCAGTGATATTCTGGTTCCTACACTCTTCCAACCCAAGGTTTAGCACTTGCTTCTCTCTTGCCCCGTGCCCCTATTGCCCAGCCATGCAGCCCCACAGTGCAGGGGAAATCCCTTACACCTCGGCCAGGGACTGCAGCCAGCTGGGAGCCCCAGGCAAGGCCATGTTCATGGGGGCAGAGGCGGTGATTAAATACAGCTTATTGCTGCAATGCTCTGCAAGGTGGAAACACCCTGCAGAGGAGGAGTCAGAGCTGTGCTGCTGTCCTTAGCCAACATATTGAACTGTTCTGTCTTCCAAACCCACGTGTTTTCTCTTCGTTTAAAATCGCAGCGCTTCCTTTGAGGCAGAGCTGATGACAGAAGAACAATCTGCCCTGGCCATTTCTGTTGCAATCCTTGGAAAATATTTTAGCTGTCTCTAGGGCCACTGTGTATGTGTGCTATTAAACCTGACTTACAACACCTTAAGGTGGGCCACAGGTGATGGTTCAAGAACCCCTGGGTTTTCCCATCTGAAACTCTGTTTGGCTTTGTCCTAAAGCAGAACATAAAAGGTCAAGGTTTTGCAACCTCCCTTGAAGCGTGGGAGCTCAGAACATTCCTGGCTTAAACCCTCCTACAGCCACATGTACCTGCTGAGATGAGCAGCTGTAGAATTGGTTCAGAAGCCCCCTGCTCCTTCCTGCAGCATGTGAGGAGCTCCTGGCAGAGCACCTGCCCCAGTGGGACTCACAGGACACTGCTCAGCTACTGGGGTTTAGCCACAGCGCTGGCCCGGAGCCACTGTTGTAAAAGCAGACAAATATCAGCATTTCATCAACATTTCCCAGAGGGAATGTCTCCTCCTGATTTCCTTGATAGAGAATTGAATTCCCCTGCTCCTCCAAATCAAGTGTTGGATTTTTCTTACTTAAAAAAACCCAAACCACTATGTTTTACTAAAACCACATATTTGTCTCAGGAAATAGTGAAGGCAACCTCCCAGGCAGCTCAATGTTCCGTACAGCCTCTGCCACCAAGAGACACAGGCTTTCCAGTCAGGAGGTGTCTTTCCAGCCTGGTACACCACACCACGCTGCCTTACTGTCATCAGAGCTTCCGCTGGGAAAAAAGCACAGGAAACCTGTTACACAACATGGGTATTTTACTATACCAAGGAGGGTCCATGAACACATTCAGAACATGAAAAGTACAGAAGTTTCTCAGAATTTGTACTAAAACTTGTAAAAAAAAAACCCCACCCAACCAAAAAAAAAAAAAAAAAAAAAACAAACAACAAACCAAAAACAAAACCCCAAAACTCTGAGTTTTGCTTCCTATTCAGTTTGGTCACAAGAGACCAGATGTTTTCAGGCTGCTAGATAGAGAACTCAATAGCAAGCTCAGTTCAGTGTCAGCTGTGAATCTGAAGTACAGGCATAAGGATGTAAGGATGTAAGGATGATCTTGCTATGGACAAGATCACCTCATTTTCCTAGATTAGGGGATGACTTGAACTCAAATACCTGCCACAGTTAAAAGCAGATCTTTTGGAAGGACGGAAGGCTCAGGCAAAGGGATACGGTGCTTATTCAGTTAGTACAGACTGTCTTTTTAATAAATTAGCAGACTTGTAAGAAAGATCTAATTAAAAGGCTCTGTACACAACAGCAGTTTAGGAAAATACTTGAATGGAAAAAAACTTCAGGACAAAACTTTTGCTTGTGAGTTGGAAAAACCTTGACTGTTTGACAGGTATGATGATGACTTCCAGAGGTCAGGGATGGATGCTGAATCATGGACATTTTGGCCAAAAAAGTGCATTCTTACCAACAACTCCTCTGGTAAGTCAGGGCCTTTATATGTGTATAAACCTGTTTTGTTCCACTACAGATATTGTCCTGCCAAGTGCATAGACAGGTAATTGCCAAACCTGCAACCACTCAGAACCCAATACGTACTCTGAAAAAAGGTGATTTTAGGAGAAGTAACAAGGGAGAACAGAGTAAGTATCTCCTTTGGAGCAGGCTGCACCAATGCCATAAAGCCTGGAAGCTGATCTTTGCACTGAGAGCAGGAGCTTTAATATATAAAGGCATAACAGAGCAGAAAGCAAGAGCCTCACAGACATGTACTCCTAGGAGTGATGTGTGCTGAAACCTGTGCTAGCCCAGGCACAGGACATGGAGCCTGCTGAGCCAGGCTCTCTAGGACATTTCCTTGACCTGTGCCTAAAAGCCGAACGTGCAGAACATCAGTTTTGCAATATGTTAGTTGTACTTATTAAATAACTTTCCGTAACACATGCAGATACCATCTTCTGTCACGGCCTAAAAAACACTCTAAACAACAGTTTCCTCAAAAATCAAACAAAAATTTATATCAAGCTGAGAGATGATGACAGACTTCTGTGGGATTAAGCAATTTCTCTCAGCATTTTTGTGGGTTTAACTAAACTGTGAGATTACAAGCAGAAAGGAAAGAACCACCCCCAGATTTTCCATGAAAAAAAAATAGCGAGGAAACATTCTGAAAGAACTATAGAAGATAAACAACTATTAGACATGACGTACCATAGCCCTGACCTCCCATCAACAACTGTCTGTAATTCCCATTCAAATCAATTGCTGATAGGGTTTTCTTCTCACCCAGCAGCTCCAGCTGTTTCTGAAAATTCCTGCTTGCCAAAGGAGAGCATTCACAGGGAACAAAGGAGAACACAGTAAAAAAAACCAGTAAAACCTTTGGCTCTCTGAGCAACAAGAGACCAACCACAAATGCAGCATCTCTTCCAACAGCTCCTCAGTGCCAAGGCTGGCCCAGGCCAATCTCCTGGGAGGGCACAGCTGCTCCGCACCATTGCCTGTCCCTACAGCCAGAGTTAGGATAAGCTAGGCAGGTACAGGCCCATCACTCACCCTCTGAGAGGAACTTAAGCAGGACAAGCATCACAGATAAGCAGGCTGCTTCTCCAGAGCAATTCAGGGAAGTTGCAATGAGTCACTCCTAGTCACAGAGGGGAAAAAATCCCACACAGAGGTATTGAGAAGTCAGATGGATTGATTGCACCATCTTCATGATGGGAATCTCAGGTTAAAGCACCTCACCTGCTGCTTCAGGAGCACTGTACAGCCCTCCAGACAGAAGAGTTGGTTATTTTGGATGCACAACATGTATGATTGATAGGAGAATAAACCTGAATCACGCTGGGTGCTGTTGTTAAAACATTTAGGATAAAGTGTAGTCATCTGACACAGAAAACCACATTGTAAAATTAGAGATGAAGCCTGCCAGGGTAGATTTAGTTGTACTTATGAAATGTCTGTCAGTGATGTGGGTGCCGTCCAAAAAAATTAAACAATGTACTGGATTGCTAGAGGAAGGACCAAAGATCAGCTGAAGTTCATGGAATGCACACCTTGTACATATGTTGGAACTTCTAAGGTGCTTTTCTAACATGTTATTTTATCTTTTGGGGCATAAAAATTATGCACCAGAATTCATATTGCTAATCAGACCTGGAAGTTCTCACAAGGTTTGTAGTTCTGGCACAACCTCCATGCTCCAGGTGCCCCCACTATCTCTGCCCGGAGATGCACAGGGTAGGAATGCTGCCTCAAGCCTGGGCAACCCGGTTCCCCCAGCCCATCCCCCCCAGCCATCCCCTAGCTTGTTGCCAGACATTAGCAGGAGAGAGGTTAGGGCACTTTTCAGCTTTTCTGTCACCTTTACTTGGTGACACAAGTCTGTGAATGTCTTTCATATTGCAGGCAGGAGATGCTGTCACCTGAGATAAATCTCACTGCAAATGGTGCTTACATATAACACATGACTCTGCAAGTTAACAGAGCAGTTCTCCCTGAAAATGTGTCTGTGGAGCAATGTCTTCACAGATTAATCCTTGCTAGGACCTGGAAACTGGTAACTCTCTAATGTATCAAATCATAAGTCAATAAATTCTAGGATATTAAACCCGAAACGGAGCAGAAAGAGGGAAGTAAATGCAGAGAAGAAAAGTCATCTACACAGATTTTCTAAACAAGGCTGAGAAGTCAGATCTCACTTCTCTCCCAAGTCAGCAATAAAAAAGGAAACATTCAAGTTTTCACAGTTATTAGCTGCTTGTTACATGACCACCAAAGAGTTAAGTGCCCAAGGCCTGCAGTTTTTCCAGGGTGTTTTGCATTTTTCAGTCCTTAGACTGAGAGCCATTGAGCACATTACCACAGGCAAACCTCTCTCCAACCAGATGCCAGAGCTCAGGAGGCTTGGGCACTGCTGAGCCTGCTCTGGCGAGCTGGGACAGCAGCCAAGCCACACAGAAAAGGACAAGTCAGGTAACTTCTTACAGCAGCTATTTTTCTGCTTACTCTTCTTCTGACTCCAAAGAAGCACATAAACCAAAATGCACCAGTGAAGCACATCTGAGTGTGTGGGAGGTCAGGCAGGGAGAGGGAAGGGGGCAGCAGGAGCGGCCCCACAGAAGGGCTGAGTCACCTGGAGCTGGGATTAGGGTGAGCAGTAAAGCAGTGCAGGATGGGGTCGGCAAAGGCTTGGAACACAAATGCCCGGCCCTACTGCAGCCCAAGGACAACGTGCAGGGAGGGAGGGGAACAGCAAGCAGCTCCAGGGGAGAACAGTGCCCCAGGCAACACGGGGTCCCATTGTACCAGTGGCAGGTCTGGCCCTGCAGCAGCAGCATTTTGGGTTTCCTCTCATATGCAGAACATTTGGTTCATTATTTTCAATTAAAAATAAGCGAGCTGTACTCGCTCTGTCAAGGACACTGCCCCTCAGACTGTTTTTCTGCACGGCACACTGAGCTGATTTGGAGGGCGAGAGAAACTGGGCTTGGAAAGTCCGGTGTTCTGGGGGTTTGGCAGTGTGACAAAACTTCCTGACGAGAGGGATGCATGTAATGCCCTTTCCCTTGCTGTTCTTCTCAGCTCAGGCATCTGTAAGCACTTCTCTTTGGATCATCTGGAAGTGACATATGGAAGAGGTTAGATTTTAAGTAGAGCTGACTCTCTGCTCAGGCACAAGATTGTTGGTAACCTGGATCTGAAGGGCCAGTTCTCTGTCAGTCCCCTGTGGAGGAATATTCAACAGATAAATTTTAATAGGTAACAAAACCTGTGAGATTCACCAGCTTGGACAGTAATTTACCCATCATTACTTCATTACTTCAGCCTCTGCTACTACAGTTATGCTGAGTAACTGAAGAGGATAAATTGCTGGTGAAATACCTGTGCAAAAAAAGAACACATACGCAAAGAACATGTAGCCAAATATTGGATGCATTTTGCTTCTAATAATGTATTTATCAACCTGATTTTGTGTGGCTCTGATTTCTGATTATGTACAATCCAAGTGACTAAACATATAATAGCAATTAGCAGCTTGCACATAGCAAAAAAGAAAGGTGCTCCCAAGGGTTTCATGCCTGTCTCTGCTCTCTCTTTGAAGTGGTGAATGAGTTGCAAGTGGTGGTTGCTAAGAAAAATAGGCAAACAGAGACTAGTACTTACCCAAACTGCGATCAGCATTGCACCACCCTGCCTGGTCCCTGTTTAGAGGAAAGATTCATTATTTTACCAAGGGAGCTATCCAGGCCAGCCCATGCTGCCCAGAGCAGGGCCAGGCAGTGAGGCAGGGGACAGGGTCTGAAATGCTAAAACCAAAATTAAATCCGAGGACTGTAGTCCCGTAATTGACAGGTCAGTTATACACAGGCCTGGCCATGCTGATTGCAGCAGAATCTCTTATCTTTCCAGACAGGTATTCTGCTGTGTTCAAAAAAAGATGCTTTTCCATTCCCCATTATCTCGCTCTTTCCCAGGACAGTCCTCTTCTGTTACACAGGCAGGACCCACCCTGCCAAAACACGGGAGCACGAAAAGCAGCAGTTTAAAGTCACATCACAGCAGCGATTTTGAAAGATGCCTTGAATGCACAGACACAGCCATGTGCTGTGATATGTGCATGGATTGAAGGCTCTCTGTGCTCTGCCAAAGAGCTCCAGACCCGCGAAAGATTCCTGTGGCAAAGCCTTGGCGAGTCAGAGAATATTCCCATTCATTTTCCTCTCTCCATAAATTGGCCAAAGCCACCTCCTGCAGCTCAGGCCTCAGCAGAGCTCCTGGGCAGGGAGATTATTTCTTCCCAAGATCCTACAAACTCATAACCCTCCGTGCTCTTTCCATTAACAAGGTTGAAAACCCAGCACCAGCACATGGTTTGGAAGACAGCCCTAGGCTCATGCCCATCTTTGTGTGCCTCTGTTCCAGTCTCACTGGAAATTTGTGGAGTTTGCTCAGAAATGGAGTGCCAGTCAGGCCTTGGCTTCTACTTGAGTCGTTGAGGATACAGAGGTACTTCTGCCTCATGACACAGTCTCACCTCTTCCTTCTTTGCCTCAGTAGTTAATACAATTATGCCCCAAAATACAAGTTGTGGCATGAGAACATGAGCAGATATCAAAATACTCTTTTATAAAGATTTAAAATTAGACTGCTGGCTCTCTCCAACTGTAATTCCCTCCCTGCATTTAAAATTTAACCTGAAGCAGAATTATTATAGCTTTCTCTTAAATGATTTTGTGGAGAATTAAAGATATAGGTCAGTACCATGCAATTGTGCAGGCTCTGCTGTACAAGAGGATGTAACAAAGCAAGGTGGGTGTTTCACATTCCCTGCTGGGGTACCAGGGTGAATTTTCCCACAGTCAAAGTGTGAAGAAACTCCAGCAGCAACAGAGTTAAACAGAAGTTTTCCAGGCTTACATACCCTAACCTCTGGTGAAAGTAATATAACGTGGACTTGGGCAGCAATTAAAAACCTTCCTCCCCAGCTGCCCTTGGCCACACTCAGTACTTCCAGTGACTGTGCTTAGTTGCATATGCACTTCACAGACAAGTCCTGACACACCGTGTTTTAAACTTGCTTATCTCACTGGTGTCAGCAGCACATGCTGCAGGACCTTCCCTGCCTGGGCATCCGAGAGTGCATATTGTCAGGAAAAGAAGCACCTGGAAAGGAGTTTAGAGGCAGGCACTTTTTAAAGGCATTTTCTTGAATACCTTTTAAAGAAAATCAAGTGTTTCTTGCCCTCCAGAGAAATCCAAGAGCTGGATGAGCATGGGTGCCAGGGCATAACAAGCATTTATTTTTAAATCCATTGCAGGTTTTGTCTGTGTTTGGAGGAGGAGGCATGCCTGGCAGACAGCAGAACAAGAACCACACTGGGGAAAGAGAATAATGTTCAAATTAGGTGGGAGGAGAGGGAGAGGAGGAAAAGAATTGATTTTCTTCAGTCTGAAGGTGCTTGGCCCAGAAACTACAAGCCTGAGAACAAGAAAACACTAATTATTTTTTTTTAATGCATATTTCAAAGTATTTGTCATTTCAACTCACCCAACTTATTTATATTAAACTGCTTTTCTTTTCTTGGAGACTTGATATTTAAAATGTTAATTAGAGACTAAAGAATACCCTTAAGGAAACAGATTGTTGGCATTTCTGGCTGGGTATATTCAGATTATAGCTTTGAAAGGTTGGGGTCTTGGGGTGTTTTGTCTTTTTTCCTCTAAAAAGAAAGTAAGAAATGGCTTACATTTTCATTGCTGAAACTGTATTTCCTCTGAATACCTTCCCACCCCCATTATAAAGAAAAAGAGCAAGATTTGAAAGCTTGAGAGTTTGGCTTGTCAGTGACCAAGGCAGGAAGGATTTCAAAGGCTTCCAACTTCAAAAACCTGGTGGTGCCCAAGCACCATATTGACATAAGCTGCAGGTTCTGGCTTTCAGAGAAGTGTCTGTACTCCCTGGCCCTTTGCTAGAGGTAGCTACATTAATCCTTTTTATAAGGAGTGCACCAAGAAAGGAGGTTTCATGGAATATTCTAACCTTAAAAGCACAAAGGATGGGAGGTCTGACACACAAAGCTTTGTTGTGAGCTGCTCTTGGAGCTGTCCAAGTGAGGTGGAGGAGCTACGCTGGGGCAGGCAAAGAGCCCAGAGGCAGAGGCTGCTTCACCAACCACAGCCCGGAAAACTTTTCTATCTAAAACTTTAATTTCTAATTTGTTATGACCTCTTCTAAATGGCAGTTAGATTTATGCACACTGCAGCTCCTAATGCATTTTTGCAAGTGTAATTTACTCATTTTTCAGTTGACCTACTTCAAGTCAGGCCTGGTATTAAAGAAATCGTTCAAAAGGCACTACAAGCTCTGTGCTATATGCTAAACACTTACTCGTGTGTGCCCCCTGAAAAGCAGGAGTTGGAAAGGGAAACTCGATAGCATTCTACTCTAACTCCTGATGAAGTTGCAGCCAAGCTGGCATGCAGGCAGCATGCTCTGTTTGGTGGCCCTGTGCCTGGCCAGCTGCCCCCTCCCTGTTCTCAGGCCTCCCAGGTAGCTGCAGCCACAGCTGCCTCCTGCCTTCCACCTGAAACCTCCCCTTTCCAGGTGCCTGTAGAAGCTGCACAACTGAAACCAACCACCTTGATTTTTTTTTCCCCCAAGCTAGATGTTTCCCTGAGGCTGAGTTTTTCAAGAAAATTTTAGTGGAAATGTTTGCGTTGGGATTAGGAAGGAAAAGGAAAAACTCTCATTTTGACTTAGTGAAAACCTGGCAGAAATTTATCCAGATGTGGAGCAATGCTTTGACATGATGGAAGGGTGGTCTCAGCAGCTCTCAGTGTCTCTGTATCTGCTTCAATTCCAGCACGTCCTGTGCCACCGCAGAGAGACATCCCATGGGACATGGAGGGAGATGGGGTTTGGGAGGAGAAGTCAGGGATACAGAGATGAGAAGGAAAGCAGCACATCACAGGGATGACAGCTGGGATGAGGGGGTTGAGAGGAGCCATCACCACTGCAAATCTCCCCAGAGACAGAGACAGTTTTGGAAGTGTCTGTCTCGCAGCTGCCCGTGGCACCCGGGGGAGGAGCACACCTCGCTCCCTGCAGGAGAAACACTGGGAGCCTGCTGCTGCTGCCGCTGCTTCCAGTCCTCGGAAGGACGGTGGGAAGAAACAAGATATGCAGAGCTTATGAACTGCATTTCTGGCTGTGGGGTTGAGACTGTGCCTGAGCAACACCCTGGGAAGGGAAGTGAGAGCTGAGGAGCCTCCGTGGAGCCTGGAGCTGGAGGAGAGCCTGCTGGACCCTGCCGTGGAAACTCGGCTCAGCCTGTGCCGAGCCACAGGCTCTCCCTGGCTGCTGTCCGGCGGCTCGGGGGCGGCAGGAGAAGCACCGAGCATGTGCTCGCTCCCTGTTGGACCTTCCATCTGCACTGCCGGGCTCTGCCCGTGCTTGGCATCGCCAGCAGCAGCCGGCACAGACAGACCGGGAGCTTTGGAGCAGGGAGGGCAGCTTTGTCCAACTTGAAGGATGTTCAAAATCTGCAGGCAAGCAGCCGAGCAGCGAGCAGAGGGAGGGACCCAGGGAGAGAGCCAGCCCTCGGTCATGGCTGTGCTCTCCTGCAAGCACAGCAAGGCCCTGCTGCCTGTGTCAGGCTTCACCGGGAAGGGGATGGCAGGTCGTTTTGGTATCCTCCTGCACTCTGTCCATGCCCCTCAATCTTTATAGCATTTATAGGAGAACACAACTGCTGGTGGCATCCGAGGTCACAGCCTGTGTGAGATCCCAGGGCTGCCTCTGATGCCGGAGCGTGCTCACAGCACTTCAGTGCTTTTACGCTGACTATGGAAATAATTTCAATAACAGACTTAGGGAGCTCCACACAGACTTACTCTGAGCACAGCCTGCTGCCTGCCTGCAAAAGCAGCTCCATGCACATGACTGAATTCAGGGGATAGCCCGCTGTAAATCTGGAAATCATTGGCCCTGAAGCATCAGGACAATTAGGTTGACATCAGCATCACAACCCCGCTGGATGGCAGCTTGCCAATCTCTCACTTCCCTGACTGCTGCTGCTCAGGACTGGCAGGGAGCTGTGTCCCACAGGGAGGAGGACGGGGAAGGCATGGCACAGCAAGCCCCCAGAGCAACCACTGCAGCAGGGAGAGAACTGCAGCTCCTGCCAGCTAACCCTAAGAGCCCCAGGACACACCACGGGACATTGCAAAGAGCTGGTGGTCAGCTGGCAAGGGCACAGAGACATCCCCTCCCTGCTGTGCTCTCCCTGGTGCCCAGCCTAAGCCACCAGCTGTCATTTTGACATTGGAAATCATGTGCTTGCTGGTGATTCCCACTACAACCATCAACTGCTGTGGGTGTGCAGGAGCACCTTTGCCAAGACCAGCTCCTTTTGCCAGGCACAGCTCCTGCCGTGTGCCCATAGCAGTGACCACGGGCAGAGCCAGCACACCCCTCCCTGGCCACCACAGCCACCCTGCTGCTGTCCCAGCCTCCTGCAGTCACCAGGCTGCTTTCTGCTCTGCCCCAGCTCCTGCATGCTCACACTTCAGCCATGGAGAGTAAAAAATGATAGAAAATACAGCTCATCTGCAGTAAGCAAGGATGTTGTGCAACAGCCTGTGTATGGTTCTGAACAAAGAATATATTGGTGGGGGGGTTTATGGGGTATTAACATGGGAAATCAGCTTAACACTGATATAACTACCCCAAAAATATCTTGTTTAGTTCCCCAATCGAACAGTATTTGTATCAAAATTGACTTATTACAAAGCCCATGGCATAATCATAATTCTCAAAGGATATAACCTGCCAACATCTTTCCAGAGAGCTGTCTGTGCTTGCCACGAGCTCCATCCCTAGCACAAGCCAGCGAGCTGTGGCTGACAAGCTGCAAGGGTACACACTCCCAGCTGCCTGTGAAATGCCAGCCGGTCCCGTGGATGATTAACCCTGTGCAGGACACAGGCACCTGTTGGGGCTTCAGGCACAGTGTGCACAGTGGCAAAGGACCCCACAATGCCAGCACGAGGCAGTGAAGCTCTGCTTTGGGAACCTGGGGCACACGAGGCACCTGCATGCCGCTGGGTGGGGAAATGCCAGAGGCCTGGATCTATCTACAGGGTCTTCTCAGGCAGGGAAGGAGCTCTGAAGACAGCATCTAAACAGAGCCTGGAGACAAACGACTTACCTCTGAGACCAGAGAGGCCAAAGAAGGCAAAGCAGCTGTTTCTTGTTCAAGTGGCTCGACAGGCTCCACAGCATCCTGTCCCACTGCAGCACAGCATTGGTAAACCACATGCCTAAAGGGGCAAAAGGTGGGCAGGTTCCTAAAACAGCACAGGGAAAGCTGTGGGGTGGTGGGGCTTTGTCAAGAAGAGGGCTACAGGGAGCTCCCGCCCAGCAGAGTGCTGGTGGAGAGGTTTAAAATTCTTTAAACTCTTATAAAAAGTCTTTAAAAATCACAATATTCAGACTCACCTTTACCAAAAAAAAAAAAAAAGAAAAAAGTCTAAAGGTATTTTTGCAGCCCAGCATAAGGAAGGGCATTGGGTGCACTGTAACTTCACAGGCACGTATCAGCACTGTATTTCCAATAAAAATTGTCCTGAGACCCTTTCAAAATGATAGGAGGTTGACAATAACACTGTGACTCTGATAACTGCAGGAGGGTTCCTCCCAGCTTCCCTTCAGAGAGCTGAGAAAGAAATTATCCTCACAGAAAGATCATTACTGTGAGCTCACATAATCTCACTTTTAATCAAATGATAATTTAAGTGTAAGTTCCACTTCATGCATTTAGAAAAACATTGGTGTAATAAACACGCCTATTAAAGCCTCATCCTCAAAAAAGATCATTCCCACAGTTGCCATTTAACAAGGCAGGAAAAAGAAACCAGAGCAGTTCAGAATTTAGGCAGCTATTTCATCTATTCCTCAAAAAAAGATGAATTTTATATAATATTAGAATCTCATATAGTAGTTAAAGAGCCCAAAAGGGAAACTATAGCAGATAAAGCACACAGAGATATTTAAGCCTTATTTTTTTTCCTTCTGGAGGATAAACCTATACCATGAATATTCTATTAATAGTCTTCCTTGAGTAATGTGCTTACAAACAATTGCTTTGAAACCATAACTCCTGTGAAGTTTTAGGCACCTGATCTGCTCCTTACTGACAAAAATGTGAAAATTGGAATATTGACAGGAACATCAAGAGAGTTGAAATTCATTAGCATGAAATTCACATCAAATGCAAGGAGAAAACTGAAATAAATGCACTCGGAAGTTTCCGAGCTCTCAGTAAAAGCCAAGACATTCAACACAGGGCTCGTGCAGGAGGCACCGTTAGCTGCAGAGACGATGGGCCACTTCATCAGCTGATGTATCAAAGCAGATATGATGAGCTGGCTCATTATTCTTGCTAAATTATGCATGCTGGATCGGGGAAGGGGGGGGAGGGGGTCAGGAGTAAAATCAGAACTCATTCCAGTTCATTGTGTGCCAGATCACTGGAAAAGCTTCAGTAGCTCCTGCTGGCAGCAGGCAGTGCCCAGGCTGTGCAGGCAGGCGTTCCCCTGCACAGATATTTCCCTTTCACCTGCGATTGCCCTGCTGGTTAACAGTAGGGATGGATCAGAACCATGCATCAGTGTCTTCTACAGCGAGCTGCAGAATTAGAAAGTGCTCTGTATTAATCCCACATTATCACAGTGATCCAGAGTTGCCTGGCTTAATCAGAAACGAGCAAACGCTTTGGGGCCCAGCACAGCAGGATTCCTCCCTCCAAGCAGCACGATTGCTGCCTGCATCCAGCTGGGCACGAGTGGGAGGAGGACTGAATTCTCCTGTCATTTAGCATCTTCACATCAAAGTGTGTGAAGAAAAGGCACACAGGAAGGCTGGGCTGGCTCCTCCTCTGCACAGCCATAGTGGAGTGTCGGGAAAGCTTCAAAGATGTGTGCTGGAGGGAAAAACACAAACAACCCGTATATTTTATACATATATATGATGTTGCACTGACTTATAAAAATGCATAAGTGCTCAAACCCTTGAAACAGCCTGACAGACAGGCTCTCGCTTCCCAGCCACCCCTAGCTTCTTGCTGAGGGATGCAGGGATTGTCATACTGAACTGGATATTCCAGTTCCTCTGAAGACCAGCCCAAAATAGATTTTGGGGCATTTGCTTATTTTAATTCATATGCAAGCCCATCCCACAATGGAAATTCTTCCTTTTGGAGATGCTTCTCTGGAGCTGGGTGTTCAGCCTTAAGAGGACTGAGTCCCAGAGGAGCTGTTCCCAGAGGTCTGGGATGCAGTGGCTCCCAGCAGACCCCCCAGCAGAGGCAGCACCCCAGGTGTTGTGAGTGGGCTGGGTGGCAGGCCACAGGAGCTGCTGGAAAGCCATTTGGTGACTTCCCATCCTTTTCCCAGCCCCACACGGTGCTGGCACTCTGGGTTTGCAAGCAGGCCTGGGCAGCACATTTACAGAAGGGGCTGGCAGAGGCAGAGCCACCGGCACTGGCAAAGCAGCCCCGCAGCCTGGGCTGCTGGCACGGCAGGGATGGCCATGGATCACCCGGCAGCAGGAGCTCGCTCAGGCCCTGGGAATCCTGCCAGCAGCCCCAGGAGCTCTGCTCACCCCCTGGGCAGCCGGGACAGCAACTAAGTGCTCCTTATCAGCACTGGGAAGATACGGCAGGATGAGAGCAGAATAACAAAAGCCCTGAGACATGATTTATGGAGAAAAAAATAAACTTAGTATTAGTTTCCAATGGCATTTAAGTTTGAGAGGCCAGCCAAAATGTATTTTTTTTTTTTTCAGAAAAAATCTACTTCACTGGAATACTCTTTCCTACAGGGACTTCTCTGTGTTGTGCTTAGGCAGTGTTATAACAATAAACAGGCATCCTTGCCTTAAGGGACTGGAGATACTGCCAAAGCAGGCAACATTTTAAACCTACAATAACCTTTCACTAATTGCAGAAGTCAAGCCAGACAGCCCAAACAGGCACAGAGCTGGGAGAGCACTTCAAGGAAGAGTGACACAGCACGGGCTTTTACCCAGACACTGCTGCCAACTGGCTTACAGAGAAACTTTACATCACCCTAAAGCCCAGAAACTGCCTTCAAAAAACTAACTGGCTCCTCAAATGCCCATACAGTTAATGATTTGTGGACTGAAGCCAACGTGTGATTTCCCAGCCTCCCCAGCAAATGGTGGGGACCAAGAGGAACATGGGGATGCAGCCCCTGACACAGAGACAAATGTTTCTGCACTGAGCCCCAGGGAATGCTTGGGGGAACCTGCTTCAGAGGAAGGGGTTCCTCTGGCCCACAGCACACATGCTGAGAGGCAGTAAAATTGTGCCAGGAAGCAAGAAGGCAAATGACTCTTTCTAACCAGTCCTCCCCCTCCCCTGAGAACTGAGGTTAGCAGAGAACTGGGGCACGCTGGGGAAGCTGCTGAGCTCTGCTCATTAGTTGCCCATTGCTTTTCACTGATGAAGATCAATGGTGGCTCATTGAGCATCAGTCCTGCTATGGGGTTACTGTACTAATGGCTCCAGTATAGCCACTGCAATATTTTAAGTGGGTTGGAAAGCACATTTCTACTCCAGGGATCAGAAGTCTCCACGTAGGGTGATCCAAACAGAGGCATTAATGCAGGTGCTTTTGACAGAGCCCAGGAACAAGGCCCTGTGGCTGGGAGGAGACCTGGGCTCCCTGGCCATGCAGCAGCACTGGGGGAGACCACGGCACAAAGTCCAGCCCACGCCAAGTCTTCCTTCCCAAAGCCTTCATGGGGCTGTGTACCAAGGCCCTTTCACCTGGCTCGCATACTAGAGTGGCTCAGGCAGTTAATTTTAAACCGAGTGAATTTTTTGAGTTATTGTTTATGAGCCAAGAGGATTTAATTTGGAACCCTGCATTGTTGGGTTGGGTGTTTTTTTTTAAATTAAATTGAGAGCAGCCTCCCCCCAGCCTGGTCCACAACACTTTCCCCGGAGATGCTCAATTGAAAGGATCTGGAACTCATCACCATACCATCTGCCTCTCTCTGAGAGGTGATCAATCATCCTGAAAGTTTAAACACCCACAGTGCCTAATCTTTTATAGTGTTCAAATCCACCTATTTTAAACAGTGAAAGGGAGGACATGCTGTCCCCTCATGGCACAGCAGTCAAGCCCCAGCTTCCATGCCTGCCAAGCTATAAAACCCCAATGTTTCCTAGTTTTGCAGTCAGTACTAAGAGAGGGAACCTTCTTAGGACAGACAGGCAGAGAGAGATGGAGAGCTGTGTGTGATAGCACCCCGTAACAGGGCTGCAGGAGCAGTGCATCCCAACACACAGGCCTGAGGAGGGACGGGCACTCCCCAAACCCGCCTTCCTTCTGCCCACACAGAGAAACTTCTCCTGGGAGTAAAGAGCAAAACCAGTGCCTCACCCTACCATGATGAGCTCTGGAGGTGCACAATGGGCTCCTTCTCCACAGCACACAGGTAAATTCAGAAGTCAGTGCAAACCAAACAGGTACTGATGGCTCCATTCCCCTCTGCTAGGAGCAAGTACAAGGCTGGGCCAGACCTACAACACAGCTTTGTTCCATCCCAAAGGAACAGTGGTCAATCTACAGGAAAAGTGCATGGAAACTCATTTTTCTTGTGCTGTCTGCAAGCTTTGGTATTGCACAATGTGGGTGTTTTGGTCCACATGGAATCACTGCCTGAGAACAGGAGTGGCCCCCAAAGCTACTGAGGTTGGCTTTGCTGTGCCCTGTGTGGCTCAGGGCACAGGATGGGTGTTGCCAGGGAAGGTGGCAGAGGCCACAGTTCTGGTCCCCTTGGGTCCCCCTGTCCTGTACAGCCCTTTGTGTCCCAGAGGCATCACTGGCTTGTTGGGGTGGGGCTGTACAGAGACCAGGGGACCCAAAGGAGCTTGCCAGGAGAGCAACAGCCAGCCTTGTAATCCTGCTGGCACCTCTGTCAACAGCAGCACATTGCTTCTATGGTTTGGACTGGGGGCACACCGTGCAAGCCATCAGTGCAGGCACTGCTGTGTGAAATACCAGGGGAAATGGCACAAAGCATTTACTCTCACGTCTGCTCCTAGCAGATGAGTAGCCACACTATTAACAGAGATCAACTGAATGTAGAACCTCTTTTAACAATCCCAGATGACACATGCTGTCGTCATTGCCTTAGAACAAGTCCTGATCAAAAAGCCACTGTTTGTCCAGATTGGCAACAAAGTTTGTTTTCTTAAACAAGAACACCAGGTAGTCCACAAGCTCATGATTCATTCTTCACCACGAAGATCTCCACCCCAAGTTTGTATAACAGACAGCTACTTATTGACCTGCTAAAACCTTTTCCTTAGCTTACCTGGAGACACCAGCCAGCTTCATCATGCTGGTCTTCATCTACAAGGAGAAAAAGCTGGAGCAGCTGAGGGTTCTGCTCATCACTTCACAGTCTGAGCTCCTAGATGTGGCTCTCCCATGTTGGAAATGAGCTGTAGCTATGCAGGCTACAGTTCTAGAAAACAGATGAACGTTCAAAAAAGCCCCCCAGAATTGTCCCTGTTGGAGCTTAATAGGAAAGGAAGTAATTTATGGTAATGTTGTGGAATGTATATGCAGTACCTAAAAGTTTAAGGACTCCTGAGAGGCGTGAAAAATAATTCAGGCACACTTACAGACAAGCCTTCCCTGACTCCAGTGAGCCTTGTTATGATAGGGACAAAAGAAGAAAATGGAGTGGCCAGGGGAGGAAATAGAATAAATTTGAAATATATAAGGATTTTCTAGATGAGTACGTGATTTAGGGGAAATTTAGGCATTGAAATTTTGTACTAAAACATCCTGGGTTTTCACTGGAGATGTCCAAGAGGCACCTGCACATTGAACATTTGTCAAAGGGACACCAAGCCATCTTCAAAGAGGCCACAATAGGCACCACAGGATCCATGAAAACAGAATAAATCTGACAGATGCCCTATATTTATAGATTAAAAGAGAAATTTCCCTGACAAGTTCTGGCCCAAGCCAATCTTGCTGTGCTGCTGTATGCTGACTACAGGGCAACTGAGGCATGAAATGCAGTGTCCATCCCAGACCCTTTGAACCTCCATCCAGCTGAGGTTCTCTCAGTCCTGGCCGTCAGTCAGAGCAGACTGTAACAGAGATGGATCCAAGGTGTGAACCCTCCTTCAGAGCCATTTCACCTGCCAGAGCAGTGCTGGGTAGAAAAGCATCTTCAGAAACACTCACCTGAGTAATAACTTGTTGTCACTGGGAGCCAAAGGTGGCAATTGTCCCGGTGCCACTGACCAGGCAGCCCTACTATTCTCAGTTAGAAATGACAAGGACAGTCCACAAGACCTGCTGCCTCTCTGGACTTCACCAACAGACTCATTGAACTTGTCTTGGAGACAGTTTTCATGAAAAAAAGGACTTTCTTGAGCTAACAAAGCCACATGAGGATTAGCCAAGACTGATAATTAAAAACTATGGCAAATTATCCCAAAATTAAAAATACAGTTAAAGCGTGTGCTTTGGAAAAGAGCGCAAAGGGCCAAAATTTAATTTTCCTTCAGTCAGCACACAAAACCGTTGGCTGATGACTGAAACACAGTGATGCCCACTGAGACTTCTCTGGAAAAGAGAGGGAGAGAAATGTATTCAAGACGTAAGACAAGTAGTGTGAGCTAAGTTGTTTTAATTCTCTCCTTCCCCATCCCCAGGTTTCACTCCAGTGTCACTCACAGTGCTGGGTTTTTACCAATGTCTACATCTGACACATTTTCAAAGCCCAGAAGTGAACAGCATTCAAAACACAGTGTGAGCTGCTTGAAAACAGCTTTCCAGTATTTATACAAACAACCTCGGGGCTTTGAAAACATCTCAAAGCCCCCGTGTCCCACAGAGGCCCTCCATCACAGGCGTGAGCTCTGGGTTTGGCCCGCGGCACAGGAAAAGCCTGTGCTGGTGAAGCAGAGGTTAGTCAGATGTGACTGAACATCTGCTCATCGTCAGCACGGAGCGCCGCGCTCCGAGGTGGGCGTTGGTGATGCTGGCCCTGAACTGCTGCCATCTCTTACAAAATGGACAAGGCACAAGCTTGTCCTGTGCAAGGCTGTTTGTTGGATTCTGTTGCTCTTTCTGACGGTTTCCTTTCCCAACACCCATGTTGCAGGAGAAGCACTAATTGCATCCAGCAGACACCTCCCCAGACACCCAGTATGAACATGGCTCTGTCAGCAGCAGTGGCACTGCCATCCACCCTGCAGGGACAGCTCCACCTCGGGCTGGGAACCCTCTGCTGCTGTTCCTGGCCCAGTCCAGGCTGTTTGCAGCACTCTCAGATCAGCTCCATGGGATTAAAAAGAATACCCAGCTCCAGTCACAGTGATAATGCTTATGGAGTTTGCAGTTATAAAGAAAATTTAGGCCAGCAACACCATGTTTGACTCTGGCAGCAGGGACTCCCTCTCACCCCTTGAAACGCAGCCATTTTCATCAGAGGTGCCTTCTTTGAGGCACTCATGCTGGAAAATCGTTGGCCAGAAATGTGTGAATTAGTCAGGACCTCTGTGAGTAACAGGAAGGGAGGTCTCGCAACCAGATGAGTGCTGCCTCGTCACCCGGGCTGCGGGGCTCTACAGAAAGTGGGAAAAGCATTATTCATCCTGCCACTCACCGGGAGTGCACGTGCTCCCTGCAAGGCTGGGTGGGATGGTGTCCACCTCTGGGAGGTGTCTGGGCAGTGCCCACGCTGGGGACACCGCAAATACCACCATGGGCCAAATGGGGAATGGAAGCTGTGCTCATGTTGTGTCACCACACGTTGCCAGTGCACGTAGGAAGAGGAGATTTCCTTGGGGAAGAGAGGGAGAGAGAGAGGAGATTATTTAATGCAGCTGCATGGGGTGACAGCCCCAAAACCCAGCTGTTCTCAATAAGACAGCAGCCCTGCCAGTGAGCATTGCATATGTGCCCTGTCATGGTCTCCAGGCCAGCTCAGCCTGTGCCAACATTGCTCCCGAGCAGAGAGCCCCACATGGTACTGGATTCCTCAGCTGTGCAGAGGCTGTAGATCCCAGCAGAACCCTCCAGCAGAGCCCTCCATCAGACTTCTCTGGGGAACTGCATGGTGCAGGTCCCACTACCCCATATAGACCATACTCATACCCCTCAAAGGAGAGGCTTTGGCTCCCCTGTGTCTCTGAAGAGCCTTGCTGTGCTCATCAGGGTCCTTCACACACTTTGTACTGAGCCTGAAGGGATTCAGAGCGGAAATACTTGAGCACGCACTTTCCTGAATCAAGGTCGCAGCTCTAAATTGTTTCTGTGTTCAGACACCCAGGTTAATAAATCAAAATAAGTTCTCAGAAGAGTCTTGTTCAAAAAGGATTAAAAACATCAGGGTTTTTGCCAGAAATAGTAGGCTCAGATACAGGGTTTGACCCCTCTTCTGCTGAACACACAGAAAACATCTGCTTGGTCAAGCAAAACTATGGAGTAAACTGGATCAAGATGATTCTGACCATGTTTGTGGGTTCTGAGATCCTTTCTTCAGATGGATAATAAGCAAATTCATATGCAAGTGTTATAAAGTTGGGATATGCATCAATTTATAGGGGGGCTTTTATGCCTCTAGGTAACAAAGCAATCTAGAAAGTATTTAAAAAGACAGAGAATAGAAGCATTTCCACATCACAGTGTGAGGCTCTCCATTGTTTGTAGGTTAGATTTAATGCACAAATACAATAAAAAGGAAGTCATGCTGACAAAATACCAAGTTTATGCCCATTCAGCACTAGACACTAAAATTCCAGTATTCACCCATCACAGAGCAGTATCACCAGCAAGTCATAGCCCCATTAAATGCAGAACTTCACAAACATAGCAGAAGACCCAGTTCTTGCCAAGAGAAGTCACACTGACAAAAGCACATTGGGCCTTGGCTGATTTAGGCAAAAAAGTCACCTATACCAAATCCCAATTAAATCAGGTATCGCCACACAAGGTTCTCTATGTATTTACCTTTGCCCTAAATTGCTGAATATCCCATAAAATCTGATTTAGAGGTACTGACCTCACACCCTCTGAACGTGGGCTAAGAGAAACAGTATTTGTTTACCTTCTGCATAACCCAGATGAGGATTTAAAATGGTATCTCATTTCACATTTCCATCCGTCGCTGTGAGCCGCCTGCCTGCGCGGATGGCCCGTCCTGCGGCAGATCCCGCTGCTCTCCCGGGAGCTCCTCCGCCCCGCCGGGAGCAGCCGCCGGCTGCTGCTGCTGACAGCAGAGGCTTCTGAAAGGTGACGGGCTAAATTCAGTTGTTGTTGCTGAGATTGTGCCACTGAGATCTTATCACCCTGGGAAACACTCTTGGAAGAGATTTAAACAAACACGGACGCACAAAGCAGAGCAGAACATTAGAGCTAAAACTGCAGCCCTTAGAAAAATGCCGGCAACGCCTTGTCTCTCCCTAAACACAGAGCCTGCAGCGATGTCCTTTGCTCCTAAGTCCTACAGAGGAGGGATGGCCTGACTGCCAGCTACACCAGCGAAGGGCGTGGGCAAGAGAGAAAGGGTGGCTTCAGGCTATCACTGACAGCTCCTAATTTGAGTGATTATTTACACAACCCACGATCTCCTGAGAGCAGCAGTACTCTGGACTCACCTTTCTTTTGGTACCGTGATGACACAGGGTAAGCCACTTTGAAACGGTTTGAGGTACTCGCATGTTTTAACTGGAACACTATCATAACCTTTTAGTTCTTGGCTTCCATTACTCAGTCAGGAGCACTTCTTACAGCACTGGGCCACCTTCCAGGCATAACATCTACCAAAGGCACTGAGTATGTCCTAGTTTTTCTCAGAAAACGGCCTAGAGCAAAATGACTACAATACAGCAAGTGCAGAAGAGAACCAGCAGTGAGGAGGTCAAATACTAATTAAAACCAAACTGGGAAAAGAGCAAACCAAAACTGCCTAATCTATGACCCCAGGAGAAAATTATTGCGAGCAACAAACAAAATCAGTTCCAGTCATGCTTTGCAGAACCAGCAGTACACAACTCTGCAGGGCAACACGTGAGCAGGAGCAGCCTCGATGTTTCCAACACCCAGCGCTGCCAGACCAGCATCTGTTTTCTGTCACTGACAGGAGCCTGGGAGTAAGCACTCCCCACCTGCACACTGAGGAGGGAACCCACGGGTGGATGTGGGGCTTCCTCAGCACCAGAGTACCTGAAGGATGGGGCAAACCTACTGCAGGTGTGTGTGACTTCTGAAAGGCATCACCAACAGCACATTGGCTGACTGAGCTAAACCCACAGGCGATGAGCACAGCAAAGATACCTTAGGATCTACCCCCTGGAATCCAAGGCCCTGCACAGTACACAAGTGGAACAGCCACTTTTTGGCCAGGGGAAGGGTGGAAACTGAATGCTGTAAAGAACTTCATTTCCAAGCACAATCAATGCTCCTGCAAAGCAGGACCATCCTCTCCCCAAGATCTTCCAGCAGCCTGTAGTAGTAAGCACCTCCAAAGACAGGGGAAAAAAAAAAAGACAGTAGTAGTTCAATTAATGTAAACACATAAGGAAAATAGAAATAAAAACACTCATTAATTATTTCTGTTCCCACTATGTACATCCCTCCAAGATATCCCGTTGTCTGTGAATGCCCAGATTCACCAAGAAGTGCATTAACTTTAGTCTAGCTGGCCTCTCAACTCCTACTTCAGATGGAAGAAAGATGCACCGGATAGCTCATCACTCCTCCAAGCAATAAGAACAATGTCTTCCCTGTCATCCAAAAGCCCCTTCTCCTCCTACAGGTGCTAAGGCTTCCCTCCCTTCCACCCACCGCTGACTAGCCTCCACAGAGCCATTCTCAGCCCCCAGCATCTCCGATTAAAGGTATCATCATTGTTTCAACACATCCCTGACAAAGAGGAATTCTAAAAACTGAAACAGGGAGTGATGGTGCAGCATAAGAAAACAGAGAATCCAGCCTGAGTACCTGAGATCACTGCGGTTTGTACGTCTGCCATACCTCAGCATTCATCCTTTTCTTACTTGTTCTCATCTTTCTTTCTAAACAATAATGTTTTGGGTTGTTTGGTTTTTTTTTCAAATATCAGACAGGGTTCCAACCTCTGGATGCCTGTTCAGGTGTAAAGCTTTGGCACGCTGTTGAATTTCTGTTAAACCAGCTCGTTACCGCTGAACAATGGCCCGTGAATTGGCTATTGCTCAAAGAAATCACTTATCAAGGCCATGCCCAACAAAAACAAACTGTTAGTGCAAAGTTTTGAAGTGTATGAAAGAAGGATTAAGGAAGAAGGATGTTGTTGCATTTAATCTGTAAGATTAGGAGATGAGAGATCTGTTTTTTATTAAAGGGAGTCTCCCTGTGATGTTAGGCAAGCTGTACAAAATCCCTGTATTTTCATTTCCTTCTGAATAAAACGAGAATAATACTATTTTCCTATCCAGTGGAGAGGTTTCGATCACTTCAGCCGTAATGCTCACATTGCCGACCACCAAAATGTCTGTGAAGCGTGAGGTGAAACAAAAAAGCAACTCAGCCAACCACATCTGATTGACTGAATTTTTAAACTCAAATGAATTGACTTTCATCCAACTTCCAAAATCCAAACCAACTACACACGATTAGGCTAAGAATAAGCATGAGAAATGACACTCTACAGGGTAATTTTCTGGAGAGGCTGGAAGCCCCGGGAGAGGGGCTGGGGACGAGAGCAGCTCCTGAGCCGTGACCGGGCGGCTGCGCCTGTGACAATCTCATTAATTTTGTGCGGCGGCTCCGCGTCCCAGGGGCGGCTGGAGCCGGGGGCTCGCTCCTCATCCCGCCGGCCCCCAGCTCCTGCCCTCACCCCACGGGCCCCGTGGCTTGCACGGCACTGAGCTGCAGCTACGCACCCGAGCCCTCCGCAGCCCCGCAGAGGTTTTTATCCTGTCTCTTTGGAGCAGGCTGCTGCATTGCCTCCTTCCCAGCAAAAGGAGTGGCTGTGCAGTCTCCAGGAACCAGGCGGTTCTGGGCAAAGGCCATGCTCAGAGCTGAGCTCTGTGAGCTGCAGATGTGCAGGAGATGGGCACACCTGGGTTGGGAGAGGATGGGACCATCTCCTGACACCTTGCTGGACCGAAGGGCAATTGCATCCAGGGCTTCATTTCCCACATTTCTGGGGAAATTGCTATGCTGCCTCCTACACGCTTTGCAAAAGGACATTGCACAGAGCCACGCTGCCTCCAGAGCCTGATCCTGTGCTTCGCTCTGACACGGCGCAGCTGGAACTGCCAGCCACCACTGTGAGAAATGGCTTTCACTCAGGAAAAGGGAAAAAAAGAAAAGGAAAAAAAAATCACTTCAAGCTTGGCAAAGCTTTGTAGTAAATTTTCAATGTTTCTCCCACACAACCTTTGCATCAGCAAGGTTATTGTTATTATTATTATCACAATTTCAGATTACAGGCAAATAGCTTTTAGAACATACAACGGGTGACTGCTTCCATCCAAAACGTTGATGTTAAAAGGAGCTGCTGCATGCCCATAACATCTCCTTTCCCATCACCATCAGCAACCCTGTGCAATCCTCCATAAAGTAAAACCACATGCTGGAGCATTAATGGTAATGGATGGACAGGCTGAGGCTGCCAATGTGCATTGCTGGGTGTAGGTCAAGCAAGACAGAGCACGAAACAGACACAGACAGAACAAATGCTCTCAAATAATCACCCTCCAAGCAGTAACCGTGTGTTGAATCAAAACCATGATAGATTCTCTTGCAGACAAATCATACCCAGAAGAACAACTGAGAGATGCAGACAATTCTCCAGGAGGCCACGAGGTATGGGCAGCCAGCACTGGCATCTTCACCCAATTCTCAGAGGCCCAGGATCTCCGTGGTGGGTGTGGAGGGAGGAGATCTCCATTCAACCTTTGCAGTACTTGCAAAGTATTTTCATTGTCAACACAGCTTCCCTCACAAACAACTCAAACCCAGGTTTTGATGATGAGCCTGGTCTGAGGCTTGTCATTGCTCCTGCCATAAAAGCACAGCAGAACACAGAAAGCACAGGAGTCCATCAAATCTCACAGCTACACCAGAATCAAGAAAAGATCACATTAGACCTGGGAAAAAATCCCATCCTGCTCTGGTTTTGCTAAATTGTGTGCAATTCAGCTGCAGCAGGGGCACCTTGCCAGGCAGAGCTGCGGCGGCCCAGGGATGCAGCAGCCCCCACCCTCCCTGGGGATCACAGCCATGGAAGCACCACCTTGCTGGCTCACCATGGATGGCTTGAGTCACCAGGGGGATGGAAGTGGTCCCTACACTTCAAAAGGCTCCAAAACATGCTCTCATGAATCAAACAGCTGAAAATAAAACCCAGCAGCCAGATAAGTGGGGCAAGGGCTGTGAATCTGCAAGACATTAGAAGAAAGTGTTTCATGGGTTTTCCTCCCTTCCTCTCCTCCCTGTTGTTTTTTGGCTGAAGGCTCAAGGTTGTCTCTGGGACGCAGCTTTCTCCATCCCCCGTGAGCTGGAGTGCCCCAGCTTGTGCCAGTGGGCTGGCTGGTACTGCGGGGGCTGCCAGCCTCACCTCAGCCCCTGACCTGGCAGCTCCCACTCTGAAACCTGAATCCCAGGAGCTCTCTGCTCCCAGTGCCAGGAGTGCTGCCTCTCAGGTCATGCTGGCTGCTGCTGGGTTTGTGTGTGCTGCACTCCCCCAGGCAGATCCAGCAGAGACAGGCTGTGCCAGCAGCACCTGCGGACACTGAGGAGCGGCAGGAGCTGTTCCTCAAGGCCAGCCTGCCCTGCTGCATGGGGAGGGACCAACTCCATCCCCTGGCATGTCCTCCTGCCCCCACCCCTGCCCCTGGCAACCTCTCCACCCGAGCCTGCCTGCCAGGTTACTGCACCTCTGACACCCGCACACCTCCTACTGCCGTTGATGCCTTGGCAGCAATTCCCTTTTTCCAAACTAAACCTAGGAATCAAACACAACACAGGGCACAGATGGAGTATGAGGGTCCTTCAGGGTGCCCATGTCACAGTACCTGCCTTACTGATGCCAGCAAATTACAAATCAAATGCAACCTCTTTGAACAAGAGATGCCTCGAAGCACGGACTGAGGGATCCCCTGTGTGGGGAGGCACAGGGACAGTACCAGGTCAGGCTTGTTCACAGCACAGTTTCATGGCAAGCAGAGCAAGGGAGAGAAAGCCCTTGGTGCTGATGAAGGCAAGCAAAGCCAGCACACTGACACAGGAAGAATTAAATGCTGGGGAGGCTTCTGGCCTGTCATCACTTAGAACTTGTAAACACAACACTGGTTATTACCAGAGCTGAACAATGAGCCTGGAAAACAGAAGTCTCCACTGAGGCAATTGCTGAATCAAAGCAGCTATGAGAACCAGAAGATTTGCTCTTCCCTACCAGAAAGTGCTTGGCTTCCCATGGTACCTGTCTGGTCCCAACTGCTTTAACACCTTGTGCCATGTGCTGCAGGATGAGGTGGCTGAGCAGCTTGAGTGGGTGTCAGAGAGCTGCACCTAAGGGTGGCCAAACTTCCAAGTTTGTGAGAAATCTAAACCTCCTGAAATCTGGTTTCACTCCAACTTTCAAAAAAAGCTAACACTTGTGAAATTTCTCATGACACAGAATGACTTTCCCATCTAAAAAGAATATCTGGTAAACATCAGCATGAGGCATTTCTGCAATCAGCTGTTCTCTCCACAAAACCCAGTAGCTCTGAATTAAAACAGGATGAGAAAACCACAGTTAAATTCTCAGGGAAACTCTGCTCTCATCCTACCCCTTCCTCTGGTGTCCCAGCTCACACAGACTGCCTGGAAACCCTCATAGCCTGTCTTAGGTTGGGGTTGTAGATTTTGGGGAGCTGGACTGCAGGGCTGGGAGCCCAATGCCCTCCTCAGTGTGAAACCACTGAACCTGCGAGTGAAACCAGCTGGTGGCCAAACCACCCCACCAAGGCCAGTGGGGACCCAGTAGGACCTTCAGTGGATCCCAGGCAGTGTCATTGTACATCTGCTCCACAGAGACACTTCTGGTGGTGGCAGAACCAGCCTGATAAGTCACCTTCCAACAACTCACTTCTGGAGAGTGCAGCAACAGCTTGAAGAACTGGCTGGACCGGCAGGAGGCCATGGAGGCCACACAACACCCACTATGCCCAGTGGACAAGGAAGCCCCCAGGAAAGTGGAGTACCAATGCCAGGAAATGCTGCATTTCATCTAAGCACAAGGTTTCATAACACCTATTTATTCATCCCAGTTCTGTGTACCCACCCCAGTGACCATTACCAGTTTTCAGACCATTGCATCCAAAGGAAGCTGCTGTTGGTGCTGTTCCCAGCACATGTGGTCATCCTGAGAGGATGCTTCTATCTAACATAGCCAACAAATAAGGGAGGGACAGGAACACAACCAAGATCTGCTTGCTTAGTTCTGCTGCCAGACTGGAAATAAAACTTCCAGCCACTGGAATGGCCAAAACACGTTCCCTTTGTACTCACTGCACACTCAGAATTACCTCTTTTGTGTTATCCTGGGAGCTTCCTTTAATATAATCTCTTTTTTTCTGTTGTTTTAATTGAGAATCCCTGGGGCAGTTAAAGCCAATTCTGGTAAAGCAAAAGCAAAACCACAAACCACACTTCCACTCCAAATATCCACTTGTAAAGCTTCAGGTTCGAAAAGCAACAAGGGTTCAGGATGGCTCAGGTGCCTCCCCAACACCCGTGAGTGAACTGCTCACACAGTCACTGCTGCCTTGCCAGGAGGAGAGGGCAGCTGAGAAAGGATCAGGGATGAGCATTTATGGCCTGGGCTCCCAATCCAGGCACTCCTAAGAAGGCCATGAGCATGGCAGACCCAGCTGGAGGCTGATGACAGCCCTCCTGTGTCTGCAGCCTCTGACCAGGCAGCACCACACCCACCAGGGACAGTCCCAGATCCCAGCACAGTGACACAAGGGCACAGGGGACACAGTGTTAGAAGGGCTGGGAGCCTTTGGATGCCTCATCATCCCTCCATCTCTCACATCACTCCCAAGGAGCCACACTTAGAGCAAGAGTACAAGGAGGGACTTTATCCTCTTTCTCCCCGCCAAGGCGCTGAAACCCAGTGAGGCCAACAGGAGGGGGTTACTTCAGAGCAAGGGACATCTTTCGCTTCCAGTCAGTTGTCAGGGTATTTCCTATCTTCCAGGTTTGGGAATTGAGGATCAATTGTCACCAGCCATGGCAGCTAACAGCCCCAGCAGCTCCTGCCTGCTCCGTGCCTTCCCAGGCCTGCGCCCTCTGAGGCGTCTTCTGATGCTGAGATGCTCCTGGAGATGATCCCAATTAAAGAAGCGAGGCTGTCACAATTTCAGCTGCACGAGGGAGATGAGAAAATGAACAGTGTCACTGAGTGTCTGCAGGAACAAATTTACAAACCTAATCACCTCCCAGCATAGCCAGGCTGCCAGTGCCTGAAGAAGGGTGATAGGGGAGAAGAAAGCTTTTGGGACTCTTAAAGAATATAAATTCACCCTAATAGGAATTGGATCTGTCCCTGCCTGTAATCAGCAGCAGAACTGAGATCCTGAACTAGAATATTAATACAAGTGTTCAATGGGAGATGAAAACCTCTCAAAACCTCTCTCAAATGATGAGAATTAAACATCAGAAGCAAAGCACAGCAAACTGCAATGCAGTTGTGCTGTCAGGAGGAGTCTGCTGAAAGGGGAGGTTGAGAAATTCCGTGGAAGATATGACTGCCTCCTGGTAGTGCCCAGGACAACACATCCATTCTGACTGCTTCCTGGCACTGATGTTTCTTTCCAGATACCCTCCCAAACTTGGGTGTGACCCCTGTTTCCCTTTAAAAAGTAGGATAACTGAATTTTTAGTCCAGGTTGATCAGGTGCATCCTCTGTGCCTAAAGAAGAATACATGGGAACAGGAAAGAATCTGTTATTGTAACATCTGCTGTGTTTTGTTATTCTGCGTTACTGCTGTTATGGTTTGGGGGATGGGGAATATCTCTTGACACTTCAGTGAGGCACTAAGTATTTGGGGTGTTCAGTTTAGGATATTGCATTACAAATGAGCAGCTTTTCCTGAAAATAAAGGTGGTGGGGAACAGCTAACACTGAGAAAGGCACGGTTCCAGGACAGAGCTTGCTGCTGAAGCCCAGGCTGCAGGCACACCTGCCTCTGGCAGAAGAGGGGCCTGACAGAGCGATCACCCCGAGGAACATACTGCAGGTGGCAGGCAGATCTTGCAAAAGGCATTTTTGTTCTCTCACGTTTGGTTTCCCTCCATGGTGTGTTTGGCCACAGGGGTTACAAAGCAGCAGAGACCTCCAGCACACCGAGGCACTGCAGGGTGGGACAGAGCCCACAGCCAGCAGGCACTTGGCCAAATGGAAGCACATCATAGCCCAGGTTCCTCCCTGAGGCCCAAGTGGGGCACTCAGGCCATTCCAGTACATCCTACCCCATCCTCAGGAAGCTTCTGCTGCCAAGGCCCTCTCCCGTGTTCCCTGATGTCCGCAAGGAAGCAGCGCTCTGAGACAGGGATGTGCCTTCCACACTTTCCACATCGGGACCCCGAAGACTGAAGGAAAAATGAGTTTTCACTTCCCTGAGGACAAAAGAAAGGTGCTGGCAAGCCTTGCAGGAAAACACTGTCTTGAGAAGGGGACAAAGCAGAGCTGCAACAGGAACATGCACAGGATGGGCAGGTCCATGCCAGCTGAGCCCCCAGCCCTGACATGTGCATGCTCCACTCCTCCATGTCCCGACCCAGCTGGTCTGTCAGACTGGCATGACTAATATTTGGAGGTTTACTCAGCAAAATCCAGCAGCAAGACCTTACATCTTCTCAACACAGGCCCAAAGAGCTGCTGCAAAGCCGAGTCTGTGTGCAGGAGGTGCCAGGAGGGATGGGCAGGGCGTTCCAGGCTGCAATGGCCTTCCTCCCCTGAGCAGTGTCAGCAGCACCACGGGAAAAGGGGCTGCACAGAATCCTCCTGATTGGCAGCCCACACAGAATGATGAGAGGGGAAGGAAAGGATGCATGCCACACATACAGGGTGCCACGGGGAGACCCCAGGCCCTCTGTGTCCCTCTCACAGCCTAGACCTCTCCTTTGGCTCCACTTTGGCTTCAGCAGAAGATTCCTGTTCCTCATTAGAGAAAATCAAAGCCTCAGGGCCTTTGAGCTTCATAATTCACTTTGCAAGGGAGGCACAGAGAGACAGACATGACCTAGAATGCTCTGTATCTCCTCCTGCTCTGCCCTACCAAAGCAAAGGTCCCACTCCTCACCCCACCCCTGCCCTGCTCCATCATGTCTGTCCTAAAGTGATCATTCAGTGCTCAACTACTGAAGAGAAGGGAGAATTCATAGCATTTTTCAGCAAAACATCTTTGTAGCAAGCTTGTCAGTACTATATCAACTCTTCTTACACACAGCAGATGCACAGTAACAACTGCACATGACATTGCAGAGCATCAGTGGCTGAGGCTGCCAAAAAACAATAAAACACGTTAAGAAGAGCTCTATTTTCCCGTCACTTACATGACAGATCTCCTTAATTAACTACTTTGCTGTCAGAGAAAATTAATGAATGAGAGAGAAATGGGCTTTCTTTGTTATTAGTACCTCTATTGCTTTGTAATCTGTCAGGTTAATTTCATGTTAATGAAAGTGAGGATTAAAAGCCCCAGCTGCTGGAAGGGTGGGGACAGGGACTGAAGCTCCATAAGGAGCTCAGGCACGCTGGACCACGGCTGGGCTTGGAGATCTGATGCTGCAGAAAGGCAAAGCCTGGGGAGAGCAGTGCAGGTGGACCCGCGGCCGGGGTTGGTAGGCAGCTCCCATCTTTCTGCCGAGGCAGTGGAGCCATAGGGGCATCATCGCCCACACGGTGGGATCCTGGGGACTGCTCGGGCCGTGCAGGGCAGGAGGTGAGGGGCAGACTGACGCTGGGACTGCCTGAAAGGGAGACGAAAACCCCGAGCTCGGATCGCAGCTGCCGCCTGCCCGCAGCCCCCGTGCTCCCTGCGCTGCTGCTCCCGAGGGGGCGACAGGGACACACCGCCGGGAGAGGAGGGAGGGTGACAGGGACACACCGCCGGGAGAGGAGGGAGGGTGACAGGGACACACCGCCGCGGCAGGAGAGAGGGTGACAGGGACACACCGCCGAGACNGACGGTGACAGGGACTCTCCGCAGAGGCAGGAGAGAGGCCGACATGGACACGCCGCCGGGGCAGGAGAGAGGGTGACAGGGACACACCGCCGGGGGAGGAGAGAGGGTGACAGGGACACACCGCCGGGAGAGGAGGGAGGGTGACAGGGACACACCGCCGGGGGAGGAGAGAGGGTGACAGGGACCCGCGGGAGGAAATGTGCCGTGTACGGGCACCAGGCGGAGCTGGTGTGACAGGGACAGGCGGGACCGGCCCCGCAGCGCCCGCACCTCGGGACCCCGCCCAGCGCAGCCGCGACACACGGGGATGACAGAATCCCAACAAACCTAACTATAATAACAACAACAACAATAATAACACAAATAACATCAAAAATAACAATAGCAATAATATGGCAAACTCTGCAAAGACCAGGAGGTGACGGGACAATAGAGGAGGTGACCATCGCTGCTCCAGCCCTGCACAGGGGACCAGTGGGTCCCGATTACAACGCTGGCACAGCCCGTGCAGGGGCTGGAGCTGCCACACTCGCCTTCAGCAAACGAGGCAGTTTCTGCTTTGTGTTCCCGTTACAAACACAAGATTTCTGAAACGTGTGTTTTCCTCTACCAAGCAGCTGCAAAGCTTTGTTTGCACTAGGTACAGAGCACGGCACCAACGCAGGTGAAGAGAAGCAAACTCCCACCCCAGACCCACCAGTGTAAATCTGGGAAGCTCAGCTATGCCCACAGGACTGCCTTAGGATTTACCAAGGCATTCATGAAAGCTGAATTTGGCCCAGAATTCAGGAAAGAAGAGTGCTTTCAGCATTTGCTTTCCCGAAGGAATCAAGCTTGCCAGCTTCCTTTTAACAAGAGAGGCCGAGCCTGTGATCTCACTGACCACTCCAGTGGTTTCCTGGGTGCCTGCCTGCACCACGGCACCGTGCCAGGAGTGGGGAGCAAGGGAGCACCCCCTGCTTTGTGCTCGTATCCAGGCATCAGGGAGTGCTCCCGCTGCTCCCGGGCAACTCATCCCTCAGAAATACCACTGTGCTTGCTTCAGAGGAGACAAAAGACACAATTTCTGTTGCCAGGGGCTAAATAATAATAAAAAAGCAACAGCAGTCACCTCTTCAGGTTGTGTTAAAGTGACCCCAGAGCAAGTTCTCCTACTTCTTCTGACCCCCACTGCTCATGGCTCCCTCCCTCAGCACACATCCTGCTCCTGCAAGAGCCGATTTCCTGCCTCCACCACCCAGACTGTGCCAGTGACCCTTGCCAAACTCCCTCTTCAGTTTCCCACCAAGGCTGTTTTCCCCAGTGTTCTTTGCTGGGACCAGCACATGGGATGGGAAGCCCTGGCTGAGCTCACTGCCAGCCTTGCCAGCCCCACACACCTCATGCATACATTCCCTCTGGCTGCTTACCAGGAAGCTCCTCTCGGGGTGTTTGGGACACAGACCTTCAGCAGACCCTGCCAACCCATGCTCCTTACTAGACTTTTTTTTTAAAAGCCTGAAAGAAATGGCACAGTGTGCAAGGAAGAAGTATAAAATAGAGGCTGCAGAGATATAAACTCCCTGGAAAATGTGAATCTTTGCTTTCCACTGCCGAATCCACCCATGGAGAAATGTGCCTTCTGACCCAATACACCTTGCACACCTGCCTGCATCATACAGAATTTGTACTAGATACATCCTGTACAAATTAAAATACAATACATGGACTTTACACACTCACTGTTAAAAAGCAATATTTTCAGAGCCATTTTCCTTTGACTTTAAGCCCTTTTCCATGACCGGCTGCAGGCAGGTGAAATTTGTCCCTTTTTTTCCAAATGATGAAGTATTTCCCCCAGGCTAGATACTGACCTTCTACCTCTTTCTTTTAGGTAAAATAAGATTTATGATAAATAGTCACACTCAAGTACTTTTGGCATGAGAGAGTGGAGAGAAGGCCATGAAATCTCTCTTTAAAGCTGTTTCTCCCAGGAATCCCACTTCTGGCTTTATTCCCAAGTTCATGATTCTCCCATCCATGCCCACTGCAGGTCTGTAACCTTGTGTGTAGAGAGCACTGCCCTGCTCTTATCCCCCTCTTCTCCCCACGTGCCTCCAGCCCACCCTCTCACACACCACAGCAGGCTCAGGGAGCCAGGCCCTGCAAGCTCCTCTTTGCTGCTTCCCCACTGACCAGACATTTTCTCCAGCCAGCTCTGAAAAGCCCTGGCTGAGTTTCTAGTGCGCTAGGAAAGATTAAATAATCACCCTTGTAGATGTAAAATATCACAGTATGAGTCATTAAAAAGTCCACAATTTTTGCAGAGCTTGTGAAAACCTGGGGGATGTTCGTAGGTGTCCAGTGAATGAAGTGTCCTGTTCCGTAAGTTTTGGTCCCCAAATTGAAGGGTTCATGAGCATCACTTGGCAGGACAGCACCAGGTGGGAGGGCCCAGAGCAAGGACTGCCCTATACCCCCTGCAGAATTCAGACATATTTAAGGGAGAAAATACCTCTTTGTTGTACTGTCTGGAAGGTAACTATCATCAGATGTGGCTTTTCTCTGAATAATTTCACTCCTCCTTCATACTCTTCCCATCTCTTTCCCTCTGAGATTTATTTAATCCTACTTGAGAAACAAAACTGATCAAGATGGGTGTTATTTCAGCATCTGTTGATGCTGAATCATGACTTCATTTCTCCCGTCCTCTTTACTCTCGAGCATTTAGCAATTCCTTCCAAGACTCTTAACTTCTCTTGTCTTTTGTTAATTAAAACCCAGCTAGGATTGCCTGCTAATTGCACACTGGTTTAACAAAGCCTGGCCTGTTTTTGTGTTTATTTTAAGCGTCATATGAATAGGCAACAGCAGGTTTTACTGGCACTTCTCTTCAAGTGTGTGGTTTTTGCATGTACTGTGCTGAGTTGGGAAAAAGATCTCGCTAGAAATATTATTCTTGAGAAATATTTAAAAGAACATTCTTATGTTTCAAATCTTGCATAAAATGGACAACACTGATAGATTTTAAATACCAACAACAGGGGAAGCAAGAAGGAACACAAAGGAAAATCAGCATAACCCCTGTGACCATGCCACGACCTTGTTCCAGTATGTCCTGGCAAGGGACGGTGAGTCCCCATGGCTGGAGGCATCCAGCTGCCCGGGCAGCTCAGGCAAGCTGCACCTTCAAAACCCATCTGAAGATGTCACTGTCTATTTTTTAGCATCTTAGAACAGCTGTAGGAGTCCTATGGCTTATTCATATTCATTGCACAACATACCCCTCACCTATTGTGCATTAGAAAAACCAAACCAAAACAAGAACTTTCTGTAAAAACAGTGTTATTTTTCCTGCTTTCCTGCAGCCTCCTTAGCATCTCTCCATGGAAAGTTAGTGTCTGCCTCAGGGACCCCGTTATTGAGATGTCACAACTACAGGGGTACAGCCCTGAGCAGCAGCAGTCACAGCACATCCAAAAGTGCTCCGCTGTCCTTTGGGAAGGATGAGTCCATCTGGCACGTTTGGTTTCAGTCATATAAAGAATTCCTCCTCCTCGTCCTGTGCTCGGTGTGCAGGGCCGGCCCGCGGTGCCTGCGAGTGGCAGCCCGGAGCTCCGTGCGCTCTGCTCCTTCTCGGCAGCCGGGTCCCGTCCTGGGCGGGCAGGGCAGCCCCGGCCCCGACCCCAGCCCCGGCCCCGGCCCCAGAGGGGGGTGGCGGCTGCAGGAGGCTGCTCCATAGGGCGCTGGGGAAGTGGCTCAGCGGGCAGCGGCCGCTGCCGGGATTCCCCACGGCGAGCCCGGTGTCCACGTTGGTCTCTGTCCCCCGATGCCGGCGGCTCTCCGGGAGAGGAGCCTGCAGCCTCCTGCCCGCCTGCCTGCGGAGCGACGGCGCTTCCCACCACGGCCGGGCTGCTGCCACACCGGGAGGAGAGCAGAAGTGCCTCTGGAGGTCACTGCTGGCTTGCTCAGAGGCAGGGACTTCACCTGGGTCAGATTTTGTTCTACCCTTCAGAGCTCTGACCTCCCGGCTCCTCCGCCCAGCATTACTCTGCTTTACAGGGAGAGGGGCTGGGATCCGGTCCTGCGGGATTTTTCCACTGCCCGTATTCTTACGCTGCTGGGAAAGCCCGATGTTTGTTTCAAGGGTCTTGGAGCTGTTTGGAACCTGTTGAAAACCAGAGAGAACCCAGTTAACACACAGTTCTAGCTTGACCAGTGATGATGCTCTTGCCCAGCCTTGCTGTGCTGAGGTCACCTGCAGCCTGAGTCAGTACACCTGGGGAAGTCCTTGCCAAAATAGGCTGTGGATACAAAAAATCCACATGCATTCTAGGGGAACCTAGATAAACACTTGGAAAGGAGAGCCACTGCCAGTTACCACAACGGGCTTTAGGGGGGAATGTCAACTCCATGTGAAGTCTGTGAGCAGAGCCTTGGATTCAGTTTGCAATGTGGCAGAAAGTTGGGGCAGGGGGGTAAATTGCAGGTACTTAGAACAAAGATTTACAGTATGAGCTAAAGAGTTGTAGAATAAAGCACTAGGCTGTCAGCCTGCTGTATGGAGCTTGGACACAAGATACATCCTCAAGTTCAAGTGGATTGCGCCTTCCTTTGCGAGAAGCACAGTGCAGCACGGTCACATCCCAAAAAAGCTTCCAAATTTCCTGCCAGTGAATTCATGTACATCTGTCAGCTCAAAGACCTTGTATCTACAGCAGGAAGAACCACGGAGTAATTTACGAAGGGACCTTTGGAGGTCACCTGGCCCAGTCCCCTGCTCCAGAAAGAACCAACTTCAAAGCTACGTGAAGATACCCAGGGCCTTGACCAGTCTGAGAGAGTAAATCAGTTTATAAATTGATACTGAACGAGGCAGCAAGGGCTGCCCTGAGATTAGTGTTCAGAGCAGCATAAAAATAGGCTGAACTGAGTAATTAATTTTATCTGTAACAGAGGAGTTCTGGAAGGAAAAAGAACAGGATGGACAAATAATTTATAATCCAAATTACAAGGAAAAAAAAATCCAGAGGTAGGAGGGGTTGTTACAATGGAAAGGAAGCACACTGAGCTAAACTGCCATTCTGCTCACATGTATAATTCTCACTGCATATCATCTCAGCACAGACTTTGTCTTTTTTTGAATTTGTATTCATATAACCTCTGAACTGCATACTTTAACAGAAAAGGCTGAGATTTCCTAGGACACATCTCTTTGTCACTCTTGCCCAACTGCGACTCACTTGTGAGCTCACAGCCTCTATTGCAGGCAGTGCTCTATCAACATTACACTTACACAACTCCTGGGTTTGGATGCCAAAAATCTGCTTTGAAAAACATTTCTATAGCAATGACTTATCAGAAAAAGATTAGACTACTACAATCATTTGTTTGAGGCAGAGGAGGGAAGATGTTAAGCTAGCATGCCCTAGAAAGCATTAATAATCTCCATTTCAGGCAAGCAGTAATGATGTTAATTTAACAGTATAAAAACATTCCAAGCATCAGTGCTTATATTTATCAACAACATCACAGCACTGGCAGACACCGATTACTGCATTCACGAATTCAAAAGAAAACATGAACAAACAAAACTGTAATTTCCATTTTGAACCAGTCCTGCTTTCCTTGGAAAAAAGTTAGATAAACCCCCTCCTCTGAGAGCACCAGACACATACATACCTTGAGCAGTATTGTATTGCCTTCATAGTCCTGCGTTTGCCACCTGGTGCTGCTGATAGGAACACACGGGTTGGGCAGGAGGGGCACCAGCTGCCCGATTTCTTGCACCTTGAACTGCAAGGCTGAGGAGTCCCTGGGCTCAGCAGCCACCCCAATGGGCAGCTGCTTCAGGCACAGCTGCACGGCCACGTGTGGGGTGGCATGCAGCACGAAGACACAGAAAGTGCTTTTCTGCAGAGTGGCTTCTTTTTGGAGGATCATCTCGTAGAGCCTCACTGCATCCTCATAGTTATCAAAGCTGCAGTAGAGGGTGACCCGCAGGATTTCGGGGCCGCAGTGCACCCGCCTGATGCCCCACACTGGCAGCTGCTCGTCCAGGCCATAGAAGTCCTGGTGGGCTGGGGCACAGGGGGGGCTTTGCCCCTTAGCAAACTGGACACGCTGGTACCGCCAGGGTGGGCGCTGGAATTGCTCATGGACCTGGACAATCCGTTCTTCTCCCAAGTCCTCGTGCAGAAAAAGGAGGATGGATATTCCGGGAAAGCTGCAGCTCCTCTTGCGGTACCTCTCGTAGTATTTCAGGGGAGGAATCCGCTCAGACACCAGGAAAAGGCGAACGTCCAGGCAGAGCCACTCCAAGAGCCGATCCAGAGTTTGCTGCAGAAGAAATGAGTGTCCTAAATGGGTGAGGAGATGCACAGTCATCAGAGACTCTGCTCCATCATCCATTGCAAAGACTCCTGGCAAAAAAATTAAAACAGACAAATTGGTGCCTTCCTTCTACTCTTTGCCTCAGGAACACAAGGGTGTTCTGTGGGACTTGAACAGAGTTCAGACTCCTGCAGGCTGTGCAGTAGCCTGATGAAACGCGTGGGTAAGCACAGTGAACATGCAGAGCTGGCAGGTGGAGAGTGACAAGGCTTTAAGTGAGTGGTCCCACGTCACATCCCAGCAGAGCTCGGCTCAAGGCTCATTCCCAGCTCTGGAGCTCTGGTCACTGAGAAGGTGCAACCCAAGTGTCCAGACTCAGAGGGTCTGCGTCCTCCTGCTCCTGTCATCCACAACATAGGACAGCAGGGACACACAGCACTGGAACACAAGCAGAGATTTTCCAGGATGAGGTGATGCTCACTTGTCTCTCTGCAGTGGAAGCGGCCGCTCCGGACCCAGCCGAGTCCCACCAGTGCAATCACTGCCTTTTGCAAAGCCCACGCGGCACTCACGGCCGAAACCCTCAGCAAATTGTCTTGTAGTCAGCAGGCTGGCTTTGGCTCATTGTAAAAAGCCTGTGATCTCTGTGAGTCCCACCCTTCTGGGGCACACAGATAAGCTATTCTTTGAAAACAAGGAAGGAAAACAGAATAACAAAAGAAAAAACCCAACCATGTGAACACAACAGATAACAATAAGGGCAGACATAAATCAGGAAAGAGGAGCTTTGGGAAAAAACTTCGACTCCTAGTTACACCCTTCACAACATAGGTAACTTGCTGCCTAATTGGAAACCAGGTCCTGGGTACATAGTCCATAAAAGCTGAGTACCAGGCTTTCCATTTTCAGTGCCCTCTTTGCTTCTTTTTCCTCCTTTATTTTTTTCCTGAGATACCCATGTCATCAGCAGCCTTAAGCAAAGTCCAAGGGTTTTTTTCTTGCTCCTTGGGTTTATGTAATAGTACTTAACTTAGCTTACTTCATAAGCTACAATAGAAATGCCGAAAATACACCTCTTTCCAGGTCTCTTCTAGTGTCTGCACAATAAATCACACTGTCCCTTCACCTCCCTATTTGCCAGCCCAGGAGCAACATGATACAGGTCAAGCCAAACCCACTTCCTATGCAGAACTGCCCCCACTGCAGCCAGTATTTAAATCAAAACTGAGGCCTCTGGTGATCTGTCCAGCTCCATCTAATTGAGAGCAGCACATCTTTCTCTGCTGACATGCCAACTTCCCTCTCAAACAGCCAAGCACACAAAGCAGTGGTTCACTGTGCAGAAATCCCAGCATTAATAAGTCTGTTATTCATAACTCTGAACTATTTTTTTTTACGACCCAAACTTTGTAAGTAAAATCTCCGAGGTCTAAAGGTACAAACAGCAGTGCCTTGGCTTCCTTCAGGGAAATCCCTCTCACTGGTAGAAACTCACATTCATTCTTTAAAAGCTATGCTGGCACCTATGTACAATAAAAATTAAAAAGACTGTCTAGAAAATGAGGAAAAAAATTATTTTGCACCCACCTGCAACACTTTAAGCAAGTAACAACTGCTGTTGGGAGGGAGACAAAAACAAAATCCAGCCTTCAGACAATTGCAGGAAGAAAGCGAAGAGTGCAAGTGCCCAAAATATTAAAATGCTCTAGATGAGCTCTGAACAACACAATTTCACTAAAATATGGAAAAGGAAATGATTCATCAACTCCTTGCTAGAGGGCAGGGGCAGGCCATCATCTGCCTTCCTGCCTGTGAAGAACAGGGGAATTTTGCCTGTACAGGAAAACACTGAAATTGAGCGAGTTCATCAGGGCTTGGTTTGTAGCTGGAAGCAGCTCCTATGAGCAGGTTCCCCTATTCCCACCCCAGGTGAGCATCCCTCGGGCTGCTGCTGCTCCACAGCCCCAGTGCCTGCCCCCACTCCCCCTTCTCCCCAAGAGCAGGACCCCCACTCCTGCACCTGCAAACTCCTCCCTCTCAGGGCAGTGCAAGAGGGAGTGAGGAGGGCGAGCACTGCTTTCCTTGTGCAGTGCCATCACTGCTGACTTGTGCAGCTCTCGGCCCCACCCCTGCTCCAGTCTGCTGGGGAAAATCCCATGGGCAGCTGCAGCTGTGGCAAAGGTGACAGAGGACTGGGGATGGGAATTCTTGCAGAACAGCTGTGGAGAGTAAGGGCTGGTTAGGGAATGATGCACATGCCTTGGCCCTCTCCAGCTCCTGCTGTGGCCATTGGGAGCAAAATTGTTTTCCAGATGGGGAGGTGCCTCCCCAGAGACTGCTGAAGGTGAGCAGTATCTCTCCCGGTTTTACAACAGCCAAAAATCTGAGCCGTACTCACAAAAAGGGTTAAATCCTGAACCCTCCACCATGTGTTTCTTCTGTGCTTGCTGGGGTGGGACAGGGAAACAACCTCAGCTCTGAAACTCTACCTGATGAAGCTGCCTGGAGAACAGTTTTAGGCCTGGTTCTCAGCTCTCCAGCAGCTCCAGCTCAGGAGAACCCATCAATCCTCCCACAAGGAGCATGAGATGAGCTGAACCTCAGCCTCAGAGAAGGGCAGCCCCACCACCCAGCCTGAGCACCTCTGCTCCTCTTCCACTTGCTTTGACAACTCAATATTCTTGGGGAAGGTCTCAAACCAGGCTCCTCAGCCTCAGACAAGAGTATCCTCATGCCCTCACTTGGTCTCCAATCTATTGCCCCCAAACCCTGGAGTTCAGGGATAAAGCCAGGGTGCCATGGCCCTCACTGCTGCAGCCTGGTGAGTTCAGACCCTTCATCCACTGCTCATCCCAGGTGGAAAAGGGATGGCTGCCACCAGAACAAAGTGCTGGCTTTTGCTGGATCTCCTAAGAAAAGCAAAGTGCTGATTTCACTCCGATCCCTGAATGGAATGAGTCCTTGCCTTCCTCTCTGCTTCCCCTTCCCCCAGCTTTCCAGTCTGGCTGCCAAACGGAAAAGCACATTTTTCATAGTGACCTACTGAACACGCCAAGAAAGATTTCTTCAAGAGATTAGAAAAATAGCAGTTCAATCTTATGTGAAAAGTCACTTTGCTGAGGGGAGGAGGGGTGGGTAATTCTGATACGGGACTCAAAAAAATTGGGGCCCCACTCCCACATGGCAGTGACTGGTAACACAGCAGAACATACAGGAAGCTGCTGGGGCACTCCAGCTGTGTGTAAGAGCAGGTCAACTATGAATATTTGTATCTGGCACTAATACATACACTGGTAAGCCCTGCACAAATTAAAATCCAAATGTAAACAACTAATAAACACTTTATGGTGTGAAGCCTCAAAGAATACTGTCTGCTGTAAGTCTAAAATCCTACAGTGGAAAGGTACAGCATAATAATTAAAAATTCCTTTTTGTAATGAATTCCTGAGTTGTGCCTAGTCCTCTGCACTGCTCAGAGCCCTTTGCTCCAGCTGACACCACCAAAACCGATGATGCATCACTGGATTAAATAAGTTCATAGCAACATCTGTAAGGAAGGTATTTTACAAGGATTATTAGAACGTAATTAACTTGAGAGAGGCTGAGTACGTATTACCTAAGCACCTTGGGAGAAGGCCTCATTAAATACATGACTCAGGCTTCCTATTTCTTTTAAAAACATTTTTTTTTGTTTTACACCAATCTCAAGCTCTGCTTACAACAAGGACAAAACTATTAAAATAACCTGTTAGATGACAATTATATACAACATATACAGTACTGAGATAAAAATCAAGATTAAGGCCTTACTTGAATACAAAAGTATTTTCAGAGTTTGACTCTGGCTTCAAAACTCATGACTCCAATTCATCACCACTTTGGAGGAAGCTGAAGACCCAATGACCAAAAGAGCAAATACCCATCTAACCTACTGCATCTATTGAAGCGGATTTCTCTCCCAAACGATTGTTTCTTCTTCTCAGCCAGCTATCAAAAAGTAGGCATCCAGCAAGGGTCTGTCAGCAGGCAGAAAGTACAGAGAGCTCTACGCCACACTGTGAGTCAGGATCCAAGCACATACACACACAAGGAGGAAAAGGAAACAAGAATACAAGTAAGGAGCAGAGGGAGCTGTCTCAGACTGCAGCCTGTCCTACCTGGCAGAGCTGTGTCAGGCTGCAGCCTGTCCTACCTGGCAGAGCTGTGTCAGGCTGCAGCCTGTCCTACCTGGCAGAGCTGTGTCAGGCTGCAGCCTGTCCTACCTGGCAGAGCTGCTGCAGCGCTGCCCTGGGCTCTGCCGGAGCCGCAGCTCAGCCTGGCAGCACCGCGGCTCCAGCTCCTCCCAGGGACGGGACACGGCGACTCCGGCTCCTGCCGGGAGGAACACCACGCCTGGAGGTGCACGGACAAGGGACAGCTTCAAGGCTCACAGGAGATAAAATGTAAAGTGAGAGAGGTTCCTCCTGACACTGAGCCATGGCTCCCGGGGGCACACGCTGCCAGAGGGACACCCAGGATTAAACCACATCTTCCCTGTGCACCTGGTGACTACAGCCACGAGAGTACAGCAAAGGTATCCTCGGGTGACACAGGCTTTGGGACAAGGGCAAGGCTGAGAGAGCAGCACTGAGACACAGAGATGAGCTTCCTAGTAGTAACAAACATGTTGCAAAAAGGCACTGCATGTCCTTGGCTGGTTTTTATATTCATCTCCCACCAAATGTGGATGTGTCCTCAGCCAGTTATGGGACAACCTGCAGATCGTTCAATTCTTCCTCAGTTTTCAGTTTGTCTAAAATATTTCCAAAAAAACCCCAAAACACTCTATGCACCCAAACCAAGATCCACTAAAAATAATGAGCCAATCGCAGGTCATAGCAGAAACAAGTATTCAACAAAAAAGATAAGAGAAACAGAGAATGGGTCAGGTTGGCAGAGGCCACCACGGGGCATCTGGTCCAATCTCCCTGCTCAGGCAGGATCATCCCAGAGCACACATGGCACAGGGTTGTGTCCACATGGTTGTTCTGGAATATCTCCAGTGAGAGAGACTCCACACCCTGTTGGAACAACCTGATCCAGTGCTTGGTCACTGCACAGTGAAGTTTTTCCTCACGTTCAGGTGGAACTTCCTGGGCATCAGTTTCTGCCATTGCCTCTTGTCCTACTGCTTCACACCACAGAGCAGAGCACAGTCCATTCTATTGACACCCTCCCTTCAGTCCCTTACGGACAGATTAGATCCCCTCTCAGCTTTCTGGAGACTGAACAAGCCCAACCCTCTCAGCCTTTCCTGGGGTGACTTGACTTCAAAGAGCCAACATTCAGCACTGACCCAAGATGGCATCTTTGGGATTCCTCTGCCCTCATCCCCAGTGTCAATCCACTTCCACACAGGTCAGAGTGGGACAAGGGGGAAGTCAGTCTGCCTACATGTCAATTCAGGGACTACTACCCAGCTTCAGGGACTCATTTCTGAAAGATTTAACGCAGCAATTTTTATATAAATTACGTCTCAAATAAAATCTTCCAGAAAACAGGCAGATCTAAACAAACCCAAGACTTGCAGGGCCCAGTGAAGTGTTTGTTCAATCAGCTTACATCTAGCATTGATGAAGGCAACTCAAAGCAGAATTCTTGGAAGGCCAGCAGCAGAGCCGGGCGTGACTGCGCCCTGCCGAGCGCTAATAAGAGCGAGTCCCCAGGAGATGGTGACCTCGCCAGCGAGGCCAAGCTCCAGCTTAAGGAACAAGTCAGACCCACGCACTGTGAAGGCTTCTAATTACTCCCTTTCCTGAAGACAACCTTCCTCAGATACAGAATAATACACCCCAACTTCTAATTAAAAAAAAGTCTTGGCCTGGATCTCACATTATGCTGGAATTGCAGATTTGCATAATTAAGTTGATACCAAATGCTGTGACAGACAAGCTGCAGGAGATTATTAGCCTCATCTTTAACAGAATTTCAAAAGAAGCAAGATCCAAACAGCAAACAAATATTAGCAGAAGTGCCTCTTGAGGTCTAGGAAACTCTGGCATTACTTGGATTTGGGGCATGTTCTGGTAACTTTAAAAGGAAAATCTGCACATGAACTCAAAAGCCATAGTAAGGCACCACCAAGCTCTAATGTGGCATCACTGTGAGGACTTCAGGACTTCTTACTGTGAATTTTTCCTCCCAAGAACAGGATTGCTAAAGTTATGAATGCTATTCCTAAACAGGGGCTGGAAGCACTTGATGGTAAGAACTTCTATACAACTGAAAAATCAGAGTTCATTGTTAAATTTCATCTCTCCAAGAACATGAAATATGCACAGGAAATACCCTTTTTCACAGATTTCGGGAGGGGTTAATCCCTCTCTGATTTCCACAATACCTCTTTCCTTATAAATGTAATAACCAGTGAGCCCAAGTCCTGTCATATCATACAACTGCACACTGACTGCTGGAACAACAGAGCTCAAGGCACCAGGGTTTCAGCCTAGACAGGGTTGTTAGTATTTTTCTGTTCATTTCTTAAAACCCACTCCAAGTTCAGGATGTGCAAGACTCCCAGTACATGCTAAATTTCATAAATCACCCCAACTGTGTCACACTTATCCAAAGAGGTAGGTAGAGTAAGAGAAAAGAAATAATAAATATAACAAGTTATGAGTGTCAACTAATCCACACACATTCTGTGGCCTTTGGAAGACTTAAAGTCTTTTCAGCTTGTAAGAAACATTCAAGAACTAAAATCTGGCATTATAAATTAAAAAGATGGCCCATGACTAGATTAAAGTCATGATTTTCAGATTCAATTCACAGATCTAACAGTGTTTTGTTTCATCATCTGATGCCGTGTATGTAACTCTCAGTCCTCATTCACCTCATACTTAAACGTTTCCTGCACATGGGAAGTTGCTTTTCCTGCCACTCCATGGTATTCCCAAACATATTCTTAAAAGTTTTGAGAAACAAACTGCAGGAGCAGTTTGCTAAAGACGCTACTGGATACTTAACAGAGCTTCAGTCAAGGAAAGGAGAGGAAAGAAAAGGGGGAGAAAGCAAAGGGAAAGGGAAAAAGACTGGGAAGCCCTGTGAGACGAGTGGGCAGGGGGGTCACTGCCCAGGATGTGCCCGTCTCGGCTGCCCCGGCTCCCGCAGCCTGGGCACCAGCGGCTCCCACCTGGGATGTTCAGAGCACGTCTGTACTGCACACTCCGCATCCCCAGGAGTACACATTCCTTGCTGGAAGTCCCCCAGGATGCCCCGAAGCCAACAGCACAGGTTAACATCTTATACATGGTGAATACAAGTTACTAACCCCGCGTTTTGCACCCCTGTGCCCCGTAACATCCAGCACAATCTCGGAACATGTTTTGCTCCAGCCCTGCGGAGCAAACACACCTCACTCAGCTGCCTAAACATTTCTCCCCTGAGCATGCACCATGGCCTGCACCACCTTTGCTTCAGCTTCAGCTCCTGACAGACCAAACATCACTGCTCTGCCAGGATTTGAAGGATACAGCACACAAATGAAGTGAACCGCAGCAGCACGATGTTCACAGAGGAGGAACAGAACAGTGCTAAGACTGAAAGGTTCCTCTGCATCTGTTGTACCTGGAATAAAAGTTAAGTTTTGACCTGCAGGAGAAAGAGTAATTAATAAAACATCATTGTTGTAAGTTCAGATATTTCTTTTCCTACCCATAAACTCTGTGTTCATCTCAATGCTACTGAATGCATTAGCTCCCATGGATTTACTCCCCGTGAAAGCTCCAGTTTTGGAGAAGAAAGGAAGGAAAGAGCAGAAGTGAAGTTGTTCATACACCTGACACGTACTAATGCCAGCATAACAGCACTGTCCTGGGGCAAGAGGTCCAATCCTGTCCATACAGTTACACCAAACATGAACCACAGCTGAAAGATTCAGAATATTAAATGCAATTTGTAGGCACAATCTATGAACGCTTCCTTGCACAGTGAAGGACAGAAAGGTAGGCGAACTACTGCCTGTTTTTTTATCCAGCTTTCAGTTGGATGGATATATAAAGTTCTGCATCTTACAATCTTCAAATGACACATCCCAGAGGACAGAGGAACCATTAAGCTCACACTTCAGACTGAGCACAATGGTTATTACATTTACTGTCCAATACATCAAAATGAGTATCAACAGAAATTCATCTTTGGCCCAGACACGCACAAGATGATGCCTGTTACCTGCTGTGCACACTACTGAGTCCAGTTCTAGGCTGTCAAACCCTGGCTCTAAAGCACAGAGCTCCGTGGAAGGGGGAGCTCAGGATCAGAGCCCAGCTTTCCTCTAAGCACCCTGAGGAACAAAGCAAAGCCAAAGAATTTGATTGAGCTATAGGTGTTCTGGCGAGTTTTGGACATGCAGAGGCCACACATAGTTCCAGTTTTTGCTACTTTTGAAAAAACAGGAACCTTGTCTCTGTGCAAGCTTATCCCCAAAACTAAGCATTGTGACAGGCTCTATTCTCATATATATATATTTATGCAAGTGCCACCCATCAGGTTCTATACAGTTTGATTGCAATACATGTGAATAAAAATACTTAAGTCATCCAGCATATTTAGTGTAAGGCTTCTGTTTCCACAGGTGCGGGAAGGCAAATCTGACACCAGTGGCTGATTCTCAATGAGCAGTGAGCAAGGAGAACAAACTGTGTTGCATTGGAAACTTTAGGGTTGACAGAGCAAAGTTTGTCTTTGGAAAAGGGGGTAAGGAAAGACATTGTATTCAGGAGTAGTGCAACATCACAGACTTGGTCTGCTTGGAATTCATATATTCTGTAGCCAGTGGGGAAATTGTATGGATTAATTCTAGGAGACACAAAGAGTAAATCAAAGCTGTAAAGGTAGCTAACACGGAAAACAGCAAGAACTGCACCAGGGATCCATAGCATTACCATATTTGTCATGATGGTAAATGAGACGTACTCTCAATCTTTTTAAATAAACTTGTGTACAAGGAAAGTACATGCCTACATATCTTCAAACAGCTCATAAAACTCAAACCCTACTTTTAATTTTAAAAATTCCAAAGAATTAGACTCCATGTTTATTAAGTCTTGTTACTGCATTTAGCTGCACATTAATGCAAAGAAACCAAACTTACTAATAATTGCACTCACACATTTAACTACAATCCTACTAATAAAATTTTAACAATTACAGAGAAGCTTTAAGTAGAGATTAAGAAAGAGAAATGAAATTAGATAAGGTAGAGCAGAATTCTACTATAGATTGTAAATGAAATCCCACTAACACACAAACATGTAGGCATCAAACTCACCTTAAGCAGAGTCCTAGTGATGTCTTGTTCTCTCTGAATGGAGTTTTCACATTCTCCATTTTTCAGTCCTCTACCTCATTGTTCAATGGTAAAGGGCATATTTTAAAAATCTGACTTCAGCAGAAACCCTTCCTGAATAGTGTCTTCAAAATTCTATTAAAATGGAAACTATGCTCTTAATATTTGTTACTGAAGACAGCCATCACCACCTGCTGTTCTTCTGGCAAACACTCTTGCCCACAAAGGTTTTAAAAACACACTCTTCAACACCTAATTATACAGTCATTCATGTAACACTCAGCGCTTCCAAAAGCCACCAGAGGTAGGAAACTTCAGCTGATGCACAACAGAAGTACAGAGGCAATGTAAAGGACAAAGACCTCCTGTCCCAAATCACAACACTCATGTCTCTGTAAACTTCACAAGGAAAATGACTCGAACCCATTTCTCCACGCAAAGCACATGGGAAAACATTAATATGCAATATTACAACATTCATGCTAATAAAGAGTCAGTTATGCATAAAAGAAAACCTTCATACTGGTACACGGAAGAGTGATTTACATTTTGAGGAAGATGTTTCTGATGACTTTAAAAATAACACCCCAGATCACCACCCTGCATTTAGTACTGTTGTATTGGCTAAACAATGACCACATCCCTACTGAACATTTGCAAACACTGTGCAGAGACAGAGGTGTTTTAACAATGGCCAGCAAACACTTTTTCAGAAGGGCTGATGGCCCAGCTCATTTCTCTAGGGGCTAAATTCTTGATGGACAAGGGCAGGAAAGTTCTTCAGCCACCACCTCCTTCTGCTGATTCAAAAACTACTCTGTATGTGTGTGGGTAGGTGTGTTGGGGATGTGCAGCAAACTTAAAGCTTCATAAAAAAAGCTTCCAAATAGTCAAGCTAAAATATCACCCCAATTCCATCCCTCTCTTTAGAAGAAATATCCTACACTCTTGAACAACAGCCAGGATGTGTAGCTTATCAGGCCAGAGAGATGAAATTATGGACACATTATGAAAAACACTCTCCAGTCCCAGTGGAATATTGCACCAGCACCATGCACTTGGTCAGTACAGACAATCAAGAACTGCTCTGGCAGAACCAAAATGCTCTACAACCAAGCTTTTCTTTTTGCTTCAGCTCCAGCTCTACATATTGGAAAGCCCATTCCAACTGTATTTTTCAAGATCTATGGGTGAAAGTAATGTGAACCAAGACAAAAATACTGCTTTGAATTAAAGCAGAAAAATAGTTATGGCCGGGAAACCGGGGAGTATGTGCACTGGAATGTCAGAAATATGGCTTAATAAAAACTGCAGTACAATGCACACTCAAAAATTTCTAACTGTGAGGAGAATGATGCCACCAAACTGCTATTTTTAATCTATTTTTGCAGCATACTGTCAAGAAGAAAAAAAGTTCCAGGGTAAGAACTAAAAATTTCATTACAGTAATAATTTTTTATTGCATGTTTAAAATGCATTTTTAAAAACAAATAGTGCACGCTGACTTTACTTTAATCTCCTGAAATATGCACTTATGATGGGAAGCCCTGGGGCTACAGATCCATCTATGATGTTTATTAACAAAATATAATCCCAGTACATTGCCCCAGGGGACAGTATTTAGTTCCAAAAGATTGTCAACCCTGTACTCTAACACACTTGAATTAGTTGTTTGTGTACACTAAATCCATTTATTTTAAATTTATTTTGTCTACATTTAGTGAAATAAAAACATCGCCCTGTACAATCCACCATCAGCAGTGAGTACAACAGCAAAAATTATTATACAGTTTATACACACTAAAATCTTGTCCTTTTTCCTATAAAGAAACCAGAACAAACCTAATCAATATAGAGTTTAATTTAGAAGAACTCAAATTACAGAAGGGAAAGCCAAAATTATTACGGTCTTTTCTGAGCCCCCAGAAGTTCCTGATTCATGTTGTTGGAACAGTGAGTGCAGCTGGAAGAGTGAAACATGCTCAAGCTGTCTTCTTGGGTCTTCAAAAAATTAGCAAGTATTTAAATTAAACATGTCTAGTTAAAGAAACATTTGAAGCAGAGCAAGGTAAGTGGGAATTTTGCCTTACCACTTGTGGTTTCTTTTAAACCCAACTTATACAATGCGCGAAGTGCTAAGCAACACTACAGAAACACATTTACATCAACACTGAAGATCTGGGGAAATGAAATTCCAACAAATTTATTTTTTTAAATGAGCTGTATTTTCTAAAGTCATTTTTATTTCTCTGTTTTCATACAGTATTGAAAACAAACGCGGCACATTCACATTTTCCCGAAGAATTGTAAGGATGATCTCTACAGGGATAACGTTGAAAAGCCTGAAGCTCAATTAATTCATGTCAAAAACTCTCAAAAGGAGTAAAAGGCTTGATCTGAATGGTCTAGAACATGTATTGTAATTTAATAGAGAAGATGGTCGTCTTAATATTAATGATTTAAAAGAACTTCCCAGTTCATGCGAAGAGTATAGTCCAAGAATAAATCAAATTTTCTGAACGCATTTTATGCTACGTAAGTGTATACTTTGCGATCCTCAGGTGTTCGTGCCAAATATTCTCTCTCAATAAGTCCTTCAATACGTTTTTTAATAACAACTGGACTTGGTAAGAATCGGGCCTTCAGCTGCTGAGTTACCTAAAACAAAATAAAACCCGACAATATAAGACCACAGTGCAAGTAAGATCTTGAAGTATCCTAACAGAACATAACAACCAGAAAAATGTATTAAGACAAAGAGATGGTGACAACTATGAAGCATAAAAAGCAGTCTGCAGACTTCTGACAGTCCCTCCACTTGTTTGCTCATGTTGGGATACGATTCAAAGCTCTGCAGAGGCATGGTCACAACCTGAGAATGCTCCCAATTTCACAGCTCTAAGGGAGCTCAGGAATGCAAAATGTGTAACATCCTGGAGCTGTGTGAGCTTAGGAGGGAAGAGCAGCAGGACTGTTTCTCTGTCTGCTAAGAGCTCAAATCTCTCAAATCGGGACCCGAGAGTCAGTAACAAGATCAAAGCAGAAAATAATTTTAAGCACAGTGGTTTGCTTTTCAAGGAATTTAACATCATAACAGCACTAAAAGTAGGAAGGAAAATTAGATATCCTGCGAGTACATCCTAAAGTGAAGGGTAAGGATTTAGGTGTGTCTTCAGATAGGCAGGGAGAAAAGAAAGGATGGGTTAAATACAGCATCTCTCAAAAGCCTTTCAGAATCATGTTCGTAAGAGCTGTGTAACTTTAATGAGTTAATAGCAAAAGCAAAACTCTGTACAAGCATACCTCTGCTACTAGCACGTTGTGTTGCATCTTCTTTCTAGATTTCATTATCCGAACTATAGCAGCTTCTATCTCATGTTTTCTGTCATCATCTACTTTCTGCCTTGTTTCTTTCCTTTCTGGATCAGATTCTCCTTGTTTGGCAGCAACTTAAAATAGAGAATGCAAATAATGTTAGCAAAACTAAAATTTATTTCATTGTGCATTAGCTTCACTACTTATTTCATCTAGACATCAAGTTATATTTTCCTGAGTTTTGACATTCTCAAAGTTGATTTTTTTTTTTTAAACGAAAAGCAACCACAAGAACATATTAACACTTTCTGGCATATTTTGATAGCAACTGACAAGATAACAAACTGTTATTTAATTACTACTATGTTAAAATTTGAACAGTACTCCAATCTGCTTACAAGCACAAGCACCAGCACTTCCATAAGCTAATGAAGTGGTATTATACACTCAGCTTCCCTTATTTGTTAAACCCAAATCATTGCCCAAACCCATTATAAGCTACCTGGTACTTGAAAATGGCTGTTGTATCATGGGCTAAAAACATCACTCATTTCACAGCAGTACAGCAACTTATGAGGCAATTTTCCTATTTCTGAATCAAACAGTAGCATATTTTTCATTTTATTATTTAATCTGAATTTTATTTTTCTTTCAGTATTTCCTGTAAGAGATAATTACAAATTTTGTAAAGTAAAAGGCTTAACTGACTTCCACACTTTTCTTGGTATTTGAATTTTCATTTTGATGCAACTAATCATCAAGAAAAAAAAAATCTCTCTTCCTTTTACTTCTATGGACATCAATCCTGCAAAAGATAATTTGAAAGCTTTAAGGCAGTTTTGGGACTGCAAGACAGCAGAATATAAAGCTCACTTACCCGTCTGAATCTTGACTCTGTGTAGTTTAGATGTGAACTGATCATTCACTGTAAATATATGACCATTTTCTATTTCTTTTGATTTAGGCTCTTTTGTGAGAACACGTTGTGTTGGTTTGCCACATGCAAGGGACTGTAGGGCTCTAACCAGCTCTCTTTCGGGGATATCAGTTTCTTGTTGAATTTCCTAAAGAAGAATACTTAGTTAGCTTATGGCTGTGGCAGAAGTATCATGTGTCGCAAACATCAGAGATTGCTTTAAAAAGTAATACTGTGACAGTTGTGGCACTTGAAGGGTCAGAACTCATTCAGCAGCAAGGTGTCAGTGGGTACTGTGCAAAATGATCCACCCGGGTCAGCGCACAGACAGTGAATTCTGTCAAATGAACAGTCGCCATGAGCTGAGGAGCAGAACGAATAACCAGCTGTTCCATTTCCCTGGAGTTTCTGAGAGGGCTGAAAGGATTTGTTAACTGTTTCCGAGGTTTGTTGAACAAGGTGAAAGCAAACCTTCTGACTAACTCAGTGATGGAAAACATCCACAATGTTCATGACCATTCCTGACCAAGAGCTGCATAAAGCTTTTGCATTCAGCCACACCATTGAAAAGAAGATCTTTACAAATGGAGCAAATGTCTGGTTTCACTGTAGCACAGAAGTACTCTAGATTCATCATACCTCCTTTCTGAATAACTCAAACAACTTATTTCCAGCCCAGATGCCTTTTGCTAGGACTTCTCCAGGTGAAATACAAAAAGACCCCATTATAGTGCAGCAAATACATGAACTTTGAAGACTGTTTGTAAAAACATGTGCATAACCTGGTGCACCTCTGTCAGTGTTCTTAAGAGTCAGCTGAGAAATGGATGTTAGGCAAGTCATCAGTGGTCATGAGCTAGAAAATAAATTAACCTGGATGCAGAATGATGCCTTAATATGCTCTAGGAGAAGGCCAACTACGTTGCTCTCAGACCTAATGTGTTTCCTGAGCTCCCGTTCAGTAAAAGTTCATTTTTCCTCATCACTTTTCTTCCTTTTTCTAGCCTGAGGAAACTGCAGACACTTCTCATTTCACATTCCCATTCAGACTCTTGAGGGCCTCATAGCAGCTAAAGAGAAAAAACAAACCTCACAGACATGCAGCTGTCCACAAGAGCAACTACTTCCTCAGCTTCCCCAGCTTTGGTTCCAAGGGCAGTATCAAGCCCTTACACTGTCCCAATAAATTCCTGATTCTCATGGCACACACGTCCATGTGATGATCTTAGGTTAAAACCAGCAGTTGCAACTCCAGGTGATCAAAATGCTAAGATCCATAAAGAACTGTAAAGAACTTTTAAGAAGTTCTTTAAAGAGTGACCAAAAAAAATCAAACTGAATTCTATCAAATAATGTTATTTCTTGAGTATACTCAAGTTATTTTTTAAATCAACTCAGAAAAAACAGCCACTTTTCTGTCGTCATCCACCACTGACAACATGCAATAAAAATAATTTCTCTGTGATGCCAAGGCTCAGACAAAATAGGCATTATTTTTCAACTTGACCCAACACCACACACAGAGTGTTGATTCTATGTGAAACTGTTCTTGACATAAGGTCAAGTTAACTGGAATGAGGTAAGACTAAAAGACTAAAATCATTAAGTCCAAAATTCAAAAAAATTCAGAATTTTTGGTACCTCCTGCTTATAGATGATTTGGAAATACTAAAATGTTCTTAAGATAATTCTTAGCACAATGCATTCAGAAATACTTATACCATTTGAAATAAATTGTGAATACCCACATATTTTAACTATTTGCTAGTATCAAAATGTCTCTTCCCAAGTTGCTCATACAAAGTTACTATTTCTTCCTTTGCTGCTTTATTTAAAACACACTTGTCACCTTCACACAGTTTTTTTTTCAGATTCAGCACAAAGTAGTATTAAAAAAAAAAAAAAATCCCAAGAAGCTATAATCCTTTACATGGTCACAACAAAAAAATCTTACTGAAATGGACTGATCAGCCTAAACTTTAACAAACCAAGGGAAGGTGCCAGATTTTAGAGCTTAGATAAATGTAAAGCCTTAAAGGCTACAAACCAAACCCAGCTTATTAATGATGTAATGCCAGGGACATGCAGGTTGCCAAACTTTGATTTTTGATCAACAATTAAAATTAATCCTTTCAAAACTAAATCAGTTCTACAAGGCCATATATACACTCTGCTTTTAACAAAAGTGAAACAGAGCCAGAAGGGAATTTGAGGGGGGTTTCATGCTACCCGTCCTTATAGAAACCACTGTGTATTTGCTATTGTACTTCACTCTGCAGCATTCCAGCTGAGCCATGAACACACTCAAACCATTTCACTTTTAGAATTTATAAGCCAGCATTAAAGTAAGGACCACAAAGAATTGCACTGCAATATGCTGCCTCAGAAGGAGCCAAAAATTTTGAGCTGAATAAAAAAAAATGCAGCTATGAATGTAAATGGGGATAACAGATGTTCCTGTGCTCTTTCCTTCAGCCCATAGCATAACGTTTTTCTAAACATATTTTTATGTAGATATTTAATGTAGCAATGAGAAATGTGCACTTCTTCCCCATCTCCAAGAATGCCTTATTTTAAAGACCACATTAGATTCGTGCACAGGAGTAGTACTGATTACACAAATCTCCATGCTAAAATATTACCAAGTGAGCTTTATCTGGGGGCTACAAAAGAGATCATTCTAGGTATGGAACTCTGTCAGTTCTACATGAGAAAACAGATTATTAGAAAGAAAATGTGCAGAAAAATCAGAAGGAAAATAATTTTGTCATTTTGTTGAAATAAAACCAAGTATTTTTAGTTTTATTTACAGACTTCAACTTGTGTACCTTCCAAAGCAGACATCAGCAAAAGATGAAACAGGTAATCTAGTTTACAGTGCTAATCTCTCATTTTTGTGGAATTATTCCACAACTTAACTTCTGCTATGGTCACATTTGTATTTCTTGCTTGGTAAACGTAAAGAACCACCCTTATTTCTGATGTTATTACAAAAAGTGTGCATTTCACCTTTTAAAATACTGAGCTGCAATGTAAATCAACTGAAAAATGTTACTACATGAGACTTGATTAGAAAAATTGAATTCTTAGAAAAAATTAGCATTCTTTGAAAGCTTGCATGAAGATCCTTCCTCTTCCACTTCAGTAGCATTACCCTAAACCCATATAGCCAATAGCTATTTTGCATATACAAATAAAATGTTGCTGTACAGGAATACAATAAATTCATACATTTATTGTGAAGAAAAATTTTTACGCAACAATCTCATAAGTTTCCATAGCATTTTATGGATAATTTTTGCATTATCAGTATCCCATTTTTTCCCCTCAGTCACATGGCCTAATGGCTATTAGGATTATTACGAGGATCTTACCAAGTTTATAATTAATAATCACACTGAATGCAAAATAAAACAGCAAACTCTCTGTTCAGCTGTGAAGGCAGCTTCAAATGAATGTGTTGAGCTGGGGATCTGCAGAAACACTTGTGTATCAGACAGTTTTAGGATACACAAGCACACACAAGTCAGCTTACGTGCTCTGCTGCACTGAAAGCCCTAATTTGACACAACAGAGAAGGAATGGTTGCCCAGCACTCAGCAGTTAATCAGGGTATTCAATAATCAATGAACAAAGATAAAACTCTTTCTCCTCCAAAGTTTTCATAAGCCTTCCTGGCTGGAGTTAAAGACAACTCCCACACACTTCACCAAAGAAACCAAACAACACAAATATGCCTCCTCAGTGTTTCAGTTCAAGTGGGACACAAGAGTGAGAGCTTAAGAACTCCCAAACCAGAAATAAACAAAACACACAACCCAAAAGCAGATGGACATAGTTCTCTATCATCTGGTCTTGGTAAAATAAAGTATAATTTAGAGCATGTATTAAAAATTGTATTTTTCACTGCTCTACCAAGTGTTATTTATTCATATATGGGTAAGGCTTTACTACTCATTAAGCCTGCAATTTGGTGGAACACAGCAGCCACCAGCCCAATTTCAAAATCAGCTTCAAGAAAAAAATGAGCTGTTAAGTCCCCCTCCTTGTTTTCACTCCCTCAAATATTCTGCAAGGCACTCAAAGCTATAATGCTCCTGCAACAGATTTCACAACACACAGGACTTTGTGTTCTAAAATAATGTTTTAAATTATCAGTAGTTTATTAAGTCTCTTATCAAATCCTGCCTTCCTTAATCACTACTGAGACCATTTCAAAGAAACTTTCTTTATTAACAGGCTAGAAGTATGCCAAATAAGCTGAAAACACAATCCAAACAAAAAGGCAAATGATTACTATGCATAGCACAGTCAAAAGCAGATGAGAAAACCTGGAAATCCAACCCCATATTGCTTTTCAAGGCTGCCAATGCTCTCCCAAACAGAAGATAATGTCTAAAACTATCAATTTAAATTAACAATATAATGTTCACACAACAAAGGCATATGATACTCCTCCACTCTTAAAGTCATCTTCTTCATTGCCATCTCTTAGCTGACATTTCAACCTTTCCCAGCAGCACCCCTCTAAGTCTCCTTGTTAAGAATCTATCCAGACCTTTCTTCACTGTCTTTTCTGGCTGATCAGCTCAGAGAAGGGCTGAAAGTTCTTTGATTCATCCACCAGCTCAGTCCAGCCTGCCAATTTTACTTAGGTATTCAAGAAGCCAGGATACAAACCGTTCTCCATCCTTTGGCGTCTAAATCCAGTTTCTCAAAGACAAAATGAAGAAATGGAGCCACCTGCTGCATTTCAACTTCAGCTTTTCTACAGCTCAGTGGCCTAGAACAACCACACTCACAATTCTCAAACATTTCTGAAACCTTCTGCTTCCAAATAATTTCCTCTCCTAGAACTGCTGTCCAGGTGCATTGCTAATGATCTGCTTCTTGTGTTTATTGGCCTGATCCATACTCAAATAGAATGAGAGGCACCTGATCTTCAAAGAGGACAAGAAAATGCCTAAACCAGTTATTTAAAATTAGGTAAGAAACCCACACCACTTACCTCAAACGTGTATTTTTCTCTGTTGTTAAATAGCATTAATATTGTCATCTGGAAAGTAGAGACTTGCAATATGTGCTTCCGTGTATTTGAGCCAGTTACTTGGGCACCTCCTACACCGACTTCTGAGCCATCTTCCTATTTTAAAATTCCAAAACTATTATTAGATTATTCTTCACTGAAAAATATTTTATCCTGATAAGATGGAAGTTACATGATGAAAAATTTCTCTAGGAGATCAGCCTACAGAAGCGATAGAAAAGCAAACACCTGAGGGCATAACCAGGATGTTCCTCCAGTAGCTGCCTCACAGTGCTGGGGGTATTGAGGTTGGAGGCCCATCTGGAGGTCCTGTGGTCCAGCCACCACTCCAGGCCAGGCCACCTACAGCCACCAATCAAATACTGACCATTGCTAAGGATGGAGACTCCACCACCTCTGTGGCCCCTGTTCCACTACTTGCCCACCGTCCAAGTTTTCTTACTCTTACCTTTAAAATTATCAAAACATTTATCTTAAAGTAACACAATTTTAACATCCTCACAAATGCATGTTATTAATACTTTGTTATACGAATTTTGCTTTCATTTTGCATTGCCTCCTACATTCCCAAGCATCATGCCATTACTAGTTCTAACCTAGCATTTCAGTACTGGTCTAATCACTATGAAATTCCTTTCTCGTATACACACAAATTAAGCATTGTACTTCTATAAACCCTGCTTAGTCCTGTTTTTGAAAAAATGTTGTCTACATTGCTCTCTGCATATGAAAAGCAGGCTAAACTTGGCTTAGCAAAAATACCTAACAAGTCTCTTTTCACTTTTGACTGACAGTCAAAAAAACCCAAATCACTCAAACCATTGAGGTCCCTTCAAGATCACATTTTCTACTTTTCTACAAGTAAAAGATGATGCTGAGTGATGCATTCAAATTAAATTCAGAAGGAAAAAAAAGTCAAAGCAAAACTGCTGTAAAGAAAGAATCAGACTATAAGGCCGAAGGAAGACATCTTATTCTTACATTCTCAATGGGTTTGCTTTTATTTTACAAAACTCTGAAGTTACTAAAAAATATGCATTTGCTTACTTTTAAAAAAGATACGATATTTATATAATCTTGATTCTCTACCTTTTTAACAGGCCCATAGAAAGTGGCATTGAGATCTGCAGAGCCCATGTGATGCTGGAGTGTCAGCTGTCGCCCACTGTGTTTGGCTAAATAAAATCTGTAATAGAATTGAATTGAAAATAATATATAGTTCACATTTTGTATTGAAGAGGAAATACCTTCAAGTTACATAGCCTTTTGGAGCTATTGAGGACATTCTTAAAACATTTGTAACTTTTTGCTTTTTCAAAACATTAACTTTTGTCAGAATTCTATTTAAAATCTCCCAAAACTTCAATCATTGCATTCTCCAATTTTCACATGAGCTGAAGAAGAGCAGTTTGTCAGCACACCTTTAACAGTAAAACTGTTAAAAAAAATCTGTACAGGTAAAAAAAATAATCTGTACAGGCAAGTTTAGAAAGTTTCTTCTCAAAACCTCTACCTAAAAATCTGTTTTAATACATACCTTCTAAATATTTCAAAAGCATGTCTGGGAGCTGGAGGGATGTTGCACTTTGGTGTGGCTGACTGGGTAGGCCAGTAACCTGTTGTGAGGACACGCACTGTAAGATCAACACCTCCTAATGAGACCTAAGGGTAATTGGAAGAAAACATACACTATTTTAAAACAAGACCATGTTTCACCACTTTTTCTATATCAGTGTAAAATGCTTAGAATTTTGTCTAACTACAAAAGAAACAGATGTATCTGTAAACATTCTTTTTACAAAAGCAGACAAATAAATTAATTCATCACTGTCAGAGTAGATGGTACAGCGAAATTCCTCTACATTATTCCCCTCTGGCATTTAAGAGCATACAGAATTGAACAAAATAAATTCTTAATCAAGAACTAAATGTCTGTGATCATAAACAGAACTTATGATATGTGCAACAAATCTTTCTAAATAGGTTTTTTGATGACATGCAATAAAGTTGGGTTGCACAAAATGTGTCAGTTTCAAAATAACTTTCTAAATGTGTTCTCTGGAAGTAGAGAGGAAATACTGAATATCTGATGTTGAACCATAGTGAGCTTACCTGTGAACTGCAATGTCAACAGTTACTCACTTTTACACACCCCACCCATCCTCCTTCCCTAAAGACAGCCATGACTCTGAATATTCAGCACTGGTGAGGAAACATTCCCCAGCTGAAGTGCTGATCTATAAAGAAGGTGTGTTGGCAGATGATAAAGATCTGGCTACCAGTGATGCATGATTCTCAGTAGATATCCCAACTGAGATGAGCATTATTAAGCTTAACATCGACTGCTTTCAGCTCTAGGAGAACCAGTATCTTCAAAGAACACGCATTATGGACAACAAAAACCAAAGCATATAATATTCAACTTATATAAATCCACTACACAGAAATAGAGCACATTATGTTTTAGAAGGTAACTGCCACCTGAATTCAGAAACTTTCACTATTCAATAGCAGAGTAGCATTCCCATGCACTACAGAAGAGTTTCTGTATTGTGTGTACCGAATGCCTGCGTGTACCAACCAACTTGTGCCCAGGAAACTTCTGAAAAACCTAAACAACCTTCAACAGTTTTCTTCCTCCAACCAAAGTGTGGGAAAAGGCCATCAGTGCAGACAGAAGGATACAAAAAATACATTTATCTGGAACTGAAGCATCTGAGCTGAGATGGCAACTGTTTCTCAAAATTTTTTGGTCTTTGCCAGACCAGAACACAGCACTAATTTAGAATGCCTCCCATCATACATTATAAAGAGCACTAAGCAGTGGGTGACATGAAAAAGTTTTGGAAGCACTTTATTATACAAGATGTCTTTTCAGCATAAAAATGCTAAGAACTAGTGGAAAGTGCCCTGAAGTGATCCAGTCTTTACAGAACTCCAACAAATGTTCCAGGATCACAGCTGCAGAAATTTCCCAATCTATTAGCCTGGACTTTCCCTGGTGTTGAGCTTTCCACTTCCTGAGAGCAAACCAATCACCTACACAGACCTTGGCATTGCCTATATCTCAGGACAGAGGCTCAGCAGGAAACTTTGCAGGTAGGATTATTTAGAGAAAAGCAGATGCCTGACTCCTCTAGGAGGCACCATATACATTCAAGGTACCCCAATTGTTTAAAAAGGAGCAGAACAAACTATTTAATATAAAACACAGTATCACCAGCAATTTAACAGTAACAAAATCCCCCAAATCTTCCTGTATTTCCTCTCAAATATCATTGACACTAACAGAAATATAAGTACTTCTGTCATAAATAGTAACTGCAAATTTCATTAGAAGGCCATGATTAGGCTGACCAAAAGGCATCCAACACATGAACTGCTGGTCTCTTGCCAAGAGAAAGATGAAGTTTCAAATAAGGGCTAACTGAACATCTGTTAACATTTTAAATTCATCTTCTTAGCTGTACATAGCTAAAAAGAAGATAGAGACATCATTTATTAACTCACTTACTTTAAGACTGTCACGTAAAGTACACGAGCCTTTAAGCACAACCCCCTCTTCCCCTACATGTCCAAGCCTGGTATGCTATCGAAAAAATGGGAATGCTCCAACAAATTTTTATTGACATTTTTATTTCAAGCATTCCAGAAGCAAAACATGACTTGCCTCTAAAGCAAAGAAACCAAACAAACCAGTAGTAAAGCTGCCTGTCCACAAACAACTTTGTCCATATCCCCTCCAACCTTTTCTGAATCCACTCAGAGAACATGCTGTTCTCCTACTCATGATGATTCACAGAATGCTGATAAGGATGATTTCAGCCAATTGCTTCAAGACAGCAAAGATTTCAAATCACCTTGCACAACCACAGACACTGGACACAGTATATCCATGAAAATATTCCCGGCATTCAGACTTCTGAAACTGATTCAAACAGGCTTGATGTACAGACCCTGCCTACCTGCACACAGGGAACTTCTTGGCTGTTTATTATATACTATTAAGTGCTACTGCGTATCAGCAGAGAAAACACCAGTGTTTTAGAGCAAGTAAACTGATATCTCAAAAAAAAGTGATGTCTCCATAAAATATTCCAGGGGCCTACTTTTATAAGGTGTAATTTTTTTCTAATTAAACAACTAAATCCATATTTGACAACTTGCAATAAAATTTGAAAAACTAAATTTTGAAATTTGCAATAAAATGGCAGTTTTGCTTTCAGCAAAGGCATTAATTGTGTCAGGAACGTTCAACATGAGATGGCATGCTTTGTAAATACCTGCAGCATGCAGTATTTTTCTCGCTCTTAGTAAAAAATACACATCACAACCGGTGATTAACTTTGAAGAATGGGAATGGGATGGCTTTGCTGGAGAGACGGCGTTTGGGAAACACACGTGAGGTAGCAGCCGGGGCCTAGAGCGCAGCACAGCTGGGCGGGGGCGGGCACAGCTGGGCAGGGGGCGGGCGCCGCTCGCCCCCTGGCGGTGCCGCTGAGCCGCGCACCCAGGGCCCGGGCCTTCGGGCACACGGATTTTGTTGAATGAAACTGGCACTACTCGAGTTGTGGATCCAGCTCCGAACCGACTCTGGCATGTCGGGAAATGCTAACACAGTTTATAACATATGAAACAATCTGCACAAGTTGACAAAGTCCTTCTCGGCACACGCATTTAGGAACAAATGAAAATCCCACAAGTGTGGACAGAAGTGCAGGGTTTGAACTGAAATTAAAGGATAAGCACACAGACCCCAGCACTTACCCCTGTCGCCTGAAGATGTTGCCTGAACTCATCCATCGTTGTGTTTGAGATGCTCATGTCCCTGAACATTCCTTCCAGTTTCGACGTGAACTGACATCCACATTCAGTCTAAAAGCACACAAAATAATTTGTTGTACCAGCACTATGAAAACAAAGCTTCTGATAGGCAAACTGCAAGACTAAAAGTTAGTTTATAAATCCCAAAAATTATATTTCTGTACATCTGGTTACTGGAAATTCCATTTGCATTACATTCAGATCTTAGAAAAGTTTATATTTTATATAAAGATCTAACCCTACACAGATCTTCACTTGCTTTCCTTCTCTTTTCTCCATTATTCTTTTTCTTAGCTTTCTATACCATATTAAAAAAACTGTGAAAACTTACCAAATCAAGACATGCACTTTCACCTGCTTTTAGCACAATACTAAGGCTGACTGCAGATTACCCAGCAAGATTCCTAGGCCTTGTGAGAATCAAGGACATTTGCACACGGACAGATGTGCACAAGCTCATGCATTTCAGTTGCACATGCAGGGCTGAGTCCCCATTTCTAACCCATACTGTGATATAATGGGAAAAGAAGCATGTTAGGTTCAGCAGTTCTGTAAGAAAAGAGGGCACTTCATGTCCACTGATTCATCTTGCAAATGTGTGCCCTGTGCCTTCTGAATCATCAGGCTAAAAGTGGTGCAGAGGTAACTGAGAAGGAATTAATACTGAGAAATTCGGAGAAATCTGATACAAACAAGCTTCACTCACTGACAGAATATAAACATCAAAAATAAGGATCAGTGAAGTTTGATTTTAGGATCCCTCTGCTTCAGAAGTTCTCTAGTCATTTATCATGCCACTTCAGAAGAAGCTGCAATAGAACTTGCTTTAAGGTCTGTTCAACTTCAGGCTTTACTTCCTTCTCCACCTCTTGGTCTATTTAATCAGTATTTAACCAGCTAAGGAAAGTGTGTTTCTAGAGACTGATATGAAGGTATTTTTTTCCAAACTACTTAACCAAAAAGGAATTGAGCAATCTCACTAGTCTGCTGTTGGAGGCAACTAAAAAACAACACCACAAACAGTAACAAAATTGTACAGTGAATAACAGAAAATCCAGGATAAAACATAGTCTTATCTTCAAATTCAGTTAGTGCAGTTGTCCTATTATTGAATAAGTCTTAAACTTAGAAAAAATATTTTGTTTTCTAGATTGCACTCTCATCACAGGGGCTTTCAAGTACTTCCTTCCTTTTAGTTCTATGAAAATATTCAGAAAACCTCTTTGCATTCTCTGTTGGGGCTTTCAAAATCAACTCTGTATTTAGCAGCAATCAAGATTAATGTTATCTATACATAAAACCAGAAGAAACCATATCTATGAAAAACAAAAAAGAAAGAGAAAGCCCCCTAAAAAGTATGCAAGTACTGTCTTACCTTTAATTTGGAGATCATATTCTTCTCAGAGTCATCTGAAACACTCTTGTTTGTGAGAAGTCTTCTTGCCAAGTGCTGCTTGTAATAGCGTTCAAAAACATCTTTCTCTTGCATAAACCTGAATAAAACCATTGCCTTATCCAATATAGTTTCTACTTCTTGCTCTGTTAGCTGTAAAAGACATAATTTGCTGGTTTTCATCTTTCAACACAAGTGTCTTACACAACCTAAATACTTAAAGCAATTCACAGCAGCAGATGGTCTAACAGTAGCCAACAAAACTGGTCCAACATATGACTGACAGCCCAAAGAACAGTGCACAAACTCAATAAAGTGGAGTAAGAAATAAATCTAAAATGAAGGGAAAGGCAAGAGCAAGGGAGAAGGGAAACAATGAATGGGTAGAATGCCTTGATAAACACAGTGAAATTTCCTGGCTAAGTTTTAAAAACCACTGAGGGAAATCAGGATTTAATCAGTATTAAAAGCTAGTTTGAATGAAAGCTTTTAAGACTTGTTTTGTAAAGCCCGTCTAGTGCCACAACAAATAAAATTATTTCTTTTATAACCAAACAGAATTTACTATTTGAGTCCCAAAGCATAAGTTGCATGCTCTAATACTAAGTTTTATTCAGAGTAACTGAAGCTGAACCATCCTGTCCAGTTCCGGGTTCTGTACCTCAGAAAATTTTATGAAAGAAGCCAAGACTGAAGGCAACAGATGTACTCAGAACTAGAAGACAGACATGGTAATAGACCCCTGGTATGTAAAAACAGTAAAAAGCTGCAAAGTCAAACCCTTTTCCCTAACCAAATTAATTTTCAAAAGAAATTATTAGATATTGAGAACAGCTGCCAAATTATAAATATATTTAAGGAAAGGATATGTAAGGGTTCAAAAGAAGTGAGCTGCAGAATCTACTACAACCTAATTGTTTTTTGAGGAAGTCTCTGCTAGAAGTAGTTTGGGTATGCTGCTTCAGAGGTAGGTGACAAGCCACACTCATCTCCTTATGCCTAATTTTTCTAAGTTTAGATCTAAAGTGTTACGAGCTCAGATGTGTTACATACACCTTTTTGAAAGTAGTATTGTCATTTCTCTTAATATAAAAATAATTCTTAGAAAAGTAGCTAAGTTTACAGAACAAAAAGCACAGTATTTTGAGTTTATTTATACTTACTCCCTTGACTCCCTTTTTCAGCTTATCATCAATAAATAATGAGAGGTACTCTGGAGACCTGGAGTTGAGGTTGAGGAAGTACTCAAAGTCACCCGCAATCGTCTGCTTGAAGAGCCGATCGTTATTGAAAGATTCCTGAAGGAAGCGATCAAACCTACTCTTCAAGTCCAGTAAACCCTTTCCAAGAAAGAAAAGAAAGCAAAACAATTTCCACTGCTATGAAGTTGTAAGCTGGGAGACAATAATAAGAGATGAGGCCATAGACAAGACCAGACCTACAGTCAGAGGTTCTGCAACGCTCTCTGTTCAGCATTGTTAGAAAGTATCTGAAATTTCGTTTCCATTTTTACATTTCTATTGCTGCCATGAATCTCTTAGAGAAGCAATTTTGAGATAAACTGACTAAAATATTGGTGTCAAATACTGGTGCAGTTTGCTGTAATACACTTCTCAGATTAAGAAAGCTTTTTAAACATCCTTGTTAAACAGGTTGATTTCCTGTATATTTGAAGCTGCAACTCAAAGGACGTATTTGTTGCACTCATTAAGCCTTTTCTATTTCAAATAACACGGACAAAGTCAGTATCATAAACACAGCATATGGGAAAGCTGAGGCTAAGTACCCATTAAGTGCATCCCTAGAGCTACTGAACAAGTTTGAGGAGAAAACACACTGCAACAACAGGCCCAAACCTGTCAGTGTTTTTGTTTCCCTCTAATTTAATCTAGGGACTTGTTCTGCATTATTCAGTCGTGTGTTTCTTGCTGATTAGGAATCACTGGGAGCATGTGAAAGTTAGATAGAAGCACCAGGGACCTGAACTGTAACCACTTCCTCTGAACTAAACTACTGGACTCTTAGCATCATTTTTAGGGTTTCCACCATCTTCACCCAGGGTTATAGCAATCGAGTATAGAAGGGGGAAGCATCTTAAAATCACCTGAGCACCTTGCTGAGTATATATGACACACACAGGTTCTAACTGAGACAGTATTTGGAAGGTAGGGGGAGAAAATTTCACTTGAGAGTTAGATTTGTAATGGACAATCACTGCCTGCAAAACTGTTCAGGTTAAATGGTATTTAGGTCTTCAGGTTTTTAAGAAATTATTCATATGCGGTTACTTAAAGAAGCCATTCAAGAATTACTCAAAGAAGTAGTAATGTTTCTTAGGAACTCACCATCTCATTTAAAGGAATGATCTTTAGACAGGCTAATTAATGCGTATTAGAAATTTTAAATTCAAAGTAAATCCCACTATCTCTCTGTTTACCAAGGTTAGCTCATGTCTCCTCTCCAGGAGTACACCATCTGAACAACCTGGTGTTAAACAGGAGAAACTGTTAGTACCTTGAATTACAAAAGCATTTCAACATCCCTTCAAACTATTATACTGTTTTAAATCTAAACCCCTGGCAATGCTTGTGCAATCCTCTCGCAAATTATGCTCAGGGTGATGTTATGTTGTAGAAGCAGTGCTGAGCTATCACGGAATTGTTCCATTTCTTGATGGTTTAATGCAGCTTCCATGTCTGTCTTCTTAGTGCTATTGTCCATGACAGATTCACATGAACACGGCTGAGATGAGAAGAGCAAGGTGGTTTCTCAACTCTCAGGTATTTCTCTCTGCTTCCATTACCTCAGTGGAAGTGCTGGATAAACCTTTTTGGGGGTTTTTCAGTAATCAAATATCAATCCCTGCCCTGGGACATCTTCATGAGATGCTGGGGTCCATACTGAGGGGCTGAGCTCTGCCAAAGCACATGGGTATGGCTGCAAGTCTTCCTCAGTCTCATTTTGCTCTTCGCCTTTGTGACAGGAAACCTTGATAATATCTTTATAATTAAGTTTTTATAGCTATCGTTCTCATTTAAATTTTTTATGATACCTCTTTAGGCCCATCAGGAGTGAAAATTACTTCAAAGTAATCCAGATACTTATTTTCCACATCATTTGCAACCCCCCCCCCCTTTTTTTTTCTAAACCACACCACCACAAATATAAGAGTCCTTAGTCATTAAACCTAATAATTTTTCAAGGGCATTCTCTCTTCTTTTTACCAGGTCTTGAAGAGGTGATTCTTGTTCAAGCCTGGTAAGAAGTTTGCTTCAGCATTGCCAGAAAATTAGTAACCAATCAAAAATGTTTTTATACTCAAATGGCTTCTTCAAATAGTAACCAGTTCTAGCACAGTTATTGTTTTCAAACAGAACATCAGAGACTGACAGACATACAACATCACATGTTTCTCACAAAGAACAGACACAAGGACTTGAACCACACGTTTTAAAAAACGTCAAACAATGTTTAATGAATACACACTTTCCCACCAGATATAAAACATCTTCCAGCTATAGAAACACAGCTTTAAGGTTCAATGAACTCTAAAGGTTTTATATGCAAATTTCAAACCATCTTCTCAAGAGACAATGGAAGAGAAAAGATGACAAAAAGTTCTGAAGCATATTTTGTGATCTTGATAAATTAATGGTACACATCACTTAGTGAGAGAGAGAACAAGAAAGAACACTCACATCTTTTAACATGCAGAACTGTTCTGTTTCTCAGGGAGACAGAGAACGGAATGAGTAATTTGTTATGACTGATAAACACATTCACCTCTCAGTCACAGTTAAGCTTGCCATGAAATATTGCCATGTGATTTTTGCCTCAATAAACACTGATAGCTAATGTTACATAAAATTAAACTAAGTGGACACTATAAAGCTATTTGCCAGCAGATGTACAACTCACTCTGGAGACACAGCATTTAGGGAAATCCAAGAAGTTCCCAGCAGTTAGATAATTAGACTGAATATGTTGTTTATTAAAAGCAACTACAAAAAGCACAAACTTAGTATGTACTTTCCAAGCAACTTAAGAGTTCTAAACATACCTGAAGGTGCAGAGAACGTACATTAAAAAAATGTATAAATGTAGCTTATTAATAACAAACCCTTTTGAATCAATACTAAGGTATACCTTATATATTGTGTAGGTGGTGAACTGCTAATGTGGGGAAGGTGGGAAAGAAAAGGAAGTTAAAGTATTTAACTACCTGAATGTAGTCAACTGGATTCTTTCCTTCTCCCTCTTCAGAAACCAGTGCTTTGCCTTGCTCTCTCAGGTATGAGCTCATGCACTCACACATCGTCTTCAGACCATTTGGCACACGGCTGAACAACTTGTACATGCAAGCAAGGTCTGCAAACAAGAATGAGAGATTATGCAGGACACCTCTATGTTTTACACTTCTGTAACTCATTCATCTCAGAGCTAAAGATGACAGTAGAAGTTCAACCACTTGAGCCACAAAAAGCATCCCGAAACAGCTCAGGCACCAGAGTCTTCGGATCTCCTCTTTCCTTCAGCCCTGACAACATGCTGACTGCAGCAGCCTCAAAATGAAAAGCAAAGACTGTATTCAATTATTCTAGGTTGTCTGTAGCAGGGAATCTGTCACTGCTGACCTCCAGGCCAGCAAAAGATGATGCTAATGCTAAAGGATAGTGAACCTATTAGAACTTCAACAAGATTATGTTTTCCAGTGGTATTTAAGAAGGTAGCTCCCAAGATTATCATTTCCAAAATCAAGCACTGTATCAAAAGTTTGGGTTTTGGGTTTTTTTTTAAACTAAGTTAAACCAAATAGAACAGCACTAATGAGAAGCTTGTTTCTGTATTAAAAGCAAAACCTGGTAAAAATTTGGAGTTTAATTCACATTTGTCTTAAAGCCAGTCATATACTTTTACACTACGTTTCATCCACCTAAAATACTGAGAAGTTGCTTAGGCTAAACATTGCTTTCCAAAAGAACAATCCATCCTTGTACATTTATGCAAAATCTCATCTTCACAAAGCAGCATTTCAGTTTTACTATTTACCCGGATCAAGCCAAGGCCTATAAAAGTTAAACAAATTCCTGTATTTTATGAATAACCTTTGATATCCTAGCACCCTCAGCCTGAAGGTTATCTAAACTGGATATTAAAGAAAAAAGTGATTAAGTAATTAAGTATAGTATCATTGCATTCTTTTTCAACACAGTAATTCTTTTTTTACAGCTAGGAAATGTGCTCACTTTGTGCTCTGAGTATCACCTAGTAATTGTGAAGCTGCTTTAATGAACAAAGGCCATTAACAGCAATGGGGAACAGCAGCAAAGCTGTTCCCCATTGTCATGGCTTTAGTGTGAGCACTCATTTCTAAATAGAGATACTACAATCCCTCACTTCGTTATGCTGCTGTAGAAACTTATGTTCTATTTCCATAATAATGTTCATTCAGTCACTCTGTCCCACATTAACCTCTATCAGGGAAAAGCAAATCAAGCCAAGCCCTTCTGTTTCAACCACTTCAATAAGCTGCTTCTTACCCTTTAGAAATGGCCAACTCCTTTCTGCAACAATGCTCTCTCCCCAAGAAATGGTCCTGCAATGCTTCTGTTTAAGTCTTTTACACAAGTACTTTTTAAATAACTGCCCATGGGCCAAAAAAATGTGATGCATTTTCACAAATACGTATTAGAGGAATGGAAGTAATAAAATGGCTCATGGACAACTGGTGACAAAAACCACTACAATAGATTTGAACTTTTCTTATGAGATACTTGGTTTACCAAAAAGGTACCTGTATCTGGTACTAAATAGAAACAAGTTAAGTGGATGGGCTCTGTTTTAAGAGCCATCTAATAGTCACTGAGCATTCTCAGATGTTTGCAAAACAGAGTCACTAAGTGTTTACACAATTACACAGGAACACAAATGTTAAGCTTGACTTATACCATGTTAAAAAATAATAAGCATTATCAGAAGCATTTGTGTTTCACAAATGATGCAGTCTTACCTTCTGTCTTCCCATTTTTCAGCATATGAACTAGCCCAGAGTTCTCCATTTCCACTATAGTTTTCATATGCTTGGAAATAAGCTCCCTCTCAACAACTTTCACAATGGGTTCTTCTGTTGATTTATCCAGACAGTGCATCACCCGCTCTATTTCTTCATTAATTCTAGCTTCTACTTTCTTTATATATACAGAAGCACTGTTTTCAGCTAAAAATTTCTGACTTTCCATCTGTGATTAACACAAATTAATACTTTAGACTTTTTTGTAAAGGGTAAAAAGAAAACATGTCAGATCAGCATTTATAAGCAAGTTCAAATCAAACACAGCATGTCCAGCACATCCAAGATTTACATACATACTTAACACAAAAGAAAGGTTCTATTATGCTAAATGTGTTACATAAGGGGGTGCATGCAATATAAACAAGGTATTTTTCATACTAAAACAACCCAAGCCAACCTAGTTTCCAGTTACCAACTAGAGTTTTAGCCACAGGTTCAAAGAAAACAAAGATGGGGAAAGGGAAGGATCAAAAATTCCTTCCAAATATCAGTTTATGGCAGTTCTCATTTTCTTTACTGACAATGCTGAGCACATTATTTCATGTCAAACTGTTTTTATTAATACTGGTCAGCAGAGTCTTCGGAGAAAAGATGTCTTATTTTTCAGGCAGAGCTAAGTAATAGAACTTAAATGAAAGTAATTATTTTTCTTAATTTTATATAAGCAACAATGAAAAACAGAATACAATGACATTTAAATGGCTGTGCAACATATGCTTCTGCTTTTCAAGGAAGTTTGGAGATCAGAGCATACGACAGCTAATCCTGCGTAAGAATTGGGAGACTCACAAATTACCTCATCTAGATATTTTTCAACATGGTTTTAAAATTTCTATCAATTTCCAGCAATAGATGATCATGATTACACTCAACAAGCACTCAACTGGCTTCTCTTCTCCAAGTATCTCACAAAAAAATATTTGGAATGTATTATTTGGTGGCTGATCAACAATTGGAGAGCCACTTGGAAATGCTTAATTCCTTGACTTGGTTTATTTTATTACAAAAAATAACTCACAAATGTGGAAACCACGAAGGAAACAAAGTTTCCTCAAAGGCAGTTTGACAGGTTTCCCAGCCTGAAACAGTTTGAACCTTTCATGCTACTGGCATTTCAAAAAGACTGTGGAGGGGCAAAGCAGAGGTTGACTAAGTTACATGAAATAGCCTAAAGCAGGCACAAGATTAGCATGTTGATTACTTCACACGTTATTGGCACCCATAGCTCAAAACTACATTCAAATTATGCTAATTCTGTAAAATCTGTGTCACTTTTTCCTGCAAAATTAGTGACTATTTTTCTTACTTCATTAGTGGAGATAGACATACTCTTCAAAAAAGCAACAAGTATGTAAAGTACCACCAAATCTGACAATTCCAGACAGTAATAACAACATTCCAAATACGGTATTATAATATTGCTGTACCTGAAAAAATTCTGCAGACATCTCCAAAAATGGAGCCTCGAAGTCTTCTTCATAGACTGACCTTCCTTCAAGACCTAGAATCATTAACATCTGGCAAGCATTTCTTATTGCGCCTCTGCCAAAAAGTAAGTTGTTAACAACTTGAGAAATCTACATGCTTGTAAGAGAATACACAGCAGAATAACAACTCATAGCACAATTATTAACTTTAATAAAATGTAGTAATAGAAAGTCCATTCTAATCTGTTTAGTACACGACATTTTCAAGAACACTACAAAGTTGTTTGGTTTTGTTCAAAACTGAAGAGCTGACAATGTTTATTAATTATTTTAAATGCAATGATAGGAGCACAGGTCTCAAGTTCTACTAAGTCATAAAACAATGAAGAGTACATTTCAAGATATAAGAAATTAACGTATAAGAAATTAAAATACTACTTCAAAGAAAACTGCACACATAGGTCAGAATTGAGCAATTCAAAACAATTGTACACATGGAAGTTGCTATGGGAAGTTAGAGGTTTTTGGATGGTTGGCTGTTTAAAAAAAGCCAACCACACAAAAATCTAAAAAAATGAAAAAAACCCCCATCTGAACACAAAATAAACCCCACCAAAATTCACATACATCAGCAAGTTAATAAAAACAAAAGAACTGCATCTAGAAAAAGATTCCACTTTCTGGCAGTAGGGGACAATACACAGCTGTAGCTGGGAAGTATTTTTCTTCTCCTAAATCGCATATTGGGCAATCTGAGTCACAGAACTGCAGCCAGAGTAGCAAGGAGTTTACATTTCCCTATATGCAACAGCTGTTCTGAAACTGGAGAAGCCCAAGAAAACTTGCAAATCTGCAGTTCCTTCAGCTGCAGTATCTGCAGTGGGTGGTACAAAATTCCACTTGTACTAAACCAACCAAAGAAGCTGAGAAACAGATTTAAAACTTAGAGATGCAACCAAACTGCTGAGAAATAAATTGATCAAAACATGAGGAAAAGGAATTGGAATTAAAAGAGGAAACATCATAAATAAATAAATGAAAAGGTACAAGAAAATTAACCTCTCAGTACAGGAGAAATACAAGGTAGCAAGAGGCAGAAAATTGTCAAAACTCTGCTTCGTGATCAAATGCTCTGGCACAGTGTGATAATGGAGACATTTGATGGAAGTTTTAATAAAAAACCACAAGATAAATATTAAAAAATATATTATCAAGCTTCCCTGTTTACCATTATGCTAAAAATATAATATACAAAGAAATATGTTACTCCAGAATACGGAGAAATTTCAGTTGTGATCACAAATGTGGTCTTAAGTGCCAAATTATTTGTGTATGTTCCTGAGTCACTCTTTAAAAACTGACAGGTATTATTTACAACCAAACACATTCACTTACAAACATCTTACCTGTCCACAACTTCTCCTTTCCTCTCTCTTGCAATCATATCCAGCAGAGTTTGCCTCAGGTGATCCCTGATGCAGCCGTAACGTACGACTTGATCTCGAAAAATTATCAGGCCCAAGTTGTAGACATTCTCCACATTGTTTTGTTGCACATACACTCGGTCCTATAACAAGGGCATGAACAGCAATAAAATTGCTGCATTCACTGCATTTTTGCTATTCAAAAGTACGAGAGAGATTATTTCTCTGTAATGGAACTATGACCAAATATATTTTTCCCTGTCTTAACAGAAAGAAATTATCTATACCCTCAAAATTCAAAATCAGTCCCATTTTTCAGAACTTAATTTACACTGGAAGTTCTACTTGGCTTAGGAGCATAAGCCCAGCATTTATGACTAAAGCATGCCAGAACAGATCTATAGCCTTCCCACTTTTTAGTCTGGGTGCAGAGGAATCTCCAACTACTGACTAAATTCATAGCACTATTTGCAGGAGGTTTTACTTACCTACTCAAACCCTTCCATCCACCTCTTTCTGATCTTTAAGAAAAATGATTTCATTTCCCTCCCCCCCAGTCTTCCTACCACTCTTTTAGGCAAAAAAATAGTCAATATTCAGTGAAATTCCCTGAAATAGCATCATTAGATAAAGAGCAGCAAATATAGAGCTAAAACAAGAAGAGTTACAATCAAAATCTTTATGGATTAGTACTGCAAAATTGCACCTAAGGACTTCTGTAGACATCCCTCCTTCCACCCTCCCCAAATTCACTTTTATTCAACTTGAGCAATATTTCAAAACCTTGTTATTATCTCACCTATACACTTCCACCCCCCACCAAAAAAAAAGAAGAGAGAATACGTTTTACATTTCAATATATCCTTAAATTCTATCTCCCTATATAATCTCTGTCTATAGGAAGGATCAAGCTCCTCAACTACCCGTTTTTTACCCATCTACCTTTAAAAACCAACGCCAATCGTCAGATCAGCATTTAAAGACTGAATATCCCAAAATCCATCATACAGAATTGACTGAGAGTGCTAAGCAGACCCCGAGTCTCTTACTGCTACCCAAACAAATGCTCCAAAAATTTTTCTCTCCTTTCCTCTCTCCCAAATTAACTCTGAAAAAAGGAAGGCTATTAATAAAGTCACTAGCAGGCAGAAAATACATATAGTTGATTACCAGCCACTACTAGGTCAGACCACTTAAAACAACATTAAGAACAGAAAAACTGAGTTTTTACAACCCCTTTCTGAGATGAGCAATCATTATTTTTGTTAATTTCTGTCAGGGCATAATCCATTCCTCTAATATCATAGTTTGGGCCATTACTAAAAAATACTGCTTTGCTACCATTTAAGCATCAGGACAATGACATTAGAAAAAGCTGCAAGTTTTGTACCCACTCACAAATCCGACTGGGATGTTTTATAAAAATGTACATAGCTATAACAAAACAATAATACTAAAAAAAAAATCAAATTCTATAAAGGATGATGGTCAATTTATGAAATTAAGTATAAAGATTAGCTTCCCCACTGGTTCCATCACTATCTTAAGTGCTTTATCACACTCAGAATTAAAAAGCAAAGCTACTCAAACACCTGGAAAATGAAACCATTAAAAGAATAAATGTTATGCTTCAGACTATAGAAAAAGTATTTTAAAACTGTATGTGTACATAAATCCTGCAATTTCAAAAAATAAAAAGGAACAAGCAGCACCCAATTTAGCAGCTGAATTCACATGGCAAAATTCTTCATATACTAATTATATGCCAGATTCCCACTTGGTGACCAGAGGAAAGCAAAACACTGGGTTCTGCAATTAATGACTGATTTCCCACTCTCTGCCTTCAGACAGGCAGCATTTAATTTAAATGCAAAAACAAGATGGGAACAGGTTCCGGATGCCTACTCCGTGGCTCCTGAAGCAAGCTCAGCTCTGTCTCAGAGCAAAACATTTGCTAATTGGTCTCATGAAGTCAGTTCAATGACTTGTGGTGGGCTAGGTCTTTGGAATAGGTTACTTTTGTTTTTCTGTTATTTAGAAACAGGGTTGTTTATGTTACTTCCTTATTTACAAACCTGCATCACGAACAGAAGTAAATGTGATTCTCAAGTAAGACAAACTTGAAATACCTTTTCAAAGAGATGAAAGAGCAAATTAAAAAGCAGTGTCTAATACCATATAACTTTAAGAGAAAAGAATATAATTATTATTTCAAAAAAATATTCAGGCCTCTGAAGCACAGGCAGCCGGGTATCTAAAAGGATTAAAGCCACGGCCATGACTCATCTGCATAGCTTCTGTTGAGGCAGTGCTAAACACTGCCATTGTGAAACAGTAACTCCTCTCAGTTCATCAGCAGCCTCTGTAGTAGGCCAGACATTTCTACAATACCCAAACCAGAGCAGCCACATTAACATTTCTGATCCTGCTGATTTGCTGATCCTTGGTAACAGATCACATTTGCTGGAAGCTCTCCCGGTCTAAAAAAAGAATCATAGAAAGCCCCGTTTGGGAACAGGTTTGACTGACAAGGCTACACACTACTGAAGTGAAATCACTTCCCACGGGGAGAAGCAGTGGGTGCTTAAAGGTAAGAGTAGCTTTCAGGACACAAGGATGGAGTTTCAGACAGCAATTATTCATAAATTACAATCCTGTTTACACTGCAGAGTAACTCTGATCTGAAGTCACTTACTGTAAGGTACCAATAGCCACATTTTACCCATCTCTGCATGGATGCACTGCCTGGATGATGCAGCAGCCTTCAGACACCCTTGTGTATACAGTAAGTGTCTTTGATCCTACTTCTGGAAATAAAATTAACACTTCTCCCTATTATCTTGTGTCTAAGCCATGGACAATGAGAATCATCCATTAAAACACATGTATCCAACCTGTCAGTGCTGGCCTAAAAAAAACCACCAGCCTTCTGCACAGCACAGACGAGAAGGGAATGCTCTGCCCTCTGAAAAATCCACAGCTGTATTTGCAGGAGCAATTGTTCACTTCCGACAGTGTGTAATTGGCACTACCCATACGCCTGTAATGCAGCCAGAGGCGCGACTGCTGCGCTCGCATACCTGAAACTGCTTTAAATTTAACAAGCACAAGTAGTAAAAGAAGAGACACCACAGGATCCAGTTTAACCCAGTTTCCAAGAATACACACGTCACTCGAAGGAAAGCCCGAACAACTCCAGCTCCATTGCTCCCATTCCATACAGCAGCTGAACAAAGCCCACTGTAGGTATGTTTACCTATGCTGCTGCTGTGAGGCTGAATTTCAGATATGCCCAAATGTACTTTACTACTACAACATGTCTTAGTACCCGACTTGACTTAGCAAAGATGCTACTTAGCACATGACTTTATTGCTTCAGTGCCTCACTGCTTGTTGCAGACAGTGCCAGAATTTACAGAGTGTATTACATTTACTCTGGCACCAATTAGTACAGCCTAATCACGTAAAAAGGAAGAGAGCTCATGCTGTATCCTACAAAATCCAGTGGAAATGCGTAATCTTGAAATTCAGTCAAGGAAACTGGAATGTCTCAAAATAATCAAAGACAAATCTTTACTGTGCAAAAGGTTGCAAAAACCTCACACTACACCTGCAACAGAACTGAAACCAACAGATTTTTACCAGAGAGTAATCACAAGAGACAAGGTAATACGCATTTTTAAAAACGTAACTAGAAGGCAAACTTGAGAGTGTCTTCTGGAAGAGGCTCTGCATGAACAATGAAATTCTGCCATAACCTCAAACAGCAAGCATTCTAGTCATTAAGCACCATAACGCACAAACCCCACTGTACAAAATAAATGCCTTTATAAAAAAGATCTATTTAAATTGATTTTTATTTTAAAAGTGGCAAAATTAAACAGAGGAAAGAAATTAAGGTGGTTTGGAAAGGCGTTTGTTTTGACTTAAATCATATAGGAGCCAACTGGTGAAACAAAGCTGGAAAACAAGCATAGCATTAAAACAGATACAGTTTAGTTTAAGATGTAAAATCACTAGGCTGAAGCAGGCATTCAAGAGATTAAGACCAGAATTCAAGAGGATGTTAGATGTTTTACTTTCACTGATGTCACAGTGTGGCCTGTTGGGCAATAGGTGCATTTCCTGAAACTGATGGGTAATTGAGATGGCCTACAAAGTAAGAGAAGGATTGGGTCATTGGGCTTTACTTACAAACATATGATAATTGCATATACTTCTCCTGGTAGAACACAAGCATATCAATTAACAATGCCTGGTGACTCAGGTTATACAGTGTTTGGTGGTTTTTTTAGATAAAATATTAACGTCAGTTATATTAGATTTGCTTGAATAAAAATGTATAAACAACGTCTGACATAAGCATATTATTATAAACCTACATGTCATTCAGACTCAACATCAGAAAATAAAAACAAATCATTCCTTATTTTATAAAGTTCTTGAAAATTGTTTCTTTGAAAAAGCAGTCAGGTCTGATCTTTCACAGGTCAGATAATAATATATAATTTTGTGGTACTGGCAGCTTTTCCAAACTTTTTGAATGAACACATATTCAAGGCTGGAAGTTTTTTTACTCTTAGTCTCTTTTGAATGAAAAGAATTATGTCTGACTCAACAGGACATCCCAGGGATAAAGCTGAAACCGCAAATCTTTTAAAGTAGTCCTTTTTTAAACCATTGCTTATACTTTAATTTGGATTCAAAGTATGTATTTTCTACTGACAATTTGTCTTAAGTCCCTCCAAGTCAAAGGAAGAGGAGGGAGTCTGCCCATTGTATTAGATCTTCACATTAGATAATTCTACCTAATAAAAATTTAAATTATAACTATAAACCCCATATTCCATTACAGAGGCTTAACAAACAAACATCAGTGCCTCTAAGTTTACATAAGTATTTTAAAAGAAAATTTTCTTCTATTTTTACTATTATATTATAAATATATTTTATTGTGGATAGTTTTTTCCTGTTTCTGTGGGTCTTATTTTGGTACAAGGAAAAAAAAAATCTGTGGGAGGCACATAATTAGTCAAGCAGAGGGCTCAGATGAACACCCACTTGAAATAATTAGGAACTATCACACAGCACACAGAAGGCTACGTAGCCCAGAGGTATTCAAGCTTATTTATTATTCTGTTCTGAATCTAAAAGATAACCAATGAAGTTCAATTTACACTTGTAGGAATTTTGCAGGTTTCCACCTCCTGAAATTTTGGTGAAAAAGAAAAGGCTTGTTGGATGTTTGAACAGCGCTCGCAAGCTTCAAAACGAAGCCAAGCATTGCTCTTCTGCGCACAAACAATACTTAGGAAATGGCTCTCCTGTCCCCCCAGGAGTGGTAACTGAAGCAGGCAACTCTTCCTCAAAGAGAAGATGTTTTGGCCTTTAATATACTGGTCAACCCACTAGAACAAGAGAAGCTTATAAGCCAGTTTTCCCCTGCCACTATTGGAAGGATCAGAAATGTATTGATTTTAAGGGCAGCAGATAACATTGCATTATCCACTACTTTGGACCATCCACCACCTCCTGTGCTGAAATGATGTATAATATTGGCTAAAACACAACACCTACTCCCCTAGAAAGCTCTGGATTCCATTTTCCAACCTTTCTGACAATTCACCAATCTTCGGTAGATTAATCTAATCATTGCCTATTCTTGAATAGGCCTAGATGCAGATAGCAGCAATTGATTTGTATTTGTCCTTCACAAACAGATGAGGGAGTCCAGGATTTCTCATAGCAAAGACAGTACATCTTCAAAATAATCTGTCCATCTGCCTTTTGGCATGATAAGATACACAAATCGTTCAGTGTCACTGAAGGCATTTTATCCAGCACTCTTATTTTTTGATACGTGGTCTTTTACCTACTGAAATAAAACAAACCAACTCCCCCAACACAAAGGCCAGTAAATCCATTTAAAAAATGATGTTTGTGATTCTGTAATTACTCCAAATTCTTTAACTTGTAGTAGTTTATTAACCAAAGAGGACTTCACAGCTAATCCAAATGTGGTCAACATCACAGCATGAGATCTTTAACGGCAATAAGGCAAGATCTTAACTCCAGCTGTTTAGCAAATAGAGTACAACTCCAGTCAATTTGCTTTTTGGACCAAAAAAGTCCATTATTGTCTGTCCTTCACTGTCAAGTACTGCATCAATTATTATATTTAGGATGGTATCTTGGAGGGAAAAAAATTTACACGAAAAACACAGCATCTCAACCCTTTCTTTTGAAGTCAAAACCTCTGTCTAGAAACTAAACAAAAATACGCTCCTGCATCCTAGAACACCCCCAGCATTATGGGAATTTTAATACATACCAACTATCTAAAGCATAACACAATCCAGACACAAAAATGTCAGGCCCTCTCTCTTCAAAAAAAAAGCCTTTTCTGTCAGCTACAGGTAAGAAATTGCAAGCATGCAACCAAAGATGACACTCTATGTGCACTGCTTAATTTTCTACACAAGTTCTTCAAGAGCACCAAAGGATCCAACTAGAATTTAACATTCAAGGACACGCACTGTACCTAAGCAAAGTTATTTCCTTCATATCCTAAAGCTTTCAGAACAGCTACACTGAAGTTTCAGGAGGCTTTACACCATCATGTTTCCCACAGAAAGCAAACACCACTAGCTGAACTAACATCTAAAATCAGCCAGAATGGGTCTGACTAGCTTACTGTGTAAGAACTGAGGAGTTCAACTATTTTTTAGATCAATTTTTCAAGTGATAATGAAATAACCTAAGAGATGAATCCAATTACAATTTGTCAAACACCTGTAGCAGTCTTGCATGCACACAGAAAATTCAAAGCAAGGGACAGAGAGCAGTCTGGAAAAAGACTGGTAAGCATGCCTTGGTTTTTACTCCTCTAGTTTATTTGCTTGGATTTGTCAAAGACAATTTACTACACTGTTAAATGTGTGACATAGCAGAATACCCACCATATACATCAGAATGTCTCTAATCATCACCATTGCTGTTTGATGATCATTCCACGCTTGGTTTAGTGTTTGTAGAAAGTTGTTATTCAAGGAGTTTAACACATCTTCTCGCACCTGACGGGAAAAAGATATATTGACATAAACTCAAGTCAGTTTCTCCTGCAGCATTTAAATCTTAAACTTAGCTTCAGCACAAAAATTCTTGCTCCTCTGTGGACGTGAATTTTGCAAACAAGTTCTTGCTTTTCCTGGGTGCTGACTATCCCTACCTCGTATTTCCCTTCTGTGGAAAAATAAGAAAAATCATGCTAAAAACAAGAGAAACAAAATAAACATGAGTTTTAAATTGCAAAGGAATTACTGAAATCTTAAATGTTGAAAATAGTCTTTGACAATTCCTCAAAGCTTTTATTTCCTGTGTTATAGTGTTTCAATTGCTGGTAATTTTACTATCACAAGTAATTTCAGAACATTGGGTAGTAGCGGTAAATGCTACAAACAGGAACAAGCACAGGTAGAAAATTGGCCATGATGACATTTAGAGACATGTATTTATGAGAGATGTATTTATAAGATAGCATAAAGATGCAGCAAACAACAGTTCTGAAAGAAACCAACTGCTTGGTGAAGACCAGACTCTTACATTAATATCAACAAGACTTCAAAGAAAAAAGAAAGTCATCTTTGTTTTTTATGAATGTATTTGCAATTTGCAAGTTGATCTGTCTCATCAACTTCAGACTTTATGCCTCTTTGCCACTACTCTCCCTACTAAGAAAAAAACCCATCCAGTTCCATATTTTGATTTTACACAGTAGGCATATACTGCAGTGCTCAAACTTGAAACTAATGTCAAAAAGAAACCTGTGGGAATATAGAAAAATTGTATCAGAGTTAACAAAATGTGGGAACTGACTTTTGACATAACATGCAAAATACATTCTGCCTCCTGTTGTAACCAAACAGAATGTTCACATTTATAGATTTGTATGGATACTTGGCTGATAGTGTAAATTTCAGTACAGAAATTCATATAGGGAAAAAAATACACATGTCAAGCAGCCACAAGCTGCACCAACATCTCATGCAACCACCTGAAAGGTTTCATTCTGTCATTTCAGTTTTATGAAGTTATTAGGCCAAACCAGGGTAACGGAATTCTGTCTGCCACACTACTAGATACACTCACAAACTCAGATGAGCAAACCAGAGACAGAGCATGGCACATCATCCAACACAATGGTCTCAAGAAGCTCTGGAAACTTATTCCAGTAATATTCACCTTGTTACTGCATCCAGGCCATATAGGTATGCCTAGGTTGTTCAAAGTTTTCTTACCTCTTCAAACACCTACTCTGCAGGCCTGAGCAAGGCCTCTCCTCCTTGCTTTTGGAAAACATAATATGCAGTTATAAGCACTGCTTAGCTGCCTCATTCTTTCTGATCATGATAGTCATTTACCCTCTGGTCTCCCAGATGTGTGCTTTGTTGTCACCCAATCTCCATAGTTTTTAGCCAAAACATAAATATGCATTAAAAACTTCAGCAGACATCCTTGTGAAGAATATGCAGAATCTCCCAGAACAAGACAAACAAACACGACGTGGTTGCTTTCACTTCTTTGGTCAGTATGGAAAAACATTGGAAACATTATTTGGTAGCTCATCCACACCGATAAAAGTTACCAAAGCATTATTAGATTATAAGCACAAATAACCAAGGTAGTTATTGATCAATTTAATGACAGCCTTTATTTTAACAACACAGAGGCAGTGTGCCTTTATAATTGCACACATCCCACATCCATCACACTAATCCTGCTGGGCCAGCCGGTGCCAAGTCACACAGCAACTGGTAACAAAAGGAGGTGGATACTTGCCACCAGGTAGCACTGACAACCTGCTTCCAAGCAGGCACCAGCACACTCTGCAATAGTGGCACCTCTGCTCCATATGGTATGCCACGTGGATTTCTGGAAGTGTGCTTGAAATTCAGGAATGGGTGCTGTACAACGGAACTACCTTCAGCGTTTCCCTGTGGAGCTTCTCAGTGACATTCTTCTAGGTTTATTTTAAACTGCAGAGAGGTTTGGAAAGCCATTCTTTCAGCTGCTACAAAAGCCAACCAAACTATTGCCAAGCAAATTATTGCTTACAACAACTTTCTAGTTAACAAGTGTTCAACACATTCCTTGTATGGGCCATTAATTCAGCAATACTACAAGGAAAGTGCTATAATGCACAAGGTTTAGCCACATCTTAGCCATGCAAAGGTGCAGTCACACCACTTTGGTAGAATAAATGATCTGAAGTAAAAAAATGCACATACCCACATTCTTCGAACAAGAGACAGAGCTGCTACTCTGCCAAAGCCTTAGAAAATTTCAGTCTTGAATGTTACTTTCAATTGGCTGAGCTGGTTGTGATTTCTGTGACAATATTTGCAGTTACGAAGTAAATTAAAGGGAAAGCCAGCTTAAATAGGACTATCCATACACAGACTTACTTGAAAATACATTAGCAACTTCGTAATATATGTAAGACCTTCTTATAGTTGCAAGGATGAAATCTTGTGTATAACTTCAGGCCCAACTGTATTTTATACTGGATACAGCTCTTCAGGAAATACAGAATCCGCCCCCCAAATAAGTAGTTTGTTGGCATAAGCTTTCAATACCTTTAAATAACTCTTTATTAAGTGTACACAAAGAAGACTTATGGCCTACTATTTCTTTCTTACAGTGCCTGGCCTGATGCAGCAGCACAAATAGTTCAATTATGTAATTTCCACTACTGTAAGGACAGCCAGAACCTCCTGAGGGGAGCAGCAATACAGAACAGCACTTTCTGAACTAAGGCCTCAAGCTCTCAGAACTTTTATTATAGTTTCTTTTAGAAAAATCCAAGAAGTCTAAAAGATAATATTCTAAAACCTTAGGAGTCCCAAGTAGGTTGATGGATTGACTACCAGAAATGTCTGTTCATCCCTGCAGCCGCTATCCTACTGCTGAAAGGAAAAAACAAACACTGAAGGACGCTGGGGATTCTGCACTGTTACGTACTTTCGAGCAATTCCCTCACATCCTTTTGCTCTCCATATAATAGCAGACTTGCTCAAGATCATCTGAAAACATCATTAAGAAAATATAAAGGCAGATAACACTTCATACATTGTCAGTCAGGCTTACAGTACACTTTAATGCTCAATAGGTAATTTGCCTCCTACACAACTTCTCATGCCATTCCTCCCTATTTCATTGATGTTATGGAAATAATTTCAAAGTCTCTGATGGAGATGACTCTCATCTCTCCCTTTTCTCTGCAACAGTAAGAGCAAATTTTAAAGCTTGCAAAGGATCCCAGACATAACTTTTTAAGTCCCAGAGTAGACACGCTTCTTTCAGCCTATACCTGCACAAGCACCCCACAGCATTCCTTCTGCACTGAACGCTGCCACCATGACCAGCTCTGTGCCCTCCTGACCAAAGGTGTTCTCACACGCCTGCCTGTACTGTTATTCTGAAACAGCAGGTACTGGACAGACCCCTGAGGGACATCACTTGTCACTGATGGCCATCAGGACTCTGAGCCATTGACCACAGCCAATCGGTGCGACCACCCAACAAATTTCTTATCCATTTAACTCCACTCATTGAATCTCTCTCTTTCCAATTTAGACAGAAGAAGGTTTTGGGGGACCACGTCAAAAGCTTCTCAGACGTCCAGAGAAATCACATCTGTAGCTCTTCCCTTGTTCACTGATGTGGGCACTCCTTCACAGAAGGCCACTGTGTTGGCCAGGCAAGACTTGCCCTTGGTGAAACTGTGCTGGCTGTCCCAAATCACCTCCCTGTCATCCATGTACCTTAGCACAGCTCCTAGGGGGAGTTGCTCCACGATCCTCCCAGACACAGAGGTGAGGCTGACAGGTTGTAGTTCCCAGGGTCCTCCTCTCTACACTTCTGAAAGACGGGTACAATGTTTCCCCTTTTCCAGTCACCTGGAACTTCACCTGACTGCCAAGACTTCCCAAATATCATGGAGAGTGGCTTGTCAACTACGTCAGCCAATTCCCCTCAGGACTCTGGCATATACCTCATTGGGCCTCACTGATTTATGCATAAAAGGAACATTAAAAGTATTATCCCGTAAACTTTTTGACTTCAACTTTTTTTTAAACTGTAACATAAATGATGTTGCTTATCATCAAATGGTTTAGAGAGCTGTAAACTAAGCTCTGTGTATTTTAAAAACACTTAACGTTTGTGCGAAGTAGTAAGACTAGGCTTGAGAAGTGTGAAGGAAGACCATCCACATCAAACCACAAGATTGTCAATGGGCAAAAAAGGGAGAAATCAGTGAAGTACCAGATGCACAGGAATTAAATACTTGAATTAAGATGAAAAGTTTCAATACTTTCAAAATTCAACAGTATTTTTAAATAGCTCTACATGTACTATACTTAAATAATGATATTAAAGACAAGTTTTAGCATGTCCTTACCCTATAGTAAAAACAAGGTAGTTCAAGACAGCTGACTTCTCTCAGTGATGCAGAGTACCTGGCTCACTACTGCCTTCATCACACAGCCAGAACATGGTGATTTGGAACTACAAACCATTGCGGTCTGCAAGTCTAAAACCAAGCATACTTGATAGTAACTCGCTTGTATCACCTTGTCTTGATCATATTTGCACCTATTATTTTATTTACAATTAAACAAGCTGTAAAGACAGTGCACTGTATAATGTTTCCTTGTTGAGAAGTTAAATACTTTTCCCATTAGTGTTTGGTTACTAATTAAAATGCTGAATAAGCACAACTTTCACGTGGCAATTCAGTAAGCATAAAGCATAAATACATTTAACCATGCCTCACCAAAAATGAAGGCTTGTGCTTTCCAAGCTTTAAAACTACTTGTAAAAACAACTGAACATACACATTGCCTCTACCTAGTCTCTTCATCTACTGTTAATTAACCAGCATGACTGGAATATCACAGGAATGCAGATTTTTTTCTAAAAAGATAACCCGGAGATGTGGGCAGCAAATGATAACCATGGCTCAATGATTATTGCAGTTTCAAATTTGGGGCTAGCTCCTCAGCAGTGCTCCCTGAACTGAGTATAGTTCTTCAGTAAAATCTATTCATCTGTGATCACTTCCATTTTTATAAAAGTTACAAAATTTAATGAACAAGATTTCAGTTGGCAAAATCCCCCTCTTCTAAATTCCAGCATCCACCACTGATTCTCTGAATAGAAGTTTTACAAAGACTAGTGATGAGAGCATTTATTGTTCATCAGCTACTTAAAATTTACCAGAGAATTGCTCTTGGAAAGAGACAGCAAATATAAAAGATTTTGCTAAAATTTCTATGACAAAATGTGAGGTTAAACAAAACTTCTTTTTTATCTATCTTACAACAAGTACTAATGGCACAAACATAAGATGTTATTATAGAACTGATCCTATTCTTGATAAACAATGTACTTTTTTTTCCATACTTCCATCTGTAAGTGCCTCAACATAATGTGTCTAAGTAAACATTCAAAAGGGACAAACAGTAGCTTTGAGTCTATATAAGTTTTTGTTATTGTACAGAAATTTTTGGCATAAATCACATTTTTTTAGTCTTTTCCTTGGATTATTTAATTTATAGGCTGGCATCATCAGAATAATTTAGCCTCTTTAACTCTACAGCAATTAACTACTAAAACTCTGTTAGCCTTTCAAAAAGCTTTGGTCATCTATTTTTATGTTACCCACACATATGGATATAATTTGATTAATCACAAAGACCAGAACACTAGGTCATCAGTGAAGATTTTTTTTAAAGCATCAGATACAGGAGTATTAAGTGTCAGAAAGGCACTTCTCTACACTGCTGTCTGTGCAGTCCCCTCAGCCTCTGCACTGAAAGTACAAACTCAGAATCTTCTGCTCTTTTGTCAGCCTGCCACAACCAGCACCTCAGAATAATTAATTCTGCAAATGCATAATTTTTAATATGCAAAATAGCTAGGAACTAAGATAAGTTGCAGAATACCTAGGAACAAAGATTAAAAACATCCCTCAAATTAAACCAGGATAAACTAAAGCCTACGAATAATAAAAGTTTAGTGTCGTGATTATTAAGCACATAGGCATACACGAGAACAAGGCACAAAAAGCCTCAGCCATTTGCCACATTTTTTATGAATAGTACAGATTATGAATGCACAGATAATGAAACCAGAAGTGTTTGAGAGCCACAGATGTGCTACAATTATAGAAAAGAACTGCAAATTATTTAGCCACTTCATAGAGGATGTCTCCTCTGGTGCAAACAGTAAAAAAGCCTCACATTCAAAGCAGTTTTAGACTGTACTTGTCTGGACCACACCTTTGAAAACTAAGATTTTAGAAAAGAAATAACACATTTCTCTGCCACAGCAGTAACTCCAGTTGGAATGCACAAAAAAGTCCCCAAGCATCCTGCATTATTTGGCCATAAATCTCCCATCCATTCTCTGTAATTCAGCCAGAAGTAATCATCCAAGACACATGATGGTCTCTGACTTTCCTTTTCAGATCTTGTAAAAACAGGACAAAAATCTGATACTCCATCTGAACCCACAGCCAGAACATGGGATCGAAGTGGACACATATCTCCCTGCTATGGATGTTTCCATGAGGAGTAAGGCAGGCATCTCCCATACGCTTAGAATCCTACTGCCACAAAATATTATCTGGAGTCCTAAAAAGTGAATTTTAAATTTTTCCACTTACATTTGTTAATCAGTTCTAAACTTCTCTCAAACACTAAAGAGGTCATTCCATGGTTTAACACAAGACCTGAAAACTCCTTTCCCCAGATGATACATCTTCAGAAACAGAAAGTTTCTGCATATCATTTTGACTGACTTACATGGTTTTGCAAAGGCTGACGTGGCAGAGTGTGAACTACTCAGGACTTTCGCTATTGCTGAGCTGCCGGTTTTGAACAGTGCCTACCGCCTCTTCAAATAGTATAATCCCAGCACAGTTGTCTCATTAACTTGTGAATTAGTTCATTAGCCCATAACAAACAAGTTCTTACATTGGTATTTATTTTGTTCCACAGATGAAAAAACTGACTGGCAAACAACACAAAATTTGGCCTCAGAAAGTCACACAATGCCACCAAAAACGCCACAAACCTTCAAAAAAATTTTATCAGCTCTTAACAGTTGTTCTTCAAAATAAAGTTGTTTCCCGTTACACATTTTCAAGTGCTTCCTATGGTCTGCCTTCCATCAGTAACTCACAACAAACAGTACCTGAAACATGAAACCATTTGAGCTTGATGTTAGCTCTATGCTACCATTTTGGAGAGAAGCTACACAACTGCAACACAAGGTAACATTATAAAGATAAACTTTCTGTCATTTAAATAACTGTTCAGAGTTCTTTCATATAAGACACTTCTATATTAATTCATAAATGGACAAACCTTGTTTATTAGATGCTCAGTGACCACTTCTCTTAGTCCAGTGTAGAGTTTCTCACCATGTTTATGCAACACCATTGTATAAGCATTTCTATACAGCTCCTCAAAACTGAGACCACTGTTGTTCTTACGCTGAATCTCTTGGATTGCATTTTTCAGAAGGTCCCAAATGCTGTTCACATATTTCTCATCCATAGTCATCTGTAAAAATAAAACATTACATTACTGTTTAGAACACGAAAAAAAGAATATAGATAATGAGATAATTGCTCTGCCCCATCTTGTTGATTCCATTATGACAAGATTTCTCAAACTTTATTAAAAGAGTAACAGTATTTATGAAACTAGTACAGATTTCAAGGAATATTTATGAAAATTGTAATTTGTAAAAGTTTAATAGTTTTTCATTTCAAAGCTGCAAATCCCCAGAATCCAACTCCAGAGCCTTTGAAGTTGGAAAGGCAGGTAACAGTGGACACGAGTCTCTTCCCTATTCTTCCACAGCATTAACACTAATAGATGGTTAACTTGCATTCCATATTAACACATTATTTGGCACCTCACAATCTGTACTGCTTAATCTGTTATTCAGATGCTGTAAACTTCAGTAAATGTACAGAAAGAAAGAAAAAAGAAAGATTCAGAGGAGAGAAACTCTTAAAAGAAATAGTCTCAATACAACAGCAAACTTCTAATACTTAGCGTGAATCATTTCACAGTTGTGCTTTACCAATGCAAAGGTGTTTCAATATATGATGTTTTATAGATAAAGCAGTAACTGGGATTGCAAGTAAGTGTAGCAAAAAAAAAAAAATCAGATGCCAGTATTGCTTAAAGTCTGTGACTCAGCCGAGTTTCATCATGCAAATGAAAAAAAAAAAAAAAACCCAAACACTTTTAAACTGAACCAATCTAAAAAGCAACGTTTAAAGTTAAGTTTGGTTTCATTTATACAAAATCAGGAACTGATTTAGCATTTTATAGCTAAAGAAAAAGGCTGAAGAGAGAAGGGGAAAAAGCTGCTATTGCCAGAATTACTATGGGAAGTGAAAATATCCCAGAGTCTATCAATACTGTCAAAGTAGTCTTGAAAATAGGAGCTGAAAGTATTAAAAGAATAAAGAATAATGGTATGACATTATAGAGGAAAATCATGACCAGCCCTAATCTACCTCTCCTTCCACCAAAACACAATAAAATGAATAGAGGAAAGATATGAAGACTATATTTGACTGCACTTGTAACCAAACATAATTATTTAGCCGAATTTTTTTCATTCCAAGTATATCTTAACATGTATTTTCAAAATATCATATCGAGTCTTCTAGGCATGATAAATAACAATACAGCTCACAATAAAGAAAAGCCATTCATCACTTCCTTGGAAGGGAATGGGCTTCTGAATAAAATCAAAACAAGACACACAATCTTCTATCCTGCATCTTTTGGAGTTTTGGTTAAACACAAGGATTTTTATTATAAAAATAATCCTATTGCTACTTTTTCCACTCCTCTGATACCAGATTCACTTGACTACTAAGCTCTATGTACCCCAAACTTAAGATGTGTCATTACATATCTAAAAGCAAAACCAAAATAAAATCAAACACGTTGAAAAATTTTAGCTCCCTATCTCCTAAAAGCAAAGCCTCAAAGTAACAGAGGAATGGTGGATGGAATGTCACAGGTCCCTCCAGAGTTCTTCCTCATTCTGCTATGCACAGCATTGAAAGGTCAGTAATTTTGGTTTTAATTTGCATTTGCTACATTGGTGCTTCTTCAGGGAAGTTATTTTCTACAGCCTTCCCGAACCAGCAATTTTACAAGTACTGATAATGAAGGCAACCATTTAGATTTGCAGACAGCAATCCAAGTAGATTGCTGAAATCTTTTCAGCTTTCCTTTCAAAAAACCAAGGTTTTGTTTTCAAACAAAGCAGAGACTCCCCTTGCTAATCAAAAAACTCTCAGCCAACACGACCTTTTTATCTCAACTGCAATTTAATTGCACACTGTATTCAAAGAAAAGGTAAGATCTGTATAAACCAGGCAAATCACTGGGCACCAGTTTGCAGAGGTATTACAGTGCTCCTGTTTCTGGGTTGGCCACAGTGAACATCTCCGTATGTTACACACAGAGATAAAGCAGCACATCTGATAATTCAGATCCGTTCAGCAAAAAGCTAAAAGTAAACTGTTTGATTCTCGTACTTTTAATCCAAATGCTATTTAAAAAAATGAAGGAATGATTGCAACATTATTTGCTCCAAAGTCCCTGAATACAAACAAGAACACAGAGCTCTTTGCCACTTAAAAATTGACACACCACAAGCTACTCTGAAAGCACAAGAAAGATCCATAGAAGGCAATTTTAAGGAGTACACATCTCCATAGGATAAATATACAGAAATATATGAAAAAGTATTATAAAATTATCTTATTACCTTTTAGGATTAAGCATTAAAAACTCTGCTTTTCAATGCAGCTTCCTATTCTGCTTCTGACTCAGATTAACATCTGTGAGGTTTTATGGGAACAGGTTTGCTCAAGTTCTAGGATATCAAGTTAGAAGAGCACTGCCTTCCAAAAAGATCTAGCATAGCTAATTTGTTTGCAGCAGTGTTTTCTAACAAAGCAAAGACTCCTAATATTTTAAATAATTCCATTCTATTTGGCAGTAAGTCACTGCAGTAAAGTTTGAGCAAAAATGTATTATTTCCTCTCTGCTGCTGAAAAGCTGTTTAGCATTTGAGCAGAAGAAGTCTTCCTGTATTCTCAAGGGTATGTAAGAAGTGCAGTGACTAAATCTATTCTTGGATTATTTAACTCTTAGGTACATCTCTTTTCACCCCCATTTTTTAAGTCAGGCTTGTAGGCAGATTCAAAATCCAAACAAATAACCAGTAAGTTTTTGAGGCTGCTGGAACACTGGCATTTTTCAGAATTCTCTACAAAAGCATCTCTGAAAACAGAACTGCGATCCTAATCCCCCACTCTGACCCAACAATGAAGATTTATGCAACTCTCTAGATCCCTAGCAACAAAATCTGTAAGAGATCCACTTCCACAAATACAGGATCAGAGCCCAGATGTTTTTCTGTGTTCATTCCCAGATTTCTTCTAATGGTTATATTTTAGAAGTGAAATTCACAGTTAGAATACAGTTGCCTTGCTTGTGTCTTGTACTCTTGCAGATTTAAGCAGAACCCAGACTGCTGCTTCTGCTGGTCCTTGAAAAAAACCACACGTTTGGAAAGGCTTTCAGAAGCAAAATCCCAGTAATTTCAGTAGTGTCTACACCCAGATTCACCAAGATAGTAAGAAGCCAGTATCCAAGCAGAGGAAATGTGTTAATGTACTCGCGCTTATCTGAACATTACCTTTCTTGGGGAATGGGAAAGCGACCAAGTCTGTTATTGGCAAGAGAGAGAGCTGTTTATAAGAAGCCGCTGGTTGGAAAACTTCCACACACTGCTGCCCAAATGCTAATGATTCAAAGATGCAACTCGAGCACAAACATCTGAACTCAGAGTGCAGCACAAGTACATCTTGAGAAAATTAGACTAAAATGTCAGTGTACACGAAAGTGCAATCATTTCACAAAAAAGAGACTGCAAAGGACTCAAAAGGTCCTTTATTCCACAGTGCAGGATCAGATACACTCAAGCCCCTTCCTTTAACAATGTTTGTCTACCCTATTAAAATCATCAAGTCAAATAAACAATCATTGTCAGCAATCTATTGCCACTATCACCTGTAAAGCAGGTAAAGCTGGTAACAGTCCTGAAGGGACTTCTCAGTCTCTCCCTCCTAAAAGCTTAAGAGAGGCACCACCTCTTCCAAGTAACCTACCAGCATTCAATCAGAACAAGCAAACAGCTCAATCCTCGTTGTTTTCTGATTAACATGTAACTTCACACAAAATGTTATTGGCCCCCTTCTAGTCATGCAGTTCAAAGGGAAGTGCAACATCCCATTCCTAGGGGGAAGTAACAACCCCATGCATTAATGCCTGCTGGGGCCAAATGGCTGGAGAGCAGATTTGGCAGAAAAGAACCTGAGGCTCTTGGTGGACATCAAGCTGATGACAAACCAACGGGCCCTTGAGGCAAAGAAGATTAATGGTATCCTAAGCTGCATTTGGAAGAGCTGCCAGCAGGCCAAGAGCTCTACTCAGCACTGAAAAGACACATGTAGAGCACTGTGCCCAGTTCTGGGTTCCCCAGTATAAGAAAGACATGAACATACTGGGGAGAGTCCAGTGAAGGGCCACAAACAACCCTCTGGAGCACCTCTTATAAGGACAGAGTCAGCCTCTAGAGCCAGCCTAAAGAAACCTTGCAGGGATGAAATCAGTGTACGTAAAATCCAAAGGAAGGATATACTGGAAAGGGAGCAAGCCTGTGAAGTGGAGCCCAGTGACAGAACCAGATACAACGGGCATGAACACAGGAGATTCCTCATGAACATCGTGAAAACTTTTTTGTTGTGTGGGTGACCAAGTACTGGCACAGGTTGCCCAGAGAGGCTGCGGAGTCTCCATCCTTGGAGATATTCCAAAGCCATCTGGATACAGTCCTGAGCAACCAGTTGTAGGTGACCCTGCTTGAGCAGTGGGGAGGACACCACGACCTCACGAAGTGCCTTCCAACCTCAACCACTGCGTGATCTGATGATACACATTACAGCTGTAGACTGAGGAAGTCAGAAAACCAGGGCTTCCTCAGTAAATGTGACCTTTTCAAATTGCCTGTACCAGTCTTCCAACAGAAATGCATTGTAGGATAACAAAGGTGAGCAACAAAATACTTGTGGTCATCAGCAGAACCTGGCATTTGTTCCCTAGCTTATACCAACTACAGTCAAAAAACAACACTAAAACTACCAGATGCAGGAACATACAACATATCTGCTGCTGGAAATCCATATTACTTTATAGAGAAATAAATGCTTTGGTGTATAATTTCCATTCTATTTACTTTAACTTTTACAACAGTTTCCTCTGAACACAACTTTATTCCATGTTCTTGTCAGTTTTTTTAACTTGTCATCATTTTGCCCTTAACACTACAGAGCTTGCTCCTTTTATATAACCATGCTTGAAATGCTGTGAATTGCAAGGAAAAATTACAGGAGTAAGCTGCTAAGAGCCTGCTGAACTCTCGATAGTTTACAGCAGCTTAAAGCAGCTACTTAGTGTTCTTAACAAGAGAACAGAAAGAAGTTAAGAAAGAAGTGAGGAAGAGGTAAATAATGTCCTACAGAGTGTCAGTAGGAGTATCCACAAAGATCCACCAGCAACACTGACACACAAACCAGTACTCTCAAGGCTGGCGACCAGACACACCTTCTCATCCTTCTCGCAGAAGAAATTTCTAGACAAGTTCTACAAAGTTCCCACAAAGATCTCAGACCAGACAGGCCATTGTTAAATCTCAGAAGTTTTAACAGACTGTCAACACACTTGCAGGACATTTTTACTCTCAAAAAGGTTGCAAACACTACTACTCAGTTTTTCTACAGCATAGCTGCAGAGTGTTTATCACAATTCTACACATTAGCAGTGAAACACGTCAATCTGAAAGTGATTACTGCATAACAAGGCTTCTCAAAGCTTTCAGAAAAAGCAACCATCTGCCTCATTCCTTTCCATGACATCCTTCACAGGTCTAATACCACAGAACACTGGGACAAGAACCAACTGAAATTACAGAATACAGGTGTTTATGCTCTCTACCTTGAAGGAAGTGAGTGGATACCAACAATTAAAGTTAGTTAGAAGTGCTGAGAGTAACATTTGCATCTAGTAATTGCAACCTATTCTCACTCCCCCATTTCCTATCCCTCAGCAGAAAAAAGGAGAGGGGTCCGACTGCTGTCATTTAAAACTGCCATCACAGGGGCACAGTCCACGAGGCAAAGGAGACTGTCACCAACAGTCTTCCCTTCCACTGCAAGATAGGGCATTCATCAAGATGGTAATAAATAGTCTGTTACACAATAACTCAGTATCCTTAGCCTGTATCCTTCATTCTGGATGAAGTTTGGCTGAGGTTATCCAGAAGGGCAAGAGCAGCACATTTCCTGCCTCAGAACCTAATCACTGTTTGAATTTTTATAAACCCTTTGAATATTGTTAATTTAAAAGACAAGAATTTAAAATGACAGCGATATATAGACTAGCATTTGCTCCAAGAATATCTCTGAAAAATGGCATATTAAGATATGGAACTCCATTTTTTTTCAACTACAGAGCAGATAAAATGTACTCCTATTAATGTCAAATGGAGGGCTCAATATCCACACTTTTCTGAGTTCTGAAGTTTTTCTCACTATGTAACGATGAGTATATCTGGAAGAGGATGCATGGGCTACACACACCCTCCCACGAAAAAACAAACTGATCTCTGAACAACCAAAACCACCGTACACAAAGTTCCTCAACAGTGAACAGGTTGACTGTGACACACCAAAAACATGACTGGAAGCTAAGAGAAGGAGCATGAAGAAAGTCAGGGGCACCATGTCTCACTGCTCTTCTCCTGAATCTGGGCTATTAATCTTAGGACATCCGTCAAAAGTCACAGGGAAGTCATAGAAATCTGCTATCAAAACTGTCCTAATAAGTAGGACACCTTTTGCTCCTAGGTGACCTTTAGCAACAATCAAAGATGACAATAGAGTATTATCCACATTTCCTAAGGAGTGTCAGGAAATGCCTATTACACTATTATACTCCCTCAGAGGGTGTGTGTGGTGGGGGGGGAATCAATGCCTATAGCTTGCTTATGACATCTGCCAGTTGTCATTTACAAGATTGAATATTGACACAGTTTTTAAAATCTGTGTTTTGTTCTTCACTCTTCCATTGATATTCAAGCATTGCCCTTGTTTGGGTGGACAAACCCTACAACAAACTTCTCCAGATTCCTCCTGCAAGGAATATTCACAGCCTGTACCATGTTCCATTCCAGGCTCAGAAGAAGAGCTGAATAACCAGTGCTGAGTGAAATCCTCTAAAGGCCACGGGAAGAATCAACTCTAGTCTCACCCTCGGAAAGGCTTGAGCCTCTGCAGGCAGGGCTGCATGACAATACTTACTCAGTAATAGAAATGCAGGAACTGCAATATCCACTTCTCCTTCCCAGGCTTTACTCAGCAGAAGCAAGCAGAACATGCAATTAAATCAAAGAGGAGTCCTCCTTCTCAACTGAAACATCCAAGAGCTGCAGTATTTTAGGCGAAACCCTTTCCTTCTCCACTTTGCTTGAACGGGTTCTGCAGCACTGAAAAGCTGTTCTGCCAGCACAGGGCAGATGGGTTAAGTAGCCTAAAAGTGATTGCTCCTTAAAAGGAGGAGTCACTTCCTGCACAATGATTGACACATTTGGTTTACCTCCAAGGCACTGTCTCAGAGCATGCTGGTCTCTTCACAAGACAAGTGCTACTTTGGGGTAGGAGCTTGAAGAGGAAGGGGGGGAGGGGGGGGGTTGGTTGGTTTTAAGCTTTACAGCAAAATGTAATACGCTCCAAGAACTTCCTATTCTACTAAATCCCAGGAAGAAAGATTTATTTCTTCTCTCAAAATGCAACATTTGCCTGCATTATAGCTAGGCCTAACAGAGTTTCACTACACAACAGCAACATTTAACAGCCTACACGAAAAGTTTAAAACAAGTCTTAAATAAAGCAAGTAATACTGCAGCAATAGTTTTGACATCTGCCAGTTGTCAAAATCTTTAGTCTTGCAAATCTACGGAACATAAAATGCTGATGGGAAGGGGGAAAAATTGAGACAAACAACTCCTCCCAAACACCTGCTTCATCTGAACCGAGCCTATGAACTACGTAAATTTGAGCAGCCATCACTTACTAGATAAACACAAGGCAAAAGATAAATAAAGCTTTTGTTTCATTTCTTTAAAAAAATGCAAAAAACAGAGACACTCTGAGGAGGCAAACAAAATGAAACACAAAGTTACACAGTGGTGATTCTGTGAACATAGACAACTTTCTTCTTACAGACCTTTGCACACTTTGCCAACACTATCCCATACCAATGAGCAACTACAAACTGTTATACTCCCCAAAAATCAACTTACGGGTTCACTTTGCAATTTATGATGTTCAATTTACAAAATGCACCTTCAATCACTCTGTTAATACAGATAAAAAGAACTCTCACTAATACAGACTAAAGCAGAATATTACTTGTCTGAGTGGGCCAATGAAAAATGAATGCTGGCTCACCAATCTCATTTTTCATCCAGTTATTGGTATATATGGATTCACACAGAGCAGTCTCCAAGGTTCTCTATAAAAACTGTATCAGTTGGTTAAGTAAAAACTTGGGATAATCAAAGTTGGTAACTCTGCCTGAATCTGTGATCACTTACACAAAGTTTAACTCTGTCTCTTCCACATCATCCGCCTTACTACTTATTTCCCACAGGACCCAAATTCCTTGAAATAAGCATATGTTTATTCAGCAAGGATTAACGGATGTTGTCCTCCAACAGGACTGGATACTGAGGAAAAGCAAAGAAAACACAACAACATTAAGTTCTTTTCAATATAAAGTTTCTAAGATGCTACTATTTACACTAAAGACTTTACTCTATAGTTGCATGCTTTGCCCAAAGAGGATAGCAGAATAGTATTTAATTAAAATACAGAAATCCAAGTTTTTAAATAACATCTTTTTTTTTTTTCCAGCATGTGCAGACAAATCTAAATGTCTTTCAAATATCAAAAGGCATTAGTTGTGAATGAGTAAATCTCTCCTGCCACGATGCCAGCTTCTGCCCACCTGACATTACATTATGAAACTTGGGTTTTTTTAAACTTGTATTTAAAAGAAAACAATTAATTGGTTTTGTTCAAGCTTCTAGAAGAACTGAACTGGTAAGAGGCTAAATCTAGGAAGTTCTAGCTCAAAAGATAGTTGTCCCTGATACAGAATGGAAGTGTTTATACAGCCAAAAGAGTGACATTGCCTGTATTATTAACCAAGGCTCTTTCAAAAACATTCAGTGACATTTCTACAGTGCTCATTACTACAGCACCTGAAAACGGAGGAGGACTATAAAACACCTGCAATGAAACGACTGATTTCCCAAGAGCACTTCACACTAACAAGGGTAAAGAAGAACTGTCTGTGCTGCTGTATATATACTCTCTCTATATACTATATAGTGCTGTATATTGTCTATACTGTTACTTCTTTGGAAACTCAGAGCTGAAGTCCACATCTAAGTTCACAGTTCAGAAACTCTGATCTTTCACTTTTACCTTTGCAAATTAACAGAAGCATTTCGAGACCTGAAGTAAGTTTTTTTATTTTAGTAGATGTACTGTCACTTATGGTGCAAATAACACATGGGGAAAAAAAAGTGTATTGTGTCAGGATTGTTTAACTCAAGAAAAACCCATCCTGAATGAAAGAGAGGAAGAAATACAAGGATTTGACACCAAAGATGTATCTACTTCCTCTGTCCTACCCAAAAGAATAAAAATTATTATCAATATTTTGAAGAATAGTGAGAAGTTCTTGACTCAGTTCAGAAGTAGTAATCCTAAAACAACTTTCCTCAAATTAAAGCTAGGGAAAAAAAAATTAAAAAGGCTCATGTAACAGGAAGAAATATGTTCCTGAAAGAAATACAATAGCTTTGTTTCTCTGCTAAACAAAGTTGGTGTTAAAAGAAAATATTTGAACCTAATTAGAACAGCAGAATACGGAACAAAGAAAAGCTGGATTTCTGGGAGTGAATCATCCCTCTCCTATGTCAGTAGGACCCTGGAGGTCTATAAGGTGTAGGGAGGGACAGGTACAGCTCAGCTGTGTGCCGGTGGCTGTCAAACAGGCTCCTGGCAAAGGTGAAATAAGACAGCGCAAAGAGTGGCACAAAGTTTTACAAAGTACCAAGCATGTCTTTTCCCATTTACAAATAGGGCCAAATCCTAAAAATTTCATTCAAGTCATTTAGCATTCCACTGCAATAAAAGCTTGTAAGAGCCAAGGACAAGCTTTTAAAAACCTGAGGACTGTGTGACTCTGAGCAAACTACACAAAGTACACTCGCCTGCAAATTTCCTCAAAGCAGCTTACTCAGGATAAGAGACCATGTGCAGGCTCTTACACTGCAGGAGAAGGAAGGTGGCTCATTCCTCTTCCACTGGAGTTACTTCCAACTTACTAAAGACTTGAGAGCAGAAAGGGAAGTTGTTTGCTCACGTATAGCCTAACAAGATTTGCTAGCAGAGACTGAAGATTGCTGGAAATCTCAAATTTCAATGGGATTTAGGTTCCTGACTCTCTTCATTTCCTTTTACAACAGTGTGGGACCTCGGCATTGCAAGTAACATGCAGCAGGTTGTCTTGAGAGTGCCATAACTGACAACAGGTCACTGTCAGCAGAAGCAGCACCACCATACCCCAGATCATTCCTAACTCTGAACCAACAGAAATATTGTTTTTAACCTAGCCAAAATAGATTAAAACTTTGATTCAGTATGTGATCATGTGTCAATTTTGTTTTAAGACCATCACCCAACAAACACTACAAAGCAGAAACAAAAAGTCTTAATTTAGTAAGGGATTAAATTAATCAGGGCTTTTTGGCAAATCTTTTGTATTGATGACTTGTACAATATTAACATTATAACAACCTTAAAAAAGAACAGAGATGCTGCATGCCTCAGTCCCAGTTAAGAAGTGTCAAAGGAAAGAGCAGTGCTGTTCTGCACATCCATACCTTCTGCGGAGACATCAAGTCTCCTCAGAGGTATCGTTTCTCCAACTGAAAAAATCTATTAGTTCATTAACTTCCCAGCTTTGATGACCTGAATTCAGAAAGCTTCCCTGAACCACAAATAGCCCATTCCTTGCCTACTCAACACTGAAGGCAAATCCCACAAGAATTGTTTCTGGTTTTTTTTCAATTAACCTACGAGTAGCTCAGTATTTTACAATTGTTCAAAAAATCAACACTATTTAAAGAGGAAATCTGTGAAATACACACCAGCTCATACAGATTGTAGACACATTTCCTGTAGTCATTTCAAAACAAGGAACACAATGAATGATGAGGGGGATGAAGGAAGAAAGAGAGATGGTGGAGCTGAGGTTTTGGGGGCTTGATGACAACTCCTCCTCCGTAATAACAGCAGCAGAACAATTCAAGAACTTGCATAGGAATTGAAAGATTTTATGGTAAACAGAGGCCAACACAGGATGATTCTTTTTTCCCCCTCAGCTTACTTCAGGTAGGAGAAGAAAGATAAATCTCTTACAAATTTGCAGATAATCAATACCCCTGTGTCCTGACAATAACCTCTGTCTGGGGAATTTCTGTACCACACGGTGTATACACCATGATCAGACAGATGCACAGATCAGCAGTGCCTGGAAGACTTAAGACTAACACTAAAATGACTGCAAGAGAAAAAAATTCACAGGTATACAGAAAATTCATGTATATAATATAAAATAATAGGACCACTCATATGCTATCAACACTTTAAAAACACAAGTAATGTGGAAGAAAAGTATTTATTTCAACAAAGATTCTTCACATACAAAATGTAAGAAACAGACATGCACAGCCTATGCTCAGACCACATGTAGTCTACGAAATTAATGTTACGAATTTATTATATAAGCTTGTCCAATTTTATATCATTCACACGTATAATTTATTGCCTTAATTTATGTTTATTCTCATTAGCATTAAACAAAAATTGGCATTTCCAAAAATGCACCTCATTCATAACCATAAACCAATAAAGCAAGTTATCTGCTCATATTTTGCATAGTATTATACCTTATTTAAACTACAAGCAAGACAGTTTCAGCTCTCCAACACCGATTTTATACACAGCTAATTAAAGAATTGAGGCCACTCCACTGCAAACACCATCCAAACATAAATGTTTATTACAGTTTTGTCCTCCTCGCAGTACTCAGGTATTAAGGGCATTTTTTACCTTTCCTAGAATGTTAAAAAAGTCAATATGGAAGTTCTTTTGTTAAGCCATCTAACAGTATTTACTTATGCTGAGATACCAGTACTTGCACCTTCAGAAAAGAAACATTAGGAATTTAAAAATTCTACCAGCTTTACCTGACCTTCAGAGAAATAAAATAATCACGAGATTAAAAGTATGCTTGGCCATGCTGGTGTTTTCTACAATGCTACTTTCCTGCTCTGTGTTTCCACAAAACCTGACTCAGAGTGAAAAGCATGACCTTACTTCTCAAGAGCTGGTTTTCCACTTGTACAGCTACTAGAAATCAAAGATAAGATCCAGTGAGCATATGTACAAGGTCAAGAACCTATTTTAGACTGTAACACAATCACTGTGTTTTATGAATGGACTCAATCAAACTATCTTAAGAAAAATCTGTCCCAGTCTATCACAAAATGTTTTCACCACATACAGAGACACTGACACTGCACATCAGTCGTGGTGATGAAAATTTAAAAGCACCTGCACTCGGACTACCTGCCCTACAGATCAAAGGCTAATACTTCAGAATACCTGTTGGAAATTCTGAAAAATGGGGTCACTTATGCTGTGTGTACCTGTCTAGAACTGATTAAAAGGAAAATTCTGAAAAATTTTATTATCTTTTATAGATAAAAAGTCTATTTTAATGTTTCATACTACTCTGACAATTATTAATTTAGAATATCAAAAATTCTTCATCAGTTTTATAGCTACTCTCATAAAACTCTTTTACCTACCACTACCAGGGAAAAATAGTAATTCCTGTTTAATAATGCATTACAAACAAGTCAAGTGAAGGGATGGAGAAACCTAATGAAGCCACTTGAAAAAGCTCAGATTGAATTAGCCAGTATAAAAATCCTAACGGAACACTTTAGCTTTAGCATTGTAGTCCTGTGCAAAATCAAGCAAATTTCAAATACAGCAAGATTCATAAATGGCACTGCTCCTTACTGTGTCATGCAGAGGCACTGGGTCAAAACTCTAGACCAACTCAAATGATGATTGCTCAGAACTTAAGACCCAGTTAACAAGGAAAACCAAGAAAATTTGCAACTGAAACCCGAACATCTACAGAACTGAGGAATGTTAGATTAGGTTAGGCAAAAACTAAAAGATAATATACACTGCGTGTTACAAAAAACACAACCAAATAAAAACCCACCTACAACTAACTACTCAGACTACCCTGGAATTAGTGCTATCACCTCTTAAAAATTCTAAATGTATCATCAGGACATTCAGTTTGCTCAGAGCATTTCATAAAAGAAAAAAACAATTGTGAAAATTGGAAGGACTTCATAAGATTAACTGTCCAGTAAATAGCAAGTATTTCCTTATTTTTCTTAATTTGCAACAAAAAAACCTTCCTTTGAATAAGATAAACAGTGGTTTAGTTTTTTGGTCTGTTTTGTTTCTAGTTTTTAAGCCTAGCAAAACTTCAGGTGTGAATATGAACTTATGACCGTGAACGCTACACGGGCTAAGCTAAGATGTTCTCATAAATGTCTGAGAATATAAAGTAATCAAGATTCACAAGCCAAGCACGTAAAACATGGAGTTAACCAGGTGATCTTGCAGCACTTGGTATGTTTACACTATTTTAGTCAGAGCTGAAAAAGCCTGCAGTAAACCACTCCCCAACTCCACTCTTTTCCCACCTTCCATGCCTCTCCATGCTCTCCCCAACAATCAGACTCCGAGGGTTATAAGCCACAGCAGATACTCACGTAGCACTTACATAACCCGAATGCTTCAAAATTTAACCACACTTCAGTGTTTTTTCGTGGGGTTATCTGCTCTAAGGAGCTCAAGATGGACAAAATTTACACCAGCTTCTGGAACTGATAGATCTACACATTGCAGGTTGAAGTATAAATTTAACAAACCTCATCTCTACTTGCATCATCAATTCCCCAAGACTCAAAACAAACCACAGAAGCAGTTGGTGCTTCCTGAAAAAAAAAAGCCTTCTGCCTACACAAAACCTAGAACAAGTGGCTGTTAGATCAAGGAGAAAGGAGTGCTGGCAATGAAAATATAAGTCTTAATATTTTCTCATGGACGAGCTGGAGTTATTTACTTCTAAGTTTACATAACTTTCTCTGAGGAAGAACATCAACTGATAAACAGTTGAAAGAAATAAAAGGCTGGCTGTCTTTCTGCAGAAGATTGAACAAAATGAGAATCTTCTTAGGCACTAGTATTTCAAACAAAATTAGCCAGTGAAGCTTATAGATTTTTTTTTTTAAGACTTGTCCTATTGCAAGTGCATGTGTAGAACCTCTCGAAATGCTGTGAAGAATTCATAATGTAACTATGTAACACTGATCCACCAAAATAGTTCTGAGAACTGGCAAAACATTACTTTGTAGCACTGCTGTAGAGAAGAATGACAGCTCTGCAGGAAAGGAAAATTATGGAAAGCATTCAAAAAACCCCCTCCAACCGCAACGATCAAACCCAATAACCTACACTGGGTCATGCTGGTTTTCAGAAAGATCTGTCCAACCAATTTTATGGTGACACCTGCATTGAGAGAAGAATGAGCTCTTGCAAAAAAGTTCATTCAACAATGCTTAATGTTACTTGTTTTTAAATTTTGGAAATTAATTCCCCAAATGCTTTCTGAATTCTCACATTCTGTTTATTTCTGTAAGAAACATGCATTTTTCTTTTACTATATATAATTTTCCATCAAAACACATTTAAGGCTACAGTTTTCCACTAGCTAACCAGTCATAGCAAAAAAGCTCAAATACACTTGCAGGAAACATAATTCATACATTCTAGATCTCCCTTACAGAAATCACATCTCTCCAAAAGTTTTAAGTGCAAATCTATCATTTTTGGCACCATTTTTCACAGATCAACTAAAGCATCTTTACTGCAAATTTGTTTGAGAGCTTTGGAAGTATTCCTGCAGCCAGCAGTAATGGGCTCACTGAGAGTTAAGGAGTGAGAGCCAATCTGAGAGCTACTTTAAACCAAGGAAGGAAACAACCCCCAACACTTCTTCAAAACGGGTGCAATTAATTCACATTCTGTAGTTGTATCAAACCTGTGTTTTCATATAATGCACATGTATTCAGTAGACTACTGCACTCTTCCAAATAATTAAAAAACCCCAACTTACTAACTACAGTCAACTTACATCATGGACACTTATTTGACATTTCTGAAATTTGGTTATATTTAGCATCCATATTCATATCTGTTGCAGTGTGTATGAATTTGAAACAACAAAGTTTGAAGATTGCTTAAGAAAAAGGAACCTTCTTGCTCTCAAAAGCCCTCTTCCACTCTTCCATCTCTGGCTTTAACATCACCCTGAATGCTCTCTGGATAGACCTTATATAAATATGGAACAGCTATATTTTATGGAGGTGTTAAAAGTACCAGAAGTGGATACTGAAAGTAGCACACTGGAAGTCTTCTATGGTGGTATGTAAGGATAACTGCAGAAGCTTAACCTCATGAGCTTGCTCCCCTGAATATACAACAAACTCTCCTAGAAATTTATTTCTATTATTCTTCCCAGGTTTGAAATATGCTCAAGTCTGAAGCCTCAGAGACTGCATCCTCATCTGGACTACTTCTGATGCAAAGTTTATCACCACCTTTAAGTCATGATGAACAAGAGAACACAAGAAAGTTCTTTCTAGTAAGACAGTTTATAAATTAGGAAAATAAATGCTTTTTTACTAGTGTTAAAAGAAAAACTGGTTAAACATACAGAAAACCATTTTTTTCAGTTACTTTTGATTACTGTACAACTCACTTCAGCAAAGCAGTGTACCCCATGTCACTGCCCTTGAGGTAAGAAACAGCACATACCAGGAGCTAACAAATTTTAATGGATACTTGGGATGACAGATATTCTGGCACCAATTACAAGAATAATAAAAAAGAGATCTAGAATAAAACTAACTCCTAAGCATTAAGATCTCCAGGTAGAATACTAGTGCTCTTCCAATGTTTTGGTCCATTTCTACTAAATTTTCCTTAAGGTAGAAAAGGTAAACTTAAGTAATGTTTGGCAAGTTACTATTTCTCCCTTCCTTTAGCTATTATAACACATAATAACAGAAGTATGCAATACATTATAAAAATGTAAAATATTAAAAAACCAGAACCTACTCAGAGGAAGTTATGCTAATATTGCTATGCTCCAGGAACACAACTGCTCCAATTTGGCTATTTCTAGCCTAATGTAATAGTAAATAGCTACCTCCATGCAAGAAGCAAACTAATCTAAAACAGGAAGACCTCCTGAGGAAAGATGATCAATAAGAAGACAAATTGAAGCAGCCTACAAAATCACCTCTGGAAGCACTCTTAATTGAAAGCTGAAGAGCAGAACCACCACATTTGGGACAAAAGAGTGAGGATCCATAGCTGCTGCATGAGTACTACATTTTCTAAATATAGACTCTACCCCCCACAAAAATGCACCTCACTGACACAAATAATCCCACTGCAGTCACTAGCACCAAGTCATTTCCTGGACCAAGCTTTACAACCACTTAGGCCTATACAAACTGTTTTAAGATTTTTACATCAACTACAGCTGCTGATTTCTGCAGTTAAGAAAAGGGAACCCCTCCAAATCTCTCAACAAAGTACATGTTTCTTTTCTATAAACACTTTATCAAAAGGATTGTCAACAATACATCTTAGGTAAAAAAAAAAACCTATCCGAGGGAATGCCTGCAAAGTTGCTATCAACAGATGTCCCCAAACAGTTGTAGGCCTTGATGGCTTGTGACTTACTGAATTATTTTAGGGAGAAGACACTGTTTTTCACATTTTAACCTAGATATTCTTTAAGCAACTGAAAAGAAAGACAACGCTAGTAAAAACAGTTTAAAAAAAAAACTTGACAATGTTTAACTTTGTTTAAGAACAGGGCTCCATTAGAGCATTTTTCACCCCTGCAAAACAAATTTCACATACAGAAGAGGTGAAAAATACAAACTTAAGTTTATCCCATTGTTAAGTCTGCCTTTGTTGTCTGACCCATAACTACATACTCACAGTTGGAATACATGAATCTGTTTATCAAATTAAAAGACTGCTATCTTTGGTACAGTTTGTTACAAAACATGCACACTGCTTTTGTCATGGTTTATTTTTGTACAGGTTTTCCTACTAATTGTTAGTAAAACCACGGCCACATTGCAGCAAGTCTTCTCCTTTATTTCTATAATCCAAAACTCACATTCTTGGGAAAGGCATTTTAAAGAAATAAATGAAATCCGGAGATGAAAAACCTATCATCAGCTAAAACTCCTAATTTCATAGCCCACTTTTTTCTTTTTGCTTTTACCACTAAATGCAACTATCAATGATTAAAAGTAGAGGAAGGAGTAAAATAGTATAACTCAGACTGCTGCAAAGTTGTCTGCTGAGAATATAAAGAATCTTCTAATTTCATCAGCAAGAGTTTGGATGAAGCAAATATATTGATATATGCCTTGTCAGTGAAATGAGATAAACAGGTATGTCCAGTTCCTCTATAAAGGCATAGCACATTAGTTCTACACCACTGCCTACTGGGATCAGACATAGCATCAAAAAGTTAACACTAAACCTTAAAAACCAACACTAAGCCGTAAAAGCCAGAGACTCAACTGAGTATCTTCTTTTTAACACACACGCCACTGAACTCACACACGCTTCCTGGTCATCCTCCGGCAGACTGAAGCTTTCCTATTCCTCTCGTTCCCCAACGCCATTACTCGTGCTGTAGTTGTTATTCTGTTGTAAGCTTTAATTGAACCGACTGTCAAAACACAGCAGCGTTATGGCACTTTAAATTAATAATCTGGCTCCTTCCCCTCTGTAACTCAAAGGGAAGGCACGCTCACGACTCTACCGAACCTGCAGCAAAGTTACCTATGCCTACATGTTTATAGTAACACCTTCTGAACAGCTGGCATCGTGCCACCTAAATTTTATAATCATACTACTTATAGCCTCTTCTACGGAGCGGAGAGAGAAATTCAGCAAGAGGAAACTCTGCAGAAGACATAAATAAATACTCCCCCCCACACCTTCCGGGGCTAACTAATTTTGTTGATGAAGGCGCATAACCTTCGGTTCCCTCTTTGAGGCCTTTTCCTTGAAAACAAAGAATCAGCCCCCACTGCCCCCCTCCCCACTGCCGTACGTGGATTTTCATAATTGATTTGTCTGACTGATGAGGGAGGCGATAATCGCGGGGACCAGTTCCTCCGCCTCCCACTCGCCGTGCGGCACAGAGCACCGCTTCCCTAAGGAGCAGCTCCCGCACGCTGCCCCCGCCCCGCAGGGCGCAGGGGGTGCCCGAGGCCGGCTGACAGCTCCCCCCGCCCCGCTCGTACCCGCGGCCGCCCCTGCCCGCGCCCCGCGGCCCCGGCGCACAGCGCGGCCCACAGGGCGCCGGGGCCT